>CM046877.1:640504987-641104987 GCA_025667525.1 Glebionis coronaria
TGACTGCCCAACTAAACAAGATTTAACTCCACCTTATTATGTTTCAATGTGTACTTGAAATCTTTCGAAGAAGGAGGTAGTTTTTCAATGACACAAGAGACCTGAATGGTCTCATCCATGTTCATTTTATGTTGTGTAAATCTACCAAGTATTCAGAGAAGTTCATTGTATTGTTCCATGACTGATCTTAAATCAGCCATTCTGTAATTGGTGAAATCACTTACAAGGAACTTCTTACTTGATGCATCCTCAGCCATATATTTGGCTTTCAAGGAATCCTATAATTCTTTACCAGATTCAAAACTTGGTAAATATTAAACAAGGAATCAGACATACCATTGAGTATTATGTCGCGACACACATAGTCATCATTCTCCCATTTGCTTCTTTTCCTTAGGTCTTCCAAGCTAGCATCATCACCACCATCAGGAATGGGAGTGGTCAGCACATACACCACGCTCATGGTAGAAAGAAGAAAATGCATCTTCTTTTGCATTCTCCTGAAATCAACCCCTTAAAACTTGTCCAATTTGGAGAAGTTAGCCACCATATGCTTCATTGCAGCCTCTATTGATTATCACACAATAATCTTCTTTGATTGTTGGGGTTTACTTCGTTCCAACAGGGTAAAGATAATCAATATCCTAACTATGTACCAATGATTTGGTTACTAGATATCACTTGAAGTCGTGTAATCACTTTCCAAAGAAGATTATTCGACCCAATGCTTGGGTTAACACAAATACCTTCTTGGGATAAAACTAAGTGTTTGTTCTTGTTTCAGGCACAAATCAAGAACCCAACGCGTCAAGTGTTTATTGTTTTCAATATCTTTCCTAATGAAAGTGTATCACTACTTATAGTGATCCCATTCCTACGAATGTAACTCACAGTCAAAGGAATAATGAGTATTAATCGGCCAATTAATCTCATTATTTCCCACATGATTACATAGTTGTTGCATGACGAGAATAATGGTCATTAAGTCAATCTTGAACCTCTTATGAAATAGTAGAAGAGGTTACAAAGATAACCCACCCACTGATGATCAATCCGCTAACAGGTATATCCTAGCCGCTGATAAGGCAAAGCATAGTCACTGACAAGGCAAAATCTAGCCGCTGACAAACGTAAATCTAGCCTCTAACAAGCATAGTTCAACCCCTAACAAAAATCATCAGCAAACCACTATATTGAGTCCAGGAAGGTCAGGGACTTAATGGGTGTATACTTTATACCTCCAAACCCATTTAAAAGTCTCACCATGTCCCACAATTGCATTAAATTTCCAATAGAATATTCATCACTTAATTCCTTCTTGGCCTTTAATGCAAGTGATTTTCTATTGAATTTCACTTTGACAAATTCAGAAGCGTACTTGATGATCATTTCATACACTATTAAATTTCTAATGAGTTCATCAAGTGAGAGCTTCGTCAAATCTTTAAATTCTTCAATTGTTGTGACCTTTGCTCTCCACTTTAGATGTAATTCCCTAAGAAACAACCATATGTAAATTTTGATAGAGTAACCTTCATCAAGTGCTTTCAAACCGAATACGTAGCTTGTAATTTTACTGGCACTAAGCTAGATGTCGAGTCGTAATCTTAGCTAGAACCAATTTACACTCTTATACACACGTTCACACCGATCACAAGTAATTCCACACCTTGTAAATATGTTTACAAGTCACAAGAATATCTACACAATAAATTGTCACAAGATCATACAAATCTACAAAAATTTTATACCAAAACTATACTTCAATACTTGATGTTTGGATGAATCACAAGTATTGTAACACCCCATTTTGGAAATGGAAATATCACAGTAATTATGGCGTGTCATCAAAGCATACAAGGTAAAATGTCTAAACATTACTTGACCATATAAAGGAAAATACCAGAATCAAACATCGGTAGTCCAAAAGTAAAGCTCATCACACACAAACATAGTATAGTAAGGAATAAGGACGAAACAATGTCCAAAGCATTAGTATCATAAAGAAAAGAAATGCATAATGTAAAGAAGGCTAGACAGCTTCCAGTCCATATGCACGTACTCTTAGTGTCTACGAGCGTCCCTGAGTACCTGCCGTTTTGGGAACATAGAAAAGGAAAATGGCTGAGCAATACGCTCAGTGCACGGATGTACAATAAAGCATGAATAGGATAAGCATATAACATAATAACAGCGGAAGAAACTAAGTCCCGAGTAACCTGGTTAAGTCTTAATAAAACTGGTTTTATAGTTTGAAATTTTTATGTTTATCTTATAAAAACTGTTTGTCATATTTTACCATTAGCCAATATAGGTCATGAATATCCACCGTGCATGAATAATTGGAGGGGTGACCTCATCATGCAAATTAGAGGGGCTGCCTCTAATTTAATATACTGGTTTTATGGGTAGGAGGGATCAGCTCCTTGTGAAGGATGCAAGGCACACACCACGTTCACCATGTAATCCTGAATAAAAACGTGTAACTAGGATGCAGCTATACGCCCCACATGATAAATATAAATAAATGGCCAAAACTGAAGGGACGCCACGAGCAATCACTCCGCCGTGGTGAAGTCATAACATCAGTGCCTCTAATGTTATGGTTATGGTACCTCCATAACTAGGTGAAACTGGTCATGCATGTATATGGCTATAGGTAATCATATTTAAAACATAAGCAATCAAACTCATACTTATACTACGGGAAAACAGTTGGCTGCATACGGGGAAATCCTAATAAGGAAAGAATGTCCATACTGAAAGGACGGGAATCCGTACCTTATGTCCAGTGAACGAGAACGATGAACTGCGAGAATCCTACTTCCGAAACACTAGTGCTACATAAATACGTACATGAAATAAGTATCTGCTTACTACATACATAGCTGGTTTTATATCATGTCTTAGCTTATTTTATGTGTTCTTACTATTTTACACTGTTTAAAGCCTTAAACTGTGTTAAATCTTATATTCTGTTCAATCTGATTAAGTATTTATGATATTTCATGTGTTATTATACTTAATGTGTAATAATAAGTAACTTTCCAAAAATAGCAGGTTTCCTAAAATAGAAAGTTTCCAAAAATAGAAAGTTTTCAAAAATAGAAAGTTACCAAAATTAGAAAGTTTTCAAAAATAGAAAGTTTCCAAAAATAGAAAGTTTCCAAAAATAGATTTACTGCTTAAAATAGATAAGTTTCTAAAAATAGAATGTTTCCATAAATAGATTAGCTTCCTTAATTAAATAATTTTCCATAATAGATCAGCTGCCTTAAATAAATAAGTTTCTAAAAATAGCTGGTTTCCATAAATAAAATAGCTGCCTTATTTTATTAAGTTTCTAAAAATAGAAAGTTTCCATAATTAGAAATAAGCTGGTTAAATAAGCTAAGTAAATAAGCCTAAGTGTTTTCATGATTATTTCCTAAGTCATATGATATATTATATAGTTTAATAATTATTTCATGTAATTTAATTAAACTATAGGTTATAATATTTAATTAAAGTATGACATGTTTTTAATTAAATATATTAAATACTTAGGTTAAAATATGTATTATTAAATATTAATAATATAACCTAAGTCATGTTTAATTAATTAATTATATCCATGGTTTTTAAATAATTAATTAATTATAAGTCTTAATAATATAAATACTTAGGTTAAAAATAATTTCATGATTATTAATAATTAATTAACCTAAGTCATGTTATTAAATTAATCTCATCTTTTTATTAATTTAATTTTTAACATAAGTTTATAACATAAACAACTAACATAATCATGATCCGAATCTAAGCCTAAAAACATGCACCGGACATGAAACAACACCGTACCCCGACCCAAATCAGGATACCCCTTGCTGCCGTGGGACCCACCACACCAACCAAGACCAAAAAGGTCTTGGTGGTGGTCGGCTAAAACAAACCGAACCCCCCTTGGGGTCGGTTGTACCTTGCGGCCCAAAACAAACACCCCTTTGATCGACCCTTTGATTAATTAATGATCAAAACATGTTAGATCTATGTTTAATTAATGTTTTTTATAAAAAACATCACGTGTTCATAATTAATAAAAGATTAATTAAAAAGAAAAAGGTAAAAAAAAGGTTTTACCGTATTCGTGGATCAAGAGGGTGAAGAACAAACACGAACAAACAATAAAACTTCAAGATCCGAGATCAATGAATCACCTTGTTGGTGATTTGAAGGTGGCAGCACAAAGAGAGGAGAAAAAGGAGATTTTAGGTTTTCTTGAAATCTTCTGTAAAAGTAATTTTGAGTAGTAAAAATCTATTTAACCCCCTCTTAGTAAAATTGGTAATGGGCTTGGCCCATTACCTTGTTTTAGTCGCGGGTAGGGACTCCCCCGTGGGGTTCCCGTACCTCGTTTCGTGTCTTGTTATTTAGTACTCGTTTATGTTTAATTAAGTTCGTGTTTTAAATGTTCTCGTTACGTAAATACCATACTCTTATATATTTAATTACTCTCGTATTAAATATATATAAGTAATTAATAATAGCCCGTGTTTTAATTACGCTCGTGATTTCGTGATCGTATGCTCGTGATTAATTATTGCTAAATAATTATTACGTGATCGTGCAAATAAAATACTTATCGTGTTCTAACACGTATGTAATACATAAACTCCTAACACGTAATCGTAATCATGCTATATTAGGAAAGTTTTTAACTAGTACGTACGAACTTAAGGTACTATGCATGGTAAAAGCATGCGGGTTTTACAACTCTTCCCCCTAAAAAGAATAATTCGTCCCCGAATTATAGATAAAGTAAACTGGAAAAGAAGAACATACCCGAATTCAAAATATGAAATGAGGGTAAGAAGCCCGGATAGACTCCTCCGTGTCCCAAGTGGCTTCCCGCTCGGTATGATCCCTCCATAGAATTTTGACGAATGGAATCGTCTTCTTTCTCATGACTCGTTCTTGCATGTCAAGGACTCGTTCGGGTTCTTCTATAAAAGTGAGATTTTCACGAATCTGTTCCAGTGGATACTGAACCATGTGAAGGGGATGATATTGATACCCTCTGAGTAGGGACACATGAAACACATTGTGCACATGCGAAAGCTGCAGAGGTAACGCCAATCAGTAAGATACTTCACCGACTCGTTCAATGATATCAAACGGTCCGATGAAACGAGGACTGGGCTTCCCTTTAATCCCGAAGCGTCTAACACCATGTGCCGGCGAAACCTTAAGGAAGACGTGATCTCCTACGTTAAAGTGTAAATCCCTACGATGCTTGTCGGCGTAACTCTTTTGACGTGACCGTGCCTCCTGAATCTTCTACCTAGCTACTGCGATCTTCTCGTTTGTCATCTCTATGATTTCTGGTCCTTCGAGTGTTCGCTCGCCAACCTGATCCCAGCAGATTGGGGCGCGACACTTTCTGCCATACAACATCTCAAATGGAGCACACTTGATGCTCGCGTGCCAGCTGTTGTTGTACGCAAACTCCACCAAACAGATGTATTCGTCCCAATCACCCGTCCATTCCAACGCACATGATCTCAACATATCCTCCAATGTTTGAATGGTTCGCTCCGACTGTCCGTCCGTTTGAGGATGAAAAGCCGTGCTAAGCTTAAGTTGTGTTCCCCAAGCTTTCTGCAGACTTTTCCAAAAGCGCGAAGTGAATCGAGGATCTCTGTCTGAGACGATGCTGGATGGTGCACCGTGTAGTCTCATGATCTCTCGTCTGTACGTATCTGCGAGTTTATTTACCGGATCTTCCTTGTGGATCGGTAAGAAATGAGCTGATTTGGTAAGTCGATCAACGATAACCCAAATTGCATCGTGCTTCCTTTTGGTAGGCGGAAGACCGGTAACAAAATCCATGGTGATTTTATCCCACTTCCACTCTGGAATGTCTAACGGTTGAAGGAGACCGCCAGATTACTGATGCTCGATCTTAACCTGCTGGCAGGTGATGAGACTGTATTTATACATAGTCTCATCGTCCAAAATCGGGCTTAAAACGCTTAAAATATCGTCAAAATACCCATATATGTGCCTATGTTTGTTCATTGTGTATTTTAGGTATGGATATCGTGAATTCACCAAAAGATCAAAGGAATCAAGCAATAACGAACACGGGAAACGAAGCCGCACAAAGAACCGGACCCGAATCATGAATTTCCAAAAAGACCCTTGAAGTTTTGAAGATTGGCAAGTTTGGTCCCTCAACTATTGAAGAATGACACTTTATACCCCTCAAATATCCATAAATATGAGTGGGGTCCCTAAAGTTTGAAGACCTTACAAGAATAGCCCTTGAAGAATGCATTAATTACACCATTGGTCCTTATTCAAAGTTTGGAAATTACTTGTGCCATTTTTGACAACATGGCTATAGTTATTAACAAAGGGAAAGTACTACTATGCTGTTTAAATATGAAGTGACACAAATCTGGAAGACAGGGGGTCACTTTTGCCAATTCCCAAACCCAAACCCAATCCCTACCCGGTTTTAACCCAACCAAGCCCACCTTTTATCACCCTTTACCCGACCCACTAGCCCAGGTCAAACCCTCCAGTCAACAAATACCCACTAACCCCAACTTTTTAAACGTGTTTAATAATAATTAAAAGGGGCGGTAAACACTTACTATTCACTATCTCCCCTAATCTACCCAGATTATGAACACAAGAACCCTAATTGGGAAATCACAATTCACTTAATCCCCAAACCCCATAATATCCAGAAACCTAATTGATACCCACCTAAACCCGACCCAACTCCTAACACACTCACCCGTGACCTCCAGTGGTCCCCCGTCCTCCCCTGTCTTCTCAAAAATGGCAAAGAAAGCATCCTTGACTCAATCCACGTCTCCTATTCACTCCTTGGTCCCCAAGTCCAAGATGAACGCCTCAGATCACAAAACACCAGCTGGCACATCACATGGAGAGCTATGACCAAGTTTGAAGATTCAAAAGCAAGGGCATATTCGGATTTTTGCATAATTAGGGTTTAGCTTTAGATTATTTTATTCAAGCTCCTAGAAGCTTCCTTGTAATGCTATAAAATGGGTGACTTGTACCCATTTTCACTTTGTTCCAGTTTTTATTGTATTCTTTCTTTAAAGTAATGAAAATGAAATTTCTGAAATTTATGCAATAACCACTGAGTTCCTTTAGTTTAATATTTTAATTATCTCAAGTTTAGTTGAATTCTCTAAAGTTCCTTTTTAGCTTAAAATTTCAGAAATCCGTCTTGTTTTTTTTGTTTGTAAGTTGTGTTGAAAGAAGTATTTCAAGAAGCTTGAAATCACCATCACATTGAAGTGATAGTGGATATGTGATGGGGATTTCATGATTTGATATTGGTAGCTCATAGTCTTAAGGTTTCAAAGGTTCAAAAGATTTCTTAAAAAAAATCTGATTTTTATTATTTTTTAGCAATAAGCTATAAGCAGCTTAAGTAATAAGCTTGCTTTATAGCTTATTGGCTTGTAACAGGTCACTATTGTTGGTTTGCTTTGCTTCTTAGCAGGTTTGTTGATCAAGAATCCACCAAAGATCATCCATCATCCATTTCATTTCACTTTTCATTCCTTTTTTTGAAGATATGTTATAGCCTTGGGTCTTTTATAAGATTCCATCAGCAGGCTTTCTCTACTATTTCATAAGTTTCAGAAAGCTCAAAAATCACTTGGGAAGGCATCAGCCAAGGTACAAGAGGCTTGAACCCCCTTTTGCAATTTTTGCACTTTTTAGAGATTTTATGTGATTTTTAGTGTTGCCTGCTAAATTGTTGTTTATTATTGTATGATATTGCTGCTTTATGGTTTATAGGCATGTTAGAACAACATAGGATCAGTTTAGGTTGCTTTTGATTAGTTTTGGTTTGTTAAAATCAAGTTTCAGAAAATAGAGGGGTGTTTGGGACTAGGTATAAACTGAGAATTGATGACAATTTTTTGGTTAAAACCTGCTTAAACATGCTCTATATGTGATTATCAGTAGTGGTTGTTATTTACTTTCTAGTTTGGCAGACTTTTAAAACAAATGCATGCTTAAAATTTGGCTCCCATAGCTCAAAATCAGTTAATGCACTTTTCTGCCTAATTTTAGCTTGATTTTTGCCCACCATTTTGCTCATAGCTAGGAATCAGTATAGCATAGGGTTATAGATCAGTTTGTTGTGATTGGGTTGACCATTTGTGAAGATTTGGTAAGCCAAATCTCACCTTAGGTGCCAATTGCACCAGCAACCAACACCACAGCCCCCTTTCTGTTTACAGTAACTGTTTAAGGCCAGTTTAGTGTGATTTTTGTGTTTGAGTGTTGCTTTTTCTTGCTTGTCTTGACTCCCCACACTCCACTGAGTGTGGGGGTGCCCTTGGATTTGATTAAAACCAAAAATTCAGAAAGTTGTAAGCAAAAACATCTACAGACCTTGAATTTTCATTAACAGTGGGAACTCCTTTCACACTGCTAGCTTAGCTGTTACCACTGCTTAACTAAAAGACAGAAAACAAAGAAGTGTCACTATCAGATTCCAATATTTTTGTCTTTAGTGGGGTTATTTAGGAATTAGACTTTCAAATCTTTTTCATTATTTTTCTTTTTTAATTCTTAATTTTTCAGTATAATTTATTTTTATTCTACTGTTCATTTTATATTTTTTAGATTATTTAGCATTTTTAATTACTTTTTAATATTCTGTTTTTTGTCTTTTAGTGGTAAAAATATATATTTTTCAGATTTAATATTTTTCTTAGGTTTAGAAAATTAATTTAAGATTTTTGGTTTTAAAATTAGTTACTGTTCATTTTTTAATTATTTTTTATAATTAAATTAAGTTAATTAGGGTTTAATTATTAACTAGTTTTGTCTTTTAGTGCAAATTTTTACTTTTTTCAAACTTTTTCAATTTTCTACTGTTCATTAGGGTAATTTAAGATTTTTAAAATTGTTAGATTAATTTTGTCATTATTTTATTATTTTTTATGATTATTTTAATTTAAAAATAGTTTTAAGTCATTTAAAAATAGAAAAATAGTTTTTAAAATTTAAGAAAAATAGTTTTTAGTCTTTAAATAATATAAGTGACTTATTAGTTCAATAAATTAATATTTTGGGCATTTTGTTAATTATATTTAATTTTTGGGCTTTAATTAGCATTAAAAATTGAATATTTAATTAATAAAAGGTTTTAAAATATATTTGTTGGATTTTTATTCTTATTTATATTATTTAAGACTTAGTTTAATCATTTAATTAGTTTTTAGGTTTTAATTTTTAATTTCGTCACGTTTTACGTATTTACGTTCGCGTTTTACGTCAACGTCGTAGTTTATTCGTAGTCGTAGCTCGTCTTTTATTTTTCTCTTCTAAACCAAAAACGTCACTAATCCAAACATTGTTATTTTATTAATTGGCACACATATCACACACCTCCTTCGAGAACTAACCCGCATTTATTCGGTTTTACGTTTTTCCTAAAGCGTATAACTTAATACTTGCCACTCATACGCGTTTTTCCTAAAACGTGTACGATTTACTACATATCAATATTTGGCGCCGCTGCCGGGGAGGTGTTTAGTGTGCCATTATTATTAGTATCGTGTTTGTGTGAGTAGTGCGTTTTTGCTTTTCATTTTTTGAAAAGCGTGAATATCGTACATTCTCATTTTTGTTATTTTTCTCTATTATATTATAGTATCCAAATAAATCGTGTTTAGTTTTCCTAAATTAAACACAAAACAATCTTTACTATATTGTAGATATATTGGTTTTCGTTTTTATTGTGAATATTATTACTATATTGTACTACGTAAGAACAATAAATATACAAGTACTCGAAAAGCGTGAAAACGCAACCTTGATTCGGGATTTCATCACTCGATCATTGTATTCGAATCCAAAGCAAATGTTTAAAGGCAAAATAGATAAATACTTTCGTGAGGCTTAATTTCAATTAACACAAACTATAAGGTGGGTATAAGGCGGTTGTATTTCACGACCTAAAGGAAAAAGGCTCTTAAGTGCTTCGCGCCGCCTCGTTTCCTCCGCTTGCTTGTGCGTGTTTTGAGAAAGAAGGCTAATCGAGGGTTTGCCGCCCAAGTATTATCTACGTATATTATATTTGCTTGTTTTCAAGATTAAACCCTCTTGAACGTTTTGGTGTTCCACCAACGTTCTAAAGTCATCGAAAACGTTCACTCCACGTGATCGTTTTCATTCTTTGAGGCTCCTTTAATCGAGAAAGTCGATTCGAGGGGAGATTTGTAGATTTGTGTCTACGTAATACATTCAAAAATCCAAAAAAATTAAAAAACCAATCAAAAACCAAAAAAGTTGAAAAAATCGAAAAGCCGCAAAAAGAATCTTCTTTGCTACCACCCATTCTACGCTTAGTGCATGCGCACTCGATCGAAGGATTATTCCAATTCTAGCGAAGCTTCGAATCGACGCAATCGTAATCGAAGGAATCGACGACGTAGACGAGAATTAGAAACCGACGTTCCTAATATCGTTGTTGAAGAAACCGTAGAGGAGATGGCCGACAATCGTTCTATGATGGAATTGCTCCAAGCACCCACCGAGGGTTATGGAGACGCGATCGTAATTCCCGCTATCGAGGCGGAGAATTTTGAGATCAAGAGCGGAATGCTTTCGTTGATCCAAGCTACGAAGTTTCGAGGTCGTGAAGCCGATAATCCTCACGACCATATTCGGAATTTTGATCGTCTTTTGGCCACGAGCAAGTTTAAGAACGTCGACACCGATGTCGTCAAGCTTATGCTTTTTCCGTACTCGCTCGATGGTGCCGCCAAGGATTGGTACGAGAAAGAGCCACCTAATTCCATTACTACGTGGAAGGATCTCGTTTCCAAATTCGTTAATTATTTTTTCCCACCGTCTAAGACGACGTTTTTCAAAAACGAGATTACAAAATTTGAGCAAAAATCGAATGAATCTTTTAGAGACGCGTGGGATCGTTTTAAGGAATTGCTTAGGCAATGTCCTCACCATGGTTTTTCCGAGTTGCACCAAATCGATACGTTTTACAACGGTCTTAATTTTCACGAACAAGACTCGTTGAATTCCGCCGCCGGTGGCAACTTTTTGTGTAAGACTCCGAGAGAAGCTTTGATAATTATCGAGAACCGATCCAAGGTTTACCAACTCCGCAACGCACCGAGTGTTGCCAATGTCGTCAATGTTAGTAGTTCTAATCGCGACATTGAGAGAGTTGATGCAAAAGTCGACAAGTTGACGAATGTGTTCACGTCTTATCTCATCGAGATGCAAAAGAAAGACGCTTCCGCTACGGTGAAAGCGGTTGAGGTTTCGTGTACGTTTTGTGGTGGACCTCATAATTATTACGAGTGTGCGGCTACGGATGGCCAAACGTCGAATGTGAGTGCGTTAAACAACAATTTTTCAAATCAAAATAACGCCGATCCATCACAACAAGGAAATTATAACCAAGGCAACAATTATCAAAATCGAAACAATTTTCAAGGAAATAATCAACAAGGAAATTTTTCGAATCAAAATCAAGGAGGTTATAATCAAGGTCGTAATATAACTTGGCAAAATCGAGATAACAATCAAGGAAACAATTTTTCAAGTGGGAATCAAAACAATTTTCAAAGAAGTAATCAAAACCAAGGGAACTTTAATTCTAATCAAAATAGTTCGTCAAACGATTTTCAAAATTACATGAAAACGAATGAGGCTAATATGAGACGATTAGAGGGAGAAATTGGTACTTTGAAAAACGACTTTACAAATACTTTGAAATTGCAAAACACGAAGATTGAGCAAGGGCAAATTGATATAAAAAAGATGTTTTCGGCTATAATGAACAAAGCCTCGGGTTCATCATCAAGTTCGTTACCTAGTGACACCGTTGCTAATCCGAAAGAACAATGTAAAGCCGCCTCGTCTCGTGAGAAAGGTCGTGTGATTACCCCTAACCTTGAAGGATTCCGTGTTGTTTATCCCTCTCAACCCTCGACTTCTAAGACGTCTTCTTGTTCTAAAGTCGATGGGGTGAACGTGGCGACCAAGGAAAAGAGTGCATACCCTCGTGTACCTCAAATTCCATCCACGGTTCAAAAAGAGAGCTTTGTCGACCTTACCAAAGTAACCCTTGAAGAAACTTGTGCTTCGATCCTTCTTAAAAAACCCAAAAGGCGTATGCCGAGAAAGGAAAAGGATCCGGGCCAATTTCTACTACCTTGTGATTTTTCCGAGATTGAGGGATGTTTAGCCCTTGCCGATTTAGGTGCTAGCATCAATCTCATGCCTCATTCTCTTTGGAAATTGATGAGATTGCCTTCGCTTACCCCCACGAACATGACTATCGAGCTTGCAAATTGTACTCCACTTATACCAATTGGAATAGCCGAGGATGTCTATGTTAGGATTGGAAAGTTTGTTTTTCCCGTGGATTTCGTTATATCCGATTACGAGTGTGACCCTAAATGTCCCATTATTTTAGGCCGACCATTCTTATCGACGGCTAGAACCGTAATCGACGTTCACGAGGGGAGACTTACTATGAGATATGGGGATGAGAAAATAGACTTTTTCGCTAGAAAATCCCAAGGATTTTATGAGAATGAAAAAACCGAGGTTTCAAAACCTAATGATTCAAATTCTAATGATTTCAAAATGTTTACTTTAGCGGAAAGAATGAAGCTTGATGCATGTTTTGAAAGAATTAAGAAAAACGGTTTTAAAGATGATGATTTTAATGATAAAGAATACGTGTACCTAATTCAAAAGGGTATGTGTAAATTTATGGATGAAAACTCACTTTGGGATGTTTTTAGCGAAACAAGTGAAACACCAATTCCGAAGGGTGACGTTAATGCCATCACGACAATGACCAAAATGGATTCGTCTTCACCACCTTCGAAGGACCACGTCTTTGAGGCTTCAACTTCTAACTCCATCGAAGTGCCTCCTTTGCCTAGCCCAACACCCGTTGAGGCTAAAGGGTTTATCGACATCGATCCTCTCGTTTTAGAAAAGTCACCTAAGCATAGCGCTAGTGCTTGTAAGTCCATGGTTGTGAGTGCTCACATCGACTCTTTCTTTGACGATGACGATGGCGATTTTGCCGAGCTTGATCACGTACTTCGAAATCCACATGCTATTTTTGATTCTCCTAAGAAGAAACATGTGAAGTACGATGATTATGAGTTTGATCCCGAGATTGAGGAAATCATTGAACGAGAGCTAGCTCTTATGCCTTCACTTCCACCTACGAGTGAGGTCGACCTTTCCAAGATCGAGGATGAACTTAATGAGTTGGAACGTCTTATTTTCGATGACGAACCAACTCATGTGGCCACCAAAAATCCCATTCTCGAGGAGTTACCTTATAAACACTCCTCATTTGAGAATGACGTTTACCACATTCGTGAGGATCTAACTTATCAACGATCCCCACAAAAGAATGATGGTTTCGTGCTTGATCGTGATCTCTTCGAGAGAGTTTCTAAGATACTCAAGGAGGGGAATGACAAACCATGGTTTGACAAGCCTATCTTTGATGAATAAATCGATGAGATCGACGTTCATGAGGATGACGAGTATGTTGACCCCGAGGGGGCGGTGTTCTTTATCGACAAACGTTTTGAGAACTTATATAATCCGCCACCCCCTCCCGCCAAAGACTTAAATGTGAGGATTTTTAGCGCGACTAATTTTCAATTTGACACGCCAAATATTTTCGACATTATTCAATCGGGTTTTCATAAAGAGTTTTTGAACGATGAAAAAGGAAAAGATTTTAAAAATGTTTTAAAAGATTTTTCTACATGTTTAACTCCGTCATCACCGCGTTTTGTGAGTGCTACCACCTCGTCTACTCCTTTTGACGATGGTGTGTGTGGTTTTAGTGTGGGGGAAGCCCCAAATGTTCCCTCCCATTTCTCCACCGAGGACGAGATTTACGATCCCGGAATTGCTTGTAAAGGGAAATCTCGGTCTTCCACCGATGCAATAAATGGAAATCATATCTATTTGCTTGGTGTGAGTCTACCTCGAGTAGCTCATTATGTTGCCTTACCCATTGCCCCACCTTTCTACTTCTCATCTCTTTTCTTCTACCCCATTGGGGTTTGTGTTGAAGTAGCGTTGTTTCGTCTTTCATCCGAAAACGAAGACGCTGTCTTTGACCCCGGTATACGTTTATCGGGTTTTTAAAGTACTCCACGTACTTTTGGGCCTTGTTTATCATGTAAGTCCCACCAAAAATGACCATACCAAGATTATCCCTAAATGATCACATTTATGGGGATTCGAGTCGAGCTTTTGACTCGGTTAACAAAAACAAGGTGCCTCGTGGGGATTCTCATGCTTATCCTTGTAAATATTATTGCTTTCTTAGTTAACGTAACGAGGGGACTTGTGCTCTTCCTACCTTTGTTTCGTGGTTGTTTGTGATTGTGATCTATTAGGTTCATCGTCATCATTGAAGCCTCTCGTGTTCGTTTTACGTAGCACTCGAGCTTCGATCGTTGCCTTTGGAGATTCCGATATCCGATGATATCCTTTTATGTTCTAACGTTTATCTTATTAGCATAATTCATAAACGGCTTTTAGGTTATTCGTTTTACCCTTTCCATGCTCGAGATTAAGCATTCGACTTCGTCTCTAGTATGGGGGTGTTTACACCCCTAGACTCGAAACATTGAGGACAATGTTTAGTTTTAGTATGGGGGGGTGAGTAGATACTTCACCTTGCTTACGTCAACACGCAATCCAATATTCATCTTTTTGCTATCGTTTTGTTGCAAATAAGGCTAAAAATGGCCAAATTTTAAAATTTTTCTTATTTTTCATAAGTGTTTAAGACACGAATGTAGGTTTTCCGATGGTGAGAACGAGAGTAATTTTTGACTCGACCGTGCGTGTTGAGCACTTAGCTTCGATTCCTTAACTTTTTAGGCTAAGTCTCTTAAATGAGGACGAGAAATGATAGAGTTATTTATAAGTCTCGTAATCGTCACGATCTTATGTGTAGTAATTATTAGCTTATTCTCCCAACGCTTTTGCATAATAAATTGTTAATAAATATTGATTTGGCGGTTTAGTCACTATTGTTGGGTTTCTAATTTGTTTTGGTAGCTTCCATGTAATTAAATTGGGAAAACATTAAGGTATCGCCAGCGTCACGGTTTTGAAGTATTGGCACCCGAATAATCGAAAGCTTCACCTAATAATAAGATTTCAAGTGCTCACCTAAATTAAGCAAAAATTTGAAGCTCACAAGGCCGAAAAATCTATGCCCAAATTGAAAGTGAATCAAGCCTTAATCTTCGAAGCTTTAAAGAACCAAAATTCGCTTTAGCGTGAGGATATACGTCTTTGGCTAATAAAACCACCGATGAGGCGGATAATAAAAGGCAAGGCAAGACCGAAGTCATAATAAAAGCTTCATGGCGAAGTTGAATAAAAGATGGAGGTAAACCAAAGATAATAAGGCCCTTCCGTTAGGGGGCGTATAAAAGTCTTGGTAATAAGTCTCATGTTCAAAACCGTTATAAAACCGTGTTTATCGATCCTTCTTGTTGACTTAATTTTTTGACATCGTTGTCTATTGGGATGAATTATTGATTTGATGATTTTGGTTACACCGTTAAGTTTCTATTTTTAGACTTAATCTCTATTCACGCATAAGTCAATGATGTATCCTCGTGATCATTAAGACAAAAATAAAATATAAGAGATACCAAGTAGGAATAAGGGAGTTTAGGTTCGTAATTAACACTCATGAGATGTGTTCGTGTTGCTAACTTATAATAACAATGATCTCGTCACACGCTTAGCATGGAATTGGGTGAAAATCAAGGACGACGAAATTATTTCTAACGAAGCATTCACGTGTTCTTGTTCTATGATCCCAAAAGTCACATTCTCGTGATGAAATCAATACATTATGTCTAAAACGCATGTAGTAGTTTATTTTTATGTCTTCAATAAATGTCATCATAAAATGAATTTTGGAAGTGCTAAGATACTTAATTCTAGCATTGCGTGGGGACACGGCAATGGTTTAGTATGGGGGAGTGATGAGACTGTATTTATACATAGTCTCATCGTCCAAAATCGGGCTTAAAACGCTTAAAATATCGTCAAAATACCCATATATGTGCCTATGTTTGTTCATTGTGTATTTTAGGTATGGATATCGTGAATTCACCAAAAGATCAAAGGAATCAAGCAATAACGAACACGGGAAACGAAGCCGCACAAAGAACCGGACCCGAATCATGAATTTCCAAAAAGACCCTTGAAGTTTTGAAGATTGGCAAGTTTGGTCCCTCAACTATTGAAGAATGACACTTTATACCCCTCAAATATCCATAAATATGAGTGGGGTCCCTAAAGTTTGAAGACCTTACAAGAATAGCCCTTGAAGAATGCATTAATTACACCATTGGTCCTTATTCAAAGTTTGGAAATTACTTGTGCCATTTTTGACAACATGGCTATAGTTATTAACAAAGGGAAAGTACTACTATGATGTTTAAATATCAAGTGACACAAATTTGGAAGACAGGGGGTCACTTTTGCCAATTACCAAACCCAAACCCAATCCCTACCCGGTTTTAGCCCAACCAAGCCCACCTTTTATCACCCTTTACCCGACCCACTAGCCCAAGTCAAACCCTCCAGTCAACAAATACCCACTAACCCCAACTTTTTAAACGTGTTTAATAATAATTAAAAGGGGCGGTAAACACTTACTATTCACTATCTCCCCTAATCTCCCCAGATTATGAACACAAGAACCCTAATTGGGAAATCACAATTCACTTAATCCCCAAACCCCATAATATCCAGAAACCTAATTGATACCCACCTAAACCCGACCCAACTCCTAACACACTCACCCGTGACCTCCAGTGGTCCCCCGTCCTCCCCTGTCTTCTCAAAAATGGCAAAGAAAGCATCCTTGACTCAATCCACGTCTCCTATTCACTCCTTGGTCCCCAAGTCCAAGATGAACGCCTCAGATCACAAAACACCAGCTGGCACATCACATGGAGAGCTATGACCAAGTTTGAAGATTCAAAAGCAAGGGCATATTCGGATTTTTGCATAATTAGGGTTTAGCTTTAGATTAATTTATTCAAGCTCCTAGAAGCTTCCTTGTAATGCTATAAAATGGGTGACTTGTACCCATTTTCACTTTGTTCCAGTTTTTATTGTATTCTTTCTTTAAAGTAATGAAAATGAAATTTCTGAAATTTATGCAATAACCACTGAGTTCCTTTAGTTTAATATTTTAATTATCTCAAGTTTTGTTAAATTCTCTAAAGTTCCTTTTTAGCTTAAAATTTCAGAAATCCGTCTTGTTTTTTTTTGTTTGTAAGTTGTGTTGAAAGAAGTATTTCAAGAAGCTTGAAATCACCATCACATTGAAGTGATAGTGGATATGTGATGGGGATTTCATGATTTGATATTGGTAGCTCATAGTCTTAAGGTTTCAAAGGTTCAAAAGATTTCTTAAAAAAATCTGATTTTCATTATTTTTTTAGCAATAAGCTATAAGCAGCTTAAGTAATAAGCTTGCTTTATAGCTTATTGGCTTGTAACAGGTCACTATTGTTGGTTTGCTTTGCTTCTTAGCAGGTTTGTTGATCAAGAATCCACCAAAGATCATCCATCATCCATTTCATTTCACTTTTCATTCCTTTTTTTGAAGATATGTTATAGCCTTGGGTCTTTTATAAGATTCCATCAGCAGGCTTTCTCTACTATTTCATAAGTTTCAGAAAGCTCAAAAATCACTTGGGAAGGCATCAGCCAAGGTACAAGAGGCTTGAACCCCCTTTTGCAATTTTTGCACTTTTTAGAGATTTTATGTGATTTTTAGTGTTGCCTGCTAAATTGTTGTTTATTATTGTATGATATTGCTGCTTTATGGTTTATAGGCATGTTAGAACAACATAGGATCAGTTTAGGTTGCTTTTGATTAGTTTTGGTTTGTTAAAATCAAGTTTCAGAAAATAGAGGGGTGTTTGGGACTAGGTATAAACTGAGAATTGATGACAATTTTTTGGTTAAAACCTGCTTAAACATGCTCTATATGTGATTATCAGTAGTGGTTGTTATTTACTTTCTAGTTTGGCAGACTTTTAAAACAAATGCATGCTTAAAATTTGGCTCCCATAGCTCAAAATCAGTTAATGCACTTTTCTGCCTAATTTTAGCTTGATTTTTGCCCACCATTTTGCTCATAGCTAGGAATCAGTATAGCATAGGGTTATAGATCAGTTTGTTGTGATTGGGTTGACCATTTGTGAAGATTTGGTAAGCCAAATCTCACCTTAGGTGCCAATTGCACCAGCAACCAACACCACAGCCCCCTTTCTGTTTACAGTAACTGTTTAAGGCCAGTTTAGTGTGATTTTTGTGTCTAAGTGTTGCTTTTTCTTGCTTGTCTTGACTCCCCACACTCCACTGAGTGTGGGGGTGCCCTTGGATTTGATTAAAACCAAAAATTCAGAAAGTTGTAAGAAAAAACATCCACAGACCTTGAATTTTCATTAACAGTGGGAACTCCTTTCCCACTGCTAGCTTAGCTGTTACCACTGCTTAACTAAAAGACAGAAAACAAAGAAGTGTCACTATCAGATTCCAATATTTTTGTCTTTAGTGGGGTTATTTAGGAATTAGACTTTCAAATCTTTTTCATTATTTTTCTTTTTTAATTCTTAATTTTTCAGTATAATTTATTTTTATTCTACTGTTCATTTTATATTTTTTAGATTATTTAGCATTTTTAATTACTTTTTAATATTCTGTTTTTTGTCTTTTAGTGGTAAAAATATATATTTTTCAGATTTAATATTTTTCTTAGGTTTAGAAAATT
The DNA here is from genome assembly GCA_025667525.1 of Glebionis coronaria. Lineage (NCBI taxonomy): Eukaryota > Viridiplantae > Streptophyta > Magnoliopsida > Asterales > Asteraceae > Glebionis > Glebionis coronaria. Next base: position 640,523,871 of record CM046877.1, read on the forward strand.
AATTTAAGATTTTTGGTTTTAAAATTAGTTACTGTTCATTTTTTAATTATTTTTTATAATTAAATTAAGTTAATTAGGGTTTAATTATTAACTAGTTTTGTCTTTTAGTGCAAATTTTTACTTTTTTCAAACTTTTTCAATTTTCTACTGTTCATTAGGGTAATTTAAGATTTTTAAAATTGTTAGATTAATTTTGTCATTATTTTATTATTTTTTATGATTATTTTAATTTAAAAATAGTTTTAAGTCATTTAAAAATAGAAAAATAGTTTTTAAAATTTAAGAAAAATAGTTTTTAGTCTTTAAATAATATAAGTGACTTATTAGTTCAATAAATTAATATTTTGGGCATTTTGTTAATTATATTTAATTTTTGGGCTTTAATTAGCATTAAAAATTGAATATTTAATTAATAAAAGGTTTTAAAATATATTTGTTGGATTTTTATTCTTATTTATATTATTTAAGACTTAGTTTAATCATTTAATTAGTTTTTAGGTTTTAATTTTTAATTTCGTCACGTTTTACGTATTTACGTTCGCGTTTTACGTCAACGTCGTAGTTTATTCGTAGTCGTAGCTCGTCTTTTATTTTTCTCTTCTAAACCAAAAACGTCACTAATCCAAACATTGTTATTTTATTAATTGGCACACATATCACACACCTCCTTCGAGAACGAACCCGCATTTATTCGGTTTTACGTTTTTCCTAAAGCGTATAACTTAATACTTGCCACTCATACGCGTTTTTCCTAAAACGTGTACGATTTACTACATATCAGTAGGTAAGACATTTGGAGACGTAAGTGGCCACATCCTGTTTCATACACTCCACCAAAAGTACTGCTTGATGTCATGGTACATTTTGGTTGAACCATGATGTATCGAGAATGGGGAGCTATGAGCTTCAGCTAACAAAGCTTCCCGGAGTTCTTGGTCATCAGGAACACAAAGTCTAGTGCCCTGCCATACGATACCATCTGCATCTACTCTGAATTCCGTCTTCTTCTCCAAATTCTGTACTATCGCCCAAATTTCTCCATCATCTTTCTGAGCTTCCTTGATCTTAGATAGTAACTCGGGTTCTACTCTAAGATTAGCCCAGTAACCGTGCTGTCCACGTACCATGATCTCGATGTCTAGTCGCTCCAAGTCTCTTATGATTTCCTCTTCGATTCTAATGCTGTTGATCATTCCGGACTTCCTGCTAAGGGCATCTGCTACTACATTTGCCTTTCCGGGATGATACTATAGATTAATGTCATAATCCTTCAACAGCTCTAACCATCTTCTCTGCCTCATGTTCAATTCACGCTGAGTGAAGATATACTTCAAGCTCTTGTGGTCCGTGAAAATGTCACATGATTCTCCATGTAAGTAGTGTCTCCATATCTTCAATGCAAACACGACTGCAGCAAGTTCCAGATCGTGTGTGGGGTAATTCTCTTCATAAGGCTTAAGCTTCCGTGAAGCATACGCGATCACTTTCCCATGTTGCATGAGAACACAGCCAAGTCCCTTCCCTGATGCATCGCTGTAGATTTGAAATCCACCCGTACCAGATGGTAGAGTAAGAATAGGTGCAGATACTAGCTTCTGCTTCAGGTCTTCAAAGCCCTTCTCTCGATCTTCAGTCCAGACGAATTTCTCCCCTTTCCGCATCAGTTTGGTCAATGGTAGTGCTAGGCGGGAAAAGTTCTCTACGAACCTACGGTAATAGCCAGCTAAGCCTAAGAAACTGCGGACTTCCGTCGCTGATGTCGGCCTTGGCCACTTAGTGATGGCCTCAACCTTCGCTGGATCCATAGTGATTCCTTCTGCTGATATAATGTGACCTAAGAATGCCACCTTGTCTAACCAGAACTCACACTTGGAGAATTTAGCATACAACTGCTTCTAGCGAAGAATCTATAGTACTGTACGAAGATGGTATTCGTGTTCCTCCTTGGACTTAGAGAAAATCAGGATGTCATCGATGAAAACAATGACGAATTTGTCCAGAAATTCATGGAAGATTTTGTTCATCAGATCCACGAACACTGCTGGAGCATTTGTCAGGCCAAATGGCATAACTACAAACTCGTAGTGGCCATAACGAGTACGAAAGGCAGTCTTAGCAATATCCTGCTCCTTGACTCATAACTGATGATAACCTGACCTAAGATCGATCTTGGAGAAGTGTTTGGCCCCTTGGAGTTGGTCAAACAGATCGTCAATGCGTGGCAGTGGATACCTATTCCAAATAGTAATCTTGTTGAGCTCGCGATAGTCTATGCAAAGACGCATACTACCGTCCTTCTTCTTAACAAACAAGACCGGTGCGCCCCATGGAGATGCGCTCGGTCGAATGAAACATCATTCAAGAAGTTCTTGTAGTTGATCCTTTAGCTCCTTCAGCTCTATGGGAGCCATGCGATAAGGAGCCTTGGAGATTGGTTCAGCTCCTGGAACCAGCTCGATACTGAATTCTACTTCTCGTGCAGGTGGTATGCCCGGAAGTTCTGTTGGAAACACATCTTGGAATTCCGACACTATTGGTTGATCCTGAATCGATGGAGATTTAGCATCCATGTCGTGAACCGTAGCTAGATAAACCTCGCAGCCATGTGACAGGAGTACACGCGCTTGTAGGGTGGATATAACTTGTACAGACCGTCCGAGTATGAACCCATTATGAATGTACTCTGGTGCATTGACATCACCGAAGATAACTCGATATGAATGACAGTCTATGGTAGCATGATACTTGGATAGCCAATCCATGCCTAAAATCATGTCGAAGTCATTCATGTCCAGCGGAAGTGCGTCGACAGGTCGAACCTTATCATCAAATTCTAGGGGAAGACTCTTGTATACATGGGTGATTAATACAGAGTCCCTCAAAGGCGTGGAAATAGTAATCCTATTTTCTAGTGGCAAGGGAGGCATCCTAATGTTCTTAGCATAAGCAGTAGAAATAACCGAGTGAGTAGCACCCGTATCGAAAAGAACACATGCAGCGCGACCATACATATACAAGATTCTAGTGATGGTACCTGTAGACTTGTTGGCCTGGTCTCGAGATGTCGTGTAGACACGCCCGACAGTAGGAGGCGGCTTAGTATCAGCATGTCCCGATGTACCCTCCATCTCGCTCTTACGGCAATCCTTCATAATATGGCTAGGAAGACCACACTTGAAGCACGCACCAGTATTACGGCGACATGGTCCTGGGTGCCTACGGTGGAAAGTAGAGCAAAGAGGATGAGTGTATCCTCCAGCAGGTGCTCTGGCTGGCTGAGGACCTGATAAAACATTTTACATAAGACATGATAGTTGGGTACAAAGGACGAAGCGGATAATCCTAAGATTGAATACCAGTGATAGCTGGACGGCTAGGCTGCGAACCTCTCTGGTTCTGGTCCCTACCGTTTCCATGGTTCCTGGTAGAAGTTTGCTAAAGTGTCATAATATGAGTTATAACATAAAACATAAGAAATTTCGTAAGTATTAGGACCTGCTGTTGTTGGATTGCCCGGCATTGTTACGGTAATTGTCATTATCGCCACGCCTATCCGTAGCAGATCGGTCATTAGTCTGACCATTTCCCTTGGGCTGATGAGGCTGCTGCTGAGTAGCCGGCTGAGACCGGTCCCCAGTTTTCTGCCTGGAATATACATTTAAAGAGATGAATAATTGACATATGGAAGGTATACGGATTGGTCACCGCTTGAATACGAAGGTTTACCTCTTGCCGGGTCTTTCAGCTTCCCCGAACTCATCCCTCTCCTGCAGCATCTCCAGTTTTCGTACTGCATCGGCCACTTGTGCTACAGTATTGAACGTAGCACACACCAGATTGTTTGCGACCGATGTGCAAAGAGCCCATCTGAAGTGATGTGCCTGCTCTTCTGGAGTACCTGCTGCCGTACCAAGGAAACCAGCTAAGCGAAGAAAGCGCTGCATAAACTCGTTGCTATTCTCCCTAGCTCTCTGACGGATCCCATGGTACTCTCTCTTGAGTTTGTCCTGCTCAGCCTTGGGAAAGAACTGCTCAATCACCTTTTCATTGAACTGAGCCCAAGTCAAACCAGCCACCCATTCGTCACCACCTTCAGACTGCATCAAAGCTAACCACCAGTTTAGTACATCGCCTTCGAACCGATAGCATGCCAACCTCGCCTTGTATGCGGGGTCACAGCCCATAGTGTTGAAGATCTTCTCAATGTGAGCCAACCAGCTTTCAGCATCGCTGGGGCTATCAGTCTTTTCAAAAGCTCGAGTGCGGAGCTTGTTGAATCTCTCCAGCCATACTGCCAATGTCACTGGAGGAGGAGGAGGTGGTGGCTGATTGTGCTGCTGCTGATTGTTGGAAGCTTGAACTTCAGCCCAGATGTCATTCCTCAGTTGAGGAAGCAAGGCTTGCATGGCAGCCTGAATTGCAGCATTGAGCTGCTCCTGTTCGCGTGTGAGAACCATCTGACAGTATAACATAAAACATATGATTAAACAGTTCAAAACATAAAATATAAATATATATATACATGAAAAAAATTTTATACTAAAAATTTCACGAGAAAAATTTTATGCAAGAAAATTTTTGTATGAATGCATGATGCAGTTTTATGAAAACTTTGTATGCTCGTGAGTGAACGCCTCTGGTCAGTTCACCCAAAACAAAAGACATATCGAGGGGACGCCTATGGGTCGGTCCCAAATCTAAAAGTTTCGATAAAACACATGCGACTAAATAGGGCCAGTCCTGTACCAACCATTACTTAGTCAAAAACCCTGTAACAATGACATGTATATGTATGCTTAAAAATGATGAATGCATGAAAACAACTGTCAGTTCTAGGAAGACTGTAGTGACTACCCACTAATCACAGGTCATATTTGAGAGCCTACAGTTCGAAGCCTTGGCTCTGATACCATAATTGTAACACCCCATTTTGGAAATGGAAATATCACAGTAATTATGGCGTGTCATCAAAGCATACAAGGTAAAATGTCTAAACATTACTTGACTATATAAAGGAAAATACCGGAATCAAACATCGGTAGTCCAAAAGTAAAGCTCATCACACACAAACATAGTATAGTAAGGAATAAGGACGAAACAATGTCCAAAGCATAAGTATCATAAAGAAAAGAAATGCATAATGTAAAGAAGGCTAGACAGCTTCCAGTCCATATGCACGTACTCTTAGTGTCTACGAGCGTCCCTGAGTACCTGCCGTTTTGGGAACATAGAAAAGGAAAACGGCTGAGCAATACGCTCAGTGCACGGATGTACAATAAAGCATGAATAGGATAAGCATATAACATAATAACAACGGAAGAAACTAAGTCCCGAGTAACCTGGTTAAGTCTTAATAAAACTGGTTTTATAGTTTAAAAGTCTTATGTTTATCTTATAAAAACTGTTTGTCATATTTTACGATTAGCCAATATAGGTCATGAATATCCATCGTGCATGAATAATTGGAGGGGTGACCGCATCATGCAAATTAGAGGGGATGCCTCTAATTTAATATACTGGTTTTATGGGTAGGAGGGATCAGCTCCTTGTGAAGGATGCAAGGCACACACCACGTTCACCATGTAATCCTGAATAAAAACATGTAACTAGGATGCACCCATATGCCCCACATGATAAATATAAATAAATGGCCAAAACTGAAGGGACGCCACGAGCAATCACTCCGCCGTGGTAAAGTCATAACATCAGTGCCTCTAATGTTATGGTTATGGTACCTCCATAACTAGGTGAAACTGGTCATGCATGTATATGGCTATAGGTAATCATATTTAAAACATAAGCAATCAAACTCATACTTATACTACGGGAAAACAGTTGGCTGCATACAGGGAAATCCTAATAAGGAAAGAATGTCCATACTGAAAGGACGGGAATCCGTACCTTATGTCCAGTGAACGAGAACGATGAACTACGAGAATCCTACTTCCGAAACACTAGTGCTACATAAATACGTACATGAAATAAGTATCTGCTTACTACATACATAGCTGGTTTTATATCATGTCTTAGCTTATTTTATGTGTTCTTACTATTTTACACTGTTTAAAGCCTTAAACTGTGTTAAATCTTATATTTTGTTCAATCTGATTAAGTATTTATGATATTTCATGTGTTATTATACTTACTGTGTAATAATAAGTAACTTTCCAAAAATAGCAGGTTTCCTAAAATAGAAAGTTTCCAAAAATAGAAAGTTTTCAAAAATAGAAAGTTACCAAAAATAGAAAGTTTTCAAAAATAGAAAGTTTTCAAAAATAGAAAGTTTCCAAAAATAGATTTACTGCTTAAAATAGATAAGTTTATAAAAATAGAAAGTTTCCATAAATAGATTAGCTGCCTTAATTAAATAAGTTTCCATAAATAGATTAGCTGCCTTAAATAAATAAGTTTCTAAAAATAGCTGGTTTCCATAAATAAAATAGCTGCCTTATTTAATTAAGTTTCTAAAAATAGAAAGTTTCCATAATTAGAAATAAGTTGGTTAAATAAGCTAAGTAAATAAGCCTAAGTGTTTTCATGATTATTTCCTAAGTCATATGATATATTATATAGTTTAATAATTATTTCATATAATTTAATTAAACTATAGGTTACAATATTTAATTAAAGTATGACATGTTTTTAATTAAATATATTAAATACTTAGGTTAAGATATGTATTATTAAATATTAATAATATAACCTAAGTCATGTTTAATTAATTAATTATATCCATGGTTTTTAAATAATTAATTATTTATAAGTCTTAATAATATAAATACTTAGGTTAAAAATAATTTCATGATTATTAATAATTAATTAACCTAAGTCATGTTATTAAATTAATCTCATCTTTTTATTAATTTAATTTTTAACATAAGTTTATAACATAAACAACTAACATAATCATGATCCGAATCTAAGCCTAAAAACATGCACCGGATATGAAACAACACCGTACCCCGACCCAAATCGGGGTACCCCTTGCTACCGTGGGACCCACACGCACCAACCAAGACCAAAAAGGTCTTGGTGGTGGTTGGCTAAAACAAACCGAACCCCCCTTGGGGTTGGTTGTACCTTGCGGCCCAAAACAAACACCCCTTTGATGGACCCTTTGATTAATTAATGATCAAAACATGTTAGATCTATGTTTAATTAATGTGTTTTTATAAAAAACATCACGTGTTCATAATTAATAAAAGATTAATTAAAAAGAAAAAGGTAAAAAAAAGGTTTTACCGTATTCGTGGATCAAGAGGGTGAAGAACAAACACGAACAAACAATAATACTTCAAGATCCGAGATCAATGAATCACCTTGTTGGTGATTTGAAGGTGGCGGCACAAAGAGAGGAGAAAAAGGAGATTCTAGGTTTTCTTGAAATCTTCTGTAAAAGTAATTTTGAGTAGTAAAAATCTATTTAATCCCCTCTTAGTAAAATTTGTAATGGGCTTGGCCCATTACCTTGTTTTAGCCGCGGGTAGGGACTCCCCTGTGGGGTTCCCGTACCTCGTTTCGTGTCTTGTTATTTAGTACTCGTTTATGTTTAATTAAGTTCGTGTTTTAAATGTTCTCGTTACGTAAATACCATACTCTTATATATTTAATTACGCTCGTATTAAATATATATACGTAATTAATAATAGCTCGTGTTTTAATTACGCTCGTGATTTCGTGATCGTATGGTCGTGATTAATTATTGCTAAATAATTATTACGTGATCGTGCAAATAAAATACTTATCGTGTTCTAACACGTACGTAATACGTAAACTCCTAACACGTAATCGTATCATGCTATATTAGGAAAGTTTTTAACTAGTACGTACGAACTTAAGGTACTATGCATGGTAAAAGCATGCGGGTTTTACAAGTATTCTTCTCTTGATTAATGTGGTTTTCAAAGGACTGTATCACTAGTACACAAATTAATATAAGTTATATGATAAAAGGAAGAAAGAATTAAAAGGTTGTCAAAGGATTGGTTCACTAGTAAACAAATTAATACAAGTTATATGATAAAAGGAAGAAAGAATTAAAGGTTTTAAGGTTTTTCAAGAGGTATTTTAATAAGTTTAATAATGAACAACCAACTGCTCTAGAGCAGTTGGCCACCCAAGTCCTTCCTAAAGCTTGGGGTGGGGGTTTGGTCATGGGTTCAAGTCTTGCAAGAGACAAAAACTCATGATTTTCCTCCTTAGTGCGAATCCGTGAGTTCTAGGGGTTTCCCCTAGTGGTTCGGGTCCCGGGGCCTGCCCGTTATGGATGGTATAACTCGGGGGTCGCATTTCAATGAGATTGAGGTGCCGTTCTAAAAAAAAAAAAAAAAAAAAAAAGTTTAATAATGAACTATTATAGTGAGAGACCCATTGAAGGAGCGTGGACGGTGTACTAACTAACACAACCGATACACTTAATTTTAATGCACCGGCTAGACTAAGCGCTACTTTTTTACTTTTAGTGGTGAAGGTATTACCTTTTTTAGAACAAAAAATGTTAGTGGTTAGTGGGTTGAGTCATGCAATGACATCCAAGGTGCAGGTATAGGTTTTGAACCGTTAGAAGCCGTTGAGGGGGGGATTTAAAATTCAAATTTGTATTTTAGTTTAAAACATTTTGTTAAAATAGAAATATACATGGTAACATTCTGTACACTTTGTGTATAAATTCAAGTTTATAGAAGACTTGTTTGCTTTTTATCACTTTCCAAGTATTTAATTTATTTGTACATACTTTAAGTGATATTGTGTCGGAATAAATATTTACGACTAAAACTTTGCTTACATTTAATTTTATATAGAATGTTATTGCATTTTGTAATAATCAAAACACGAGAAGTTGAAAAATATAAATAAAGTTTATATGACATTATTTGTATTAACGAGACTTACTTAATCAAGTCCTCTTACTTAATCAATTCCTCTTTTGAATATTTCTTTCTTTTATTGTATCCGTCATGTAAAACTAAGAACTCGTGAAAACCAAGAATAACATATAATCAACATCAATTTTACTCTCAAAATCAAGATTTTGAATCTTGTAAAAACATATAGTTGTAATCACAACTGAAAGCAAAAAAACATTAGAGAAAAAAAATACAAAAACTTGCTTCTTAAAAATTTCTAGGCGGGGGGATCTTTAAGGCTGTTTGTAAATAAATATTGGCGCTTGTATTTTTTCGAATAATCTAGAGAGAGACAAAGATATGGAAATGTGATGGGTGGGTTTCATGACACGTGCAACGAAAGTTTTTCCGCCAAATTGAATAAAAAAAGGGGATTGTTGTAGACATGGGTGTAGCTAATGCAGTTGCGTGCAAATAAAATTTTATACGAATATATATAGGAGCATCTAAACCGAAAAAAATTATACGAGTGCGCCCATAAAATGGCATAGGAATTTGTGGTTAATAAAATAAAGTACACGAGAGCCCATAGAGACCGTCCCCAATGGTCGAGGTCATCTCGTTGTGGTGTTTCAGTCATAGGAGAACGGCCGTAGAAAAGGAAAGGATTCGTCTATTCTATTGATTGCCTAGGCCACAAAAATTCAAATCGTGGAAGGCTAATATTAAAAAATATATTTAAATTTAAAATATAAAACCTTTAAACATTTTAAATATGTAATTTATTTCTTCATTTTATACACAACTTCAAACAACTGTCTTATTTTTATGTTTCTCATCTTATTTACAATGTCTAACGGTTAGTCTTCTATTTTAAAACGTCGTCAAAAGGCTAAGATGATTGATATCTAGGCATGGACGCCATCAAAAGAGATCACGTTGTGTAAAGTTTGGTACAACTGTCAAAGACAAGTTAAACATAACGATGAAAGGGTCTTGGCCGGAGGTTTCTGATTACTTTGAGAAAGAAATGGGGGAGAAGATATGACGATACCATTTAAGCATTTAGATTCATTTACGATAATTCCCAACGGATGAAACAATGCAGGTCATGTGACTTCGATGTGTTTCAAAACACGTTTGTGTCATTAGAAACGTTGTACGACCATGCTTTTCCATCGGTGTCGTGTTTGAGGATTTTGAATAACTGTGGCGTTGAGATGCCTTAATCATTATTTTAATTTTTTTTGTAATATTATGTAATATGTTTTTGTTAGAATGTTTAAACCCTCATAGTAGGTACTGTATCATTGATGTGTATATATAGTGATACACAGAATATTCTAAAAACCCGAATCCCACAAGTCGGGCTTGAGCCACTTTATTGTCTAATACTCCCCCGCAGTCTGAGCGGCGAAATCGCGAAAGCTCAGACTGGAGAAGTAAACTAGAAAAGAAAAACAAAACATAATAAAAACATAGCTTAGAAGCGGATCTTTAGAAGTAGCGGATCTTTAGCAGCAACGGATCTTGAGAAGGATTTTAGAAGTGGATCTTTAGAGAACCTATGAAGAAAAATAGTAACAAAAGAAAAAGAAAAAGAAAATAAACAAAAAAAAAGAGTTGTCTCGGGACTTGATAACCTATATTCAACACCAATAAAAGTCGTCTCGGGACTTATACCCTTGATTCGACAAAAGTCGTCTCGGGACTTGATACCCTTGATTCGACAAAAGCCGTCTCGGGACTTATACCCTTGATTCGACACCAACAACAGTCGTCTCGGGACTTATACCCTTGATTCGACAAAAGTCGTCTCGGGACTTGATACCCTTGATACGACAAAAGTCGTCTCGGGACTTATACCCTAGATTCGAAACCAACACAAGTCGTCTTTGGGGAATTGATACCCTAGATTCGATAGCAACACATGTCGTCTTCGGGAATTGATACCCTAGATTCGACAGTAAAAACTAAAAAAAATAAAAAAATAAAAAAATAAAAATAAAAATAAAAATAAAACAAAAACATAATTTTTTTTCGTAACATAAAACTAACAGTACTTGATCCTGAGCTCACTCTAAACAAACTCCACCTCTTGTCTTCTACCGTCGTTTTTTGTTTCTCTATACTTTTTCTTTTTGTACGCTACTCAATCACATGGGTTTCTTTTCCATAGTATAATAGCGTTTGAGAATGGTTAAGGGATCGATTGAGTTTTTTTTCAATCGGTGGAAGAATTTTGTGTAAGGATCGACTGATTGTGAGGAATGGGCTATAATTTAGATCGATTTTTTTAGAGGATCGGGGTATGGTCTGATACCATGTTAAAATGTTTAAACCCTCATAGTAGGTACTGTATTATTGATGTGTATATATATAGTGATACCCAGAATATTTTAGAAACCCTAATCCCACAAGTCGGGCTTCGGCCACTTTATTGTCTAATAGTTTTATCTTATTGATGAATTTTAGTTATCTATACACCTTATAAAAGGTGCATCCTATTTTTTCAAAAAAGTGAAAAACTGAAAACTTAAACTTCCATAAATAGCTTGATTTCTGTTAACAATTCTCTACACTTGAAAATTGGACTATAATCGGAATGTTTGACAAATGAAAAAGGAAACATAGTGTATTAAATTCTAATATATGGAAATTGGACTATAATCGGAATGTCTGACTAATACACAATTGTAAGCTTCCTCTACACGACATTCAGTTTTCAGTTTCAATTTTCAGCATTCATAGTTAAAAACCAAATCACATACAAGTCATATGTAACCAATCCATTTTATACATGTTTTCTGCCAAGCCGAGTAAAACTACAAAACTGGTAAGTAACAATCTGATTCAACCACAAACAAAAAGAAATTTAATTGTTATTTCGAACTTTTTTCTGACTTGATTCACAGGAAGAAAAATAGGCACAACCTGCAAGTTTATAAAAAATTTCAAAAAGGTTGATGACGATTTAAGAACCTGTCAACCTGTTTGATTTTCAGTTAACTACCTATCATATTTCTATGGCGTTCATACTCATTTTCGCATGCTGATATACTAATTTTAAAAATGCAGATTTCATCATGCCTGTTGAAGAGACAAATAAATCAGTTGAATATAACCCTAAGGTATCAAATATTCTATTTACTTACCTTTTCTTGTTATTCAATTTTTTCTTGTCTCTTAAGCCAGCAGAGTTAGTAGTGTAACACCAAGTTATTAGGTTGGCCACTTATTAGATTTGAAGTATATTAATAGGGACTATGTATCTTATGTGGGGTACTGGGGTAGATATAGTTCATGCCTGCATTTCTTGTTTTCCCAAAAAAAAAGTACAAGAACTTGATTTTAAATGATCTAACTTCAATGCAACTTCGAGCAACAGTCTTAAAATGATCTAACATTGTGCATATTGTATACTTCACACTTCCACCCACCAATAGTCTCGGTTTTCTCTTGTCGTCGCCACGTCATCTGCGGTAAAAGAACAGGTTCTGTCACATCAATTCCAGGTCTTAAAATGTTAATCTGGTACATCGTTTGAACTTCTTGTTGCACTTTTGCATCGGTAGCAGGTGCACCAGCACCATCTAACGCATTCCCCACTTCTTTGTTTTTTGTGTGATATCATTACATGTATCCCATATCTTATATGTATAAGACGAGGCAACCTCCCACACCATTTCCCCAAGCTATCCGCTGATAATGTCTAACTATAATTACATATCGCTTATTGAAGTGCACTCCACCCATGCTCATTCTGCTAAGGATTTGTGTTATCTGGTTCGTGTTGCACACTTATCTTTTTCTGGTGCTTTCATCATCTAACATATGCTAAGTATGCATATACACGAAATATTCATTACACTGTTGAAATTTGGATTATCTCGTTGTACATTTCTCAACACTTTATGCACGCTTATTCCAACGAACCCATAAAGTTTCCTGGGGCTTAGAATTTTCCAAGCATGAGCAGCCAACAAGGACACAAACATGCCAATTAGAACTACCAATTCTGAGTCTAGAGCCATAAACGGAACCAGATATATAACAAGTTAAACACCATATTTATCGAGCTTATAGCCATAAACGGACCCAGATATATAGCAAGTTGGCCAGGAAAAACAAGTGCTCAAGCATATAAAAAGAAAAGTCGCCCACTGAGGCAAAAAATTCACCAATCATGATGCTAAGAAACTAAACAACCAAAGACAATATAATAACTACACGACAATCGAATATTACACCCAAACAAAACTTCTAATTGTAAATTTAGATAGAGAAACATATGATACAAAAATGGCATGAACAAGAAAAAGTGTAATTAATCATTAATTAGTCAAGTTACCAAGAAAAACATATGATACAAAAATGGCATATGTTTTTCCTATTTTTCTTCCTGTAAATCGAGTCAATAAAAACATATCATTAATTATTACTAAAAATATATACTGAAAGTTATTCACAACTTCCAAGTTTACCAAGAAAAAGTGTAATTAATCATTAAATTCTATATCTTCAAAAACAATTTTGCATATGTTTTTCCTGTCCAACTTGCTAAAAGGACAAAATCCTTATAAGAAAGTTACCACCAACTTAAGTTGGAACTAAAAGGAAAAGTAAGTAACAAAACGTAAACATGCTTGCTATCTTAGTGTGGCTTTTTATTTCAACCTCTTTAGTATAAATGAATGGTGCTTAGCTCCTTTGATGACTGAAAGTGTGGATTAAGATACAAAGTCATTACTTATGAGCATTTTAGAGTTGTAGCAAATCATATCTAAACAAATTACGATTATGGTTACACTTGGCTTATTGATATTTCATGACATTATTAAAAAACCTTCTCTTGTAATGAAAAAAGTATAAACGTCATTTCCAAAAGATATACCTTTTTATTATTATTTTATATACCTTATTATCATATCTAAGGGATCCCTTGGTTCGGGTCGAAGAAGCAATGTCACTCGATCCTTATCAAACTGACTGCATGTCCGCGAGGAGTTGAAATGGGTCTTTTGTAAAGATTCGACCAAAAATTAGTTCGTAACTTATAACATTTTGTGATTGTGATTTTTTAGACTATTTAGATGTTGTTTGATAATGATTTAATAGAAAAGACTGAATTTATTAAGTTATATATAAAAATTTGTATTTATGACTTAATAGACATGACTTTATAGAAAATTTTAACAAACAAGCCCTTACATTTCAATGTTTCTTATCGCATTACTTTCTTGTTATAAAAAAATTCACTGCTTGAAACAAACATTACATTTTGATTTTTCTTATTGATTTTAGCAATGATTATAAGACTTATGCACAAACTTCTCTAATTTTGCAGCCTATCTCCAAACACTTTCAACAGACAACCATCATAATTTCAACTCCCACTCAAGTTGATTTAAACAAAGGTATAGTTCATTCTTTATTATAATCTCAGTAACTTACTTTTTAAAAAGTTAACTTCTTATACACGTTTCATTTCGTTCAATATTATGCTAGAAAAACGCAAAGCTTTCTCTAATAAAGATGCTTGGGAAATGCAAAGGGGAAAAAAAGGAAAGCCAAACTATGAAAACTTTGGAGAAAGCTCAACTCACATAGGCGTCTCTCCCAATAGGGTACCATTCCAAACACTACACAATATCCTAAATACTAACTGTGCTCCAAATAGTCTGTCATTAAGCACAACATCACTTCAAAACATGTCACCAAATAAAGAAAATCTAACACCATTAGAATCACCAAGTTCAAATGGGTCAACATGTCTAGGCACCGTTATAAGTGTAGCCTCAGCATATCAAAAAAAGAAAGAATACAACCGGCTTTATTATCAACGATGTAAAGAAAAGAAAATAGCGGACATAAACGCAAAGATGGAGACACAGACACCGATGGGATGTACACAATATCTTTCAGGCTTGACACGTGAAACAACAATAGGTATATTGTTTACATTATTTTATGGAATTTCTTTTTCATATATTACTAATACACCTTTTAGTAGGCAAAGTAGATGATCGGCATGATAGTAACGTATTATTTCCCCTCTTTGATCAAGATTACAATCAATATATGGATTGTAACACCAACGGTGCTCTAAATAACGTGTCATTGAGAACAACATCACCTCAAAACATATCAACAAATCAAGAAAATATAACACCATTACAGACGCCACATTCATATGGGTCAACATCTCTGGGAACCAATATACTTGTTGACACAACTATTCAAAAGAAAAGAGAATACAACCGACTCTATTACCAACAATGTAAAGAAAAGAAAACAATAGAGAGAAATGCAAACATGGGGACACAGACACCAATAGGATCTACACAATATCTTTCAGGCTTGACACGTGGAACAACCATAGGTACTCTTTTTATATATTATTATGTTCTTTTCAAAAAAAATTGTCACATATTACTAATACATGTTTTAGTATGCAAACCAGATGATCGACATGGTAGTAGTAACATATTATTGCCTCTATTTGATCAAGAGTACAATCAAACTATGGATGGTAAGTCTCATTACATAAATTGCTTTTCCTCTTGACTACATGTATTTACATTATATGTATCTATACCAATGTAGGAACCCATGTTGTTGTAGACCCAACTGTTCAAAAGAAGAAACAATATGATAAAACACGTTACCAAAAACGTAAAGAAAAGAACATAGCAGAAAAAAATGCTACCATGGAAGCAAGTACAATAGAAGGAATTACACAACATCTTTCGGTCTTAACACGTGAAACCAATATAGGTATCAAAAAATTGTTTTCTTATGATATTTTTACGGAAATTTATATCTTCAAACTGATACATTTTTTAAATCTATTTGCTTAACCAATTTATCTTTTCTAATTTAGATCCGTACGATTTTGTGTATAATCGACTTCCTAAAGAGCATAGTTTATTGAAGGCGCAACCACGATGTGTCAAATGTGGAGCAAAGAAAATACAATACGAATTTCCTACTTTTTGTTGCATGAATGGGAGAACGACTTTGCAGCCCTTAGACATTCCTCCAGAACTATACAACTTATTCACGTCGCAATGTGAGTTAGGAAAAATGTTTAGAAAAAACATACGTGCGTACAATACAAACTTTGCTTTTGCGTCGATGGGTGTAAATTTGGATAAAAGATACAATGCTAGGGGCTCAGGAGTATATACGTTTCGTGTGCAAGGGGGGATATATCATAAAATTGATCAATTGGTTCCTAGAGACGGACAACCAAGGTACTTGCAATTGTACTTTTATGACACGGAATCAGATTTTGAGCACAGGCTAAAATGGCCTAATCTTGATAAGGAAGTTGTTACGATATTATCCCGTGTCCTTGCACCTAACCCGTATGTTCAGACATTTCGATCACTTGGTAACCTTGGAACACTTGACAAGTATAAGGTCGAATTAAATGCATCCGTTAAGGTTGATCAAAGACATTACAATCGTCCAACGACGTCTGAGGTATGAATATGATTCTGACATACATAGTCATATCTAACTAAACAAATCATATATATATAATCTTATATTCTTACCTTAAATTTATTATCGCATAGGTTGCTGGTATTTGGGTGGAGGGTAATGACAACATCAGCGCATATAAGAGAAGTATTGTTGTGTATGGAAGGTCAGAATACCCTACACACATACAACCATATTTTGCTTCATATGATCCTTTGTCTTATCCACTGTTCTTTCCAAACGGTGAGGCTGGATGGCATTCTCGAATACCAAGGGAAGGTGTAGATATAAGGGAACTCGCCGATGATGACGATGACGTCACAGAAGACGAAGAAGGTACTAAATTAATCATTATAGAAATATATATGTGTGTTTACGTATGTAGCTTTTTTCATACCGTGTTACAATACTTTCGTATTGTCGTGTATGCATTGCATAATCTTTTAGCATCGCCACGCACGGATTAACACAACACCCGGTAGAAAAACAGTTACTATGAGAGAGTATTATTGTTACAAATTTCAAATTCGGCCATATCATAACTTGATCCTATTTGGAGGGCGATTGTTTCAGCAATTCGTGGTAGATACATACATAAAGATAGAGACTTCGCGTTTGCAATTTTGTGAAAAAAACCAATCGATAATTAGAGCGGATTTGTATCAAGGAATCGTTGATTCTGTGAATGCTGGTGAGTTTCAATCAAATAGACTTGGAACAATTATTGTCTTGCCTGGAACTTTTATTGGAGGACCACGTGACATGCGAAGACGATTTTTGGATGCCATAACTTTAGTACAAGAAGCTGGGAAACCTGATATATTTCTTACCATGACATGCAATCCAAATTGGCCAGAAATTGTGGAGGACCTTTATGAAGGACAAACGGCCCAAGATCGACCGGACCTGGTTACAAGAGTTTTTCGTGCAAAACTAGAGGAACTCAAGTACAAACTGTTCACAAAACATATCCTTGGCCTCGTTGCATCACATATATATGTTATCGAGTTTCAAAAAAGGGGCTTACCGCATGTACATTTTCTTTTGATTATGAGATCAGCTGACAAGCTGGCAAATCCCGATCATTATGACAGAGTAGTTTGTGCTGAAATTCCAGACCCAAATAAGTATCCTGAGTTGCACCAATTGGTCCTAAAGCACATGATTCATGGTCCTTGTGGTCATTTAAATACTCAGTGTGCTTGTATGGAGGGTGAACCAAAGAAATGTCGTTGGAACTATCCTAGGCAATTCCAAGAAACAACGCAACAAGGAGACGACTCGTACCCGTTGTATCGAAGAAGAGACAATGGCATTAAGGTAAATGTACGAAACAACGTATTGGACAATCGATGGGTTGTTCCATATAACCCTGAATTGTTGATGACGTTCAATTGTCACATCAATGTGGAGGTGTGCTCAAGTATAAAATCCGTTAAATATGTCTTTAAGTACGTTTACAAGGGTCATGACAAACAAGTTGTAACTGTTGATCAAGATGGACAACAAGATATTAACGAGATAAAGAGATTCCAGGATGCTCGTTACGTTTCACCTCCAGAAGCTATCTGGAGAATCTATGGGTTCCCTTTATCTAATATCCATCCATTTGTCATGTCACTGCAAGTTCATCTACCAAATAAACAGTTGGTTCGTTTTGCAGAAGACGATGAATTGACGGACATTCTTGCGAGAGAAAAGGATAAAAGATCGATGTTAACTGCCTTTTTTGAACTGAACAAATTAGACGTAAATGCAAGGAAATATGTGTATAAAGACATTCCGAGGTACTATACATGGAATAAGAGTACACGCAAGTGGAACCTCCGAAAAAAAGAGAAAATGAGAGGAAGAATGGTTTCCGCTAATCCTGCTGAAGGAGAGCGGTTCTATCTACGTGTACTATTGCAACATGTTAAAGGTCCTACAGGTTTTGATTATCTTTATGCGGCAAACAACGTATTATACAGCACATTTCGCAGAGCGGCACTTGAAAGGGGATTAATAAAGAGTGACGATCACATACATGCATGTCTACGTGAGTCCTCTGCATACGAGATGCCCGGCCCTCTTAGAAGACTATTCGTGACTCTTCTAATCTTTTGTGAGCCAGGAGATGTTAGGAAGTTATGGGATGATCATTACGAATCACTTTCAGAAGACTACAACTTAGATTGTGCGAGTGTTGAGCGTGTTCAAAATATGGTTCTAACAGACATATCAACAATTCTACAATCTATGGGTAGGAGTATTAGTGATTTTGATCTTCCCAACATTACTGCAGATGTACGTTCGTATGAATATGGTTGTCGTGAAGTACATGAGGAGTGTTCGATAGTTGTACAAGATGAAGATATACTCGCTCGACATTCACTTAACACTGATCAAAAAACCGCATATGATACAATTATGAGACATGTTGATGATGACTCTCCAGGCGTGTTTTTTATTGATGGCCCTGGAGGAACTGGGAAAACATTCTTGTATAAAGCTTTGCTTGCTACTGTTCGTTCTCGTGGTCTTATTGCACTTGCCACCGCTTCGTCAGGGGCTGCGGCAAATAATATGACAGGGGGAAGAACTGCTCACTCGCGATTTAAGATTCCCATCAATCTTACTACAAACTCAATATGCACCATAAAAAAACAAAGTGGCCTTGCTAAACTACTTCGTCAAGCCAAGTTGATAATATGGGATGAAGCGTCAATGGCTAAAAGACAAGGTGTGGAGGCGGTAGATCGAAGTATGCGAGACATTACTGGTGTTAAACTTCCTTTTGGTGGCAAGATAATGGTGTTAGGAGGGGACTTTAGACAGGTTTTACCGGTCGTAAGGCGTGGAACACGAGCGCAGATTGTAGATTCAAGTGTACGTATGTCACCCCTTTGGCCCGGAATTACAAAAATGCGTCTAACAATTAACATGAGGGCACGAACAGACCCGTGGTTTTCAAACTTCTTATTAAGAGTCGGCGACGGAGTTCAAGACGTCATTGATGAAGACTACATACGAATACCCGATGACATGACCATCCCATACACTACTGAGGCTGCCTCGAAGGATGCATTGATCAATGAAATATTTCCTTCGTTTGGCACAAACGTTCATACGTCTTCGGATATAGTTTCAAGAGCAATATTATCAACTAAAAATGAACATGTTGATAGCATCAACGATATGTTAATTGGTAGATTTCCTGGCGAAGAAAGAGTTTACTATAGTTTTGATGAAGCGAAAGACGATACACACAACCTTTATCCTCTTGAATTCTTAAACTCGCTCAACGTGAGCGGATTGCCTCCACATTACTTGCGCTTGAAAATTGGATGCCCAATTATTCTTTTGAGGAATCTCGATCCGGCAAACGGGTTATGTAATGGTACAAGATTGATATGCAAACGATTTGATCCTAATGTCATAGATGCTGAAATTGCTGTCGGGCAACACGCTGGAGTTAGAGTGCTTTTGCCAAGAATTCCTCTTGCTCCGTCCGATGAAGAGATGTTCCCTTTCAAGCTAAAGAGAACACAAATTCCTATCCGTCTTTGTTTTGCAATGACTATCAATAAAGCCCAGGGGCAAACAATTCCAAATGTGGGTGTGTATTTGCCTGAATCTGTTTTTCGCATGGCCAGCTTTATGTTGCGTTGTCTCGAGGGATATCACGTTCAACAACAAAGGTCTTAGTGAAACCGGTCAAAGAGTTTGGTGAAGAAGGAGTCTACACATCAAATGTCGTGTACCAAGAAGTTTTACGTGACGACTAACGTTTATTGTTAGATTCTATGTTATTGAATAATCGATGTAATGTTTCACTTTCAGTTTTGCTAAGTATGTTTATGAATTATCTTTTGTTACGAAACTTTACGATTAAAATTTGTTCTTTCCACGTATAATGTTTCGTTAGTTATCTATCGCCAGTCAATTCCGCCGCTTTGCGCGGGTAATCGCCTAGTATTGTTAAATAAGTTGTAAAACAGATTCTGGTCACTTACTAGACTTAAACATTCGCTGGCAGAATGCACGAGAGAGGCCAAATGTGACAGTCAAATTGAGAGTCAATGAAGATTATGATTGAGGACAGCCAAAGAATGGCAAGCGAACCTTTTCTCATTCCTATGAGTTTACGAGTATAGATTCGTTTCTTCATTACTATATCCTCATAAAACATTTGTAGTAGTTATCAAAATCAATAAATGAGTTTGTACGAAAACACACCTTAAGGAGATGTTTGGTTTATTTTGAGGAATCACAATAGCAATAACTTTCATGTAGCGATGGCATAAGAATATATATGGATGCTTTAAAATATGATTTGATTTGTAATAAAAGATATAAGTATGATTCCAATATTTTTATTTTAATTTACATGTATTATATTAATTAACAAACAAAATATGAGAAAATAGATAAGACAAAAATACGTTAATGATAAAATACGAACTAAAAGTAAAAAAATGTATCGAAAAGGTTAAAACTGTATTTTTTTTTGTGAAATGAGGGTATATGTGTGTTATGATAGTTTGATTCCCATATAGAATCAAATATCTGGAGGTGGCATTAGATTGCTTCATTCTAAATCCACATACCAAACAAGCCCTAAGTAATTTGTAAGTAAGAATGAATTTAAACAGCTTCTATTTTAATAAGATATCAAGTAATAAACTGATACTATTATTTTATTTTTATTTGTTCCTAGCAAATAATTACATTAAAAGATTAATTTATACTTACACCAACATACCAAACAAGCCTTAAAAAGGGTGAAAGGGAGTTAAACACTTTGTTTTTTTAATAAGATATCAGTTAATGAAGTCATACCATTGACTTCAATTCTTTGAAGCCAAAAAATTACATTCAAAAATCATTTCATATCTACACCAACATACCAAATATGCCTTAAAAGGGTGAAATGGTATACGAGACTCATATTAGATAAACATATACTTAGTTTAATCTTTGTATGATCTTACCCCTAATAACATCATCTAATAACATCATGTCAAATTTCGATTTTTCATATGTAACAGTGAGTCATCAAAAGTCGGGCACATGGCCCATGTACCAAAATAGAGGTTAATATGAACAATAGCATTTTAGCAATTACATTGAGCATCAACTAATTTCTTTTAATTTTATATATTTTCTACGTTTACTTTGTTATTTTCATTTTCACGTTTATTTTTATATATATTAAAAGAAAAGAAAACATGTAATTACATGTATATTATAAACCAAACTATTACCATGAACATCATTTGAAAATAGTATTGTAAAAAGTGGAACATAACATAACGAAAATCAATTGATATGTATGCCAACATACCAAATATGTATTAAGAATCGTGAGATGGTACAATAGACTCATAATAGCTAAAAACATGCTTAGTTAATCTTTATACAATTATAACCCTAATAACATCATGCCAAATTTTGGTTTTACAAATACAACGGTGAGTTGTCAAAATTTAGGTACATGACCCATGTGTAAAAATATAGGCTAATATGAACACTAGAATGTTAGCAAAATAAATTATATTAAGCATCATCTATTTTTCTATCAATTTTTACGTTTACTTTGTTATTTCTTTTTCACGTCTATTTTCATATATTAAAACAAAACAAAACATGTTATTACATGTATATTATAAATCAAACTATTACCATGAGCCTCATTTGAAAATAATACATTATTTTATATCATAAAAAGTAGAACATAACATAACAAAAAATACAAACCTTGCATTCATGCGTCATTTTTATTTGAATAATCAGAAGTTCCTCCAAATATATTCATTTTTATTTGAATAATCAGAAGTTCCTCCTAATATAAAGTACGTTTTTTTTATATTTATTATAAGTCATTTAAACAACCACTCAAATAAACACACCATATAAAACACAATATAATGCTCACACCAATATCATTGTGTATTAAACCTCATTTGTAAATGGTGATTACATAATTGCGAAAGCCACCTCGAATATCGAAATTTTGAAAGAAAGGTCTACCGTAACAAAAAGTTGGACAACAAAAAATGAAAATAAAAACAAGTCATTTACGATATGTAATCAAATTACAAAAGGTCAAACAATATAGAAACTTATACTCATGTCTACTTCACCGACAATTCACTAAGTACTTCGCGCCTTCAACTCACTCAAGGTTGTTCTCAAAATAAAATTAAGGTATGTCCGTAAAAACACTACTCTATCGGATCTAAAGGTTCTTGTTTTCAAGGTGGTTTCCGACAACCACTGTTGTACAATATGGGTTCGCGTCTGATTTTAGGAAGTAAAAGAGTAAAAAAGGGTAAAACTTTTTGAAAATAATTAAATGAGTATGAAATATAATGTTAATTTTAATCGAAATTGTTTTAAAAAACATGTATTTTACTACGAAGAATATATGATTTCTCATACTTTGACTTGATTATTTCTTTAGTGTGAAATGAAAAAGTGATTTGATGATGTTTACTATATTATATGATTTGATTGTTTCTTTATTGTGAAATGAAAAATGCTTTTATGATGTTTACTATATTATATAGTGAAAAATGTGATATGCCTATATGGCATGAAATACATGAACATCATTGAAATATAGGAAATAGATGAAAGACCAGTATTAGAAATAAAAAGATAATAATAACGATGCAGAATCGTTAAAAGGTTTTTTTCAGGAGACCTTACTCGAGTTGTACTAGAGACATTGCTATGTGTAACTGGACGCTAGTAAATGTAATCACGATATTCGAAATATGTCCAAGTGGGAGCTGTAAGTTTATGGACTTATATTTAATAGTCGCGTGATAGGATCGAACTCGACATTACGGGATAGCACACAATACGTAAAGAGTTAATTTAATTAATAAATATATTTATCGTATTTATTAATTTATTTAATAAATATATTTATGTATTTATTAATTTAACCGAGCAAGTAACTATATAACCTTAACGATCATTAATTAATTAATAGTTAACTTATAACGAGCGTTAAATAAACATATAATATGTATAAACAAAAGGAAAGAAGTTTGGAAGATTCTGGAACACCCCTTAGGGGTGTTCGATCGTCGGTTATGCCCTGGGGGGGGGGGGGGGGGTAAAAGTTGCCTTATATTTATTGGGCTTCAATGGGTTGGAAGTCTATAAATACACCTCCTAATCCCTCATAATATTCATAACTTGAATCTTTCCCTCTCTCTCTCTCTCTCTCTTGGTTCGATCGCAGAAGGTAACCCACGAAGTGGTTCGGTTGGTTTTTCTTGGTTGATCGATTGTATACGTAGTCTAATCCTAGCCCCTCTCTAGGGTTGTTGGGTAGATTAATTACAAGCGTTGTAGCTCGGTTTTCACGTGCTAGAATCACAGTTAGCTCGTTGTATTACGTGTGTATAAGAACGTAATATAGTCTTACTTTAGACTATATCTTGGTATAGACGGTATAAACACGAATTGGTGATTCATTCTTCGTATTGTGGAATTTCTTTAGCGTAAAGGTATGTAACCCCTAATTCGATTAATTATAATCGTGTTATTAATTATGATCTTGTGAAATCTCTTCAGCTATATGTGCATTGATCTCGTTTAGGGTTTTATATAATTGTTATGATACTAATAAACCTTCAATTACTCTCGTTACCATCCTCGCGAGCATCCACACTACTGCTTGCGCTACTCCTGCTTGCACTACTTCTCAAGATACCATAAGTGAAGTCCGTTCGGGGGTTGTTTGTAACACACCACTTTGATAAGTGGACCGTTACATGATAATTATGGGGTGTCATTAAAGCATACAAGGTATTATGTCCTAAAACATTCATGACCAAAGGAGTAACAGAAATCAAACATCGGTTCACAAACAACAACCCAAAACATAAATTAAGTAAATGAAATAAAGTGGACAAAACAAGTGTCCAAGCAAGCATAAGTATATGAAGGCAAAAGGAGAAGAAGTCTAAGATAGCTTCCATCCTATGCACGTCCTCCAAATGCTCAAGTCTGGCCTTGGGTACCAGCCGTTTGGGACATCGAAGAAAAGTAATGGCAGAGCAAGAATACAAAACCCACATATTAATACCATGAATAGTACACTAGTAAACATATGAACCAATTAAATCTTTTCAATTACGTCATGTACACGTGTCACCAATATTATATTTAGAAACTAAGTACGTGTTAGTGTACGATAATTATTACGTACGTATTAATACACGATAATTATTAATTATAATAATTATAATCACGAGCATATGATCACGAACATTCAAACATGAATATATGAATTACGTATTATATATTATTTCACGGTAAAAAAGCATTACATATCATATTTAAATTCCATGAATATTAAAACACGAACCAATACGAACATTTGATGAACACGAACATACACGTAAAATAATTAAACATGGAAAAGCTCAGGTTACCCTTGTGGGCCCTTGGTAGCCGCGGACAAGAGGGAAGGAAGGGCTAAAAAAAATAAAACCCTAGCTTCTCCTTCTGCTCTCCTTGGTCGCCGGCTTCAAAGAACACCAAAAGGTGTTTGGGTTGATTTTGATCTTGATTTTGGGGTTAAATGTGTTCATGTTCTTAGTTCCTTTCTAATCACGAAATCGGTATCACCATAAACCTTCATCTTTTAATTTATTTTCCTTTTAGTTATGATTCATGTGTTAGAATATTAATAACATAAATAAAACATGAAAATTAACCAAAGAATCAAGAATAATGGGGGGTTTTGGTGGGGTTTGCTCGGCCGACACACACCAATAGCTCTCGGCTTGGTTTGTTTCGCACCAACAGCCGAGACCAAGAGGTCTCAGTGTGGTCTTAGTGGTTCGGTAGCAAGACCAAGGGACCACGACTCAAATCGGGGTGTTGTTTGATTTGTGTATGGGTCTCAGCGCAGCAACAACAGTACCATCGGCTTAAGCCGGTGGCTGTTTTGTTTGATCAGGGGGAACCACAACCAAGCAGGGGGAACCACTAGGTTCAGCTGGTGGTGATTTTGTTTGAACAGTGGCAACCGGCTAGGCCGGGTAGACACTGTTAGGGTGTGTTTGGTCCGGCATATGTTTCGGCTTATATGTTTCGTCTTATATTAAAAACACGGAAACGGGATATTTTTACAGTTTATTATTTTTACAAGAATTATTAAATTAATTAAACATGACAAATAATTAATTTAATTTAATCATGGACTTAAGTTATATTTATTATTAATAAATAATACATGTTTTAACCTAAGTATTTTGTTATTTAATTTAGACTATAGTTATTAATTAATTATTAAAATATGGACTTATAAATAATTAATAAATCATGACTTAGGTTATAATTAATAAATTATTAATACATGATTATCCTAAGTACTTTATATGTCTTAATTTAATTAAATCATGCCTTTATTTAATTAAATCATATAACCTATAGTTTATTAACTCATCATGACATTTAATTAATAAACTATACTATTAACTACATGACTTATAACTTTTAACCAATAAGATTAAACTTATTTTATTAGCCTATTAATCTAGCTTATTTCTATATACGCGAAATTTCTATTTCAGGAAACTTACTATTTTTAGAAACTTTCTATTTTTAGAAACTGATCTATTTTTGGAAACTTTCTATTATTTGGAAACTTTCTATTTTTGGAAACTTTCTATTTTTGGAAACTTTCTATTTTTGGAAACCTGCTACTTTTAGAAAG
Source organism: Glebionis coronaria (assembly GCA_025667525.1). Classification (NCBI taxonomy): domain Eukaryota; kingdom Viridiplantae; phylum Streptophyta; class Magnoliopsida; order Asterales; family Asteraceae; genus Glebionis; species Glebionis coronaria. The sequence goes on from CM046877.1 coordinate 640,549,929, forward strand.
TTACTTATTGTTACACAACAAGTATAATAATACAAGAATACAATTTAATAGATAATCGTAATACATGAAATACATGAATAATACAGTATATCATTTAAAACAGTAAAATAAGACAAGAACCTATAAAACAAGCTAAGAACATACAAGAACTAGTAACATACTCAGTAATCAGACAACTCATACATGTCCCTTATTTATGTAGCATTAGTGAGATCGGAGTAGGACTTTCCATCCTTCCATATTTCCTCGTTCACTGGACATAAGGTACGGATATTCCGTCCTTGAGTATGGACATTCTCTTTCCTTATTAGGATTCCCCGTTTGAAGCCAACTGTTTTCCCAAGTATATGTTTTACATGTTTGATCTGCTTATGTTTAGTTTTAAATGCCTAAGCCATATATATGCATGACCAGTTCCACCTAGTTATGTAGGTACCATAATCATAACACTGGAGGCACTAGTGTTATGACTTCACCACGGCGGAGTGATAGCTCTTGGCGTCCCTTTCAGTTTTGGCCATATTATTATATTATCATGTGGGGCGTATGGGTGCATCCTAGTTTCATGTGTTACCAGTATTGTCAGGTGAATGTGGTGTGTGCCTTGCATCCTTCACAAGGAGTTGATCCCTCCTACCCAGACATAATTAGTTAGAGGAAACCCCTCTAATTGCATGATGAGGTCACCCCTCTATGTATTCATGCACGTTGATATTTCATGACCTATATGGGCTATTTGGCTAATTAAAATACAATTTTCAGAATTATAAACACAAGGATTTTCAAACTATAAAACCAGTTTTATAAACATGTTCCAGGTTTTCCAGGACTTATACATTTCTGCTGCTATTAAGCATTATTTATGTTCCAGTCATTCATACTATGTCATATATCTGTTCACTGAGCGTATTGCTCAGCCGTTACTTTCCCTTCCATGTCCCAAAACGGCAGGTACCCATGGACAGACTTGAGCATTTGGAGGATGTGTATCGGATGAAGCTGCCTTAGACTTCTTCTCCTTTTGCCCTCATATACTTATGCATGTTTAGTATTTCTTTATTTCATTTACCTTATTCTATGTTTTGGGCTTATGTCTTGGGAACTAATGTTTGATTACGGTTTTCCCTTTTGGTCATGTATGTTCTAGTACATATTACCTTGCATACTTTTTTCATTTCACAAAAAGAAACAACCAAAACAATTATGAGAAGTTTTATGTTCATCTTTGTAGCATATATGCTTTTTACAACATTTTCGATCACAGGTAGCATTACATTTCTTCGTATTAGTTTCATTATTTTCAAGAAGTTTTGTCCTGTTTTAATCTTTTACTCTCTATATTAGGAACCACCTTGAAAACAAAAACCCTTAGAGTAGTGTTTTAATGGACCTACCTTAATTTTATGTTGGAAACCACCTTGTGTAAGGTGAAGTTGCAAAGTAACTAGTAATTTTGTTGATGTTAACTTTGACATTCTTAAATTGGTGAAAAGTTGCAAGATGCGATGGTTGGGGTTGAGTTTTCAAAGTAGCATTTATCTTTATTTTTTGTTACTCTTTAAAGATTCATTATATTTACTCATTTAGTTTAATACAATACAATATATTCTCTTAAAGTTCTTATGTTCAAATGAAAAAAAAACTGAGAAAAAACGTAAATGAAGTTAAAGTAAAAAATAAATATAGAGGTTACAAATGACAATTAATATATTTCTTACATGTAGTACAGTAGTGTCCTCAGTTGTGATTTAATCGTTTAAATTGGAAAGAAGTGTTAGCAATGAGAAATATTCAGTGTTAAGCGTCTTATTTATTAGAAAAGACTTATTATTATTGATGTGACCCGATGAAGGATCTTGTTTTTCTAAGGATTAGACATTGTTGGATTATCTATTGATATGGATGGAAGAAATGGAGGAACTTAGAGAGTGAAAGAAGAGAGAGAAAGGAGAGAATGAAAAGAAAGATGAAATGTGATTATCGAAGTGTTCAACAACCCCTCCTAACATGCTAGGAGGGGGGTTTATATAGCCCACCCTACATGTGGGCTATATGGGCTATATTGGATCACGAGCCCAATATCATTGGAGTGACCGATCCTTTCTAAATACATAAGAACGTATTTCCAACAATCTCCCCCAAAGGGAGGTCACTTCAAGTTACAATGTCCTAAATAGTCTATAGCTCGTGATCTATGCTAATAATGATGTGATCGAGACTTTCCTTAGAAAAACGTATTTCCAACAATCTCCCCCAAATGGAGGTCACACCATTTTACAAAATCTTAAACCTAGCATACTATGCTTGAGTCTTCGATCTTGTTCTTGTGAATATGCTGATGAGATCTTTGACTTTAGTCTTGAGCATATTCTCTTGCCTTGACCTTGTGCATTCATCACTTGTGATATTTTCCTCTTCGTGACTTCATGTTCCACATACTTATACTTTTATAAATTCTTGAAAGCTTCAGAGTTTGATACAGCGGAAGACTTAGACTTTCTTGAATTTGTTGAAGTATTAAGTGCATACAGTATAAGCATGTGGTGACAACTTCTTCTGGAGTGTACACCGCAATGCCACCTTCTTGTTACGCTGCATAAGACAGTTAGCAACAAAACATATACACGGATGAAATGGCCTTGAACATTTCATTCTAGTTCGGTAGCATTTTACCTCCGGTCGGTGAAGACCGTTGGACGATATTAGATATCGTACCCGTGACGGATAGTTTCAATTAAGTAACTTCCTGACAGGATTTAGCGGGTAAAGCCGTTCTCTTTATTCGACCGTCCAAAGCTGACTGCGAACATAAAGAGTGAATCATTTGGATAATAATATCCGCATGATTTGAAGCCGTCAATTCATGTTCCTGGAACAAGTGAAATTCAATTAAGAACCGCACCATCGTTGCTTTCCAGTTGTCACGAGCTTGATTCGTATAGAATCTTGCAAGTTACCTACCAAGTGCTGTTTGAGGTTAACACTAGAAGGATTTCCACTCATCACTGTGAACACTAAGGTATCACTCTGAGTGTTCTGGCAAGATCACTAAGATATTGCATAGAGGCCTGGAACGTGTTTAAATTCATTTAAGAATTAAACCACTGTTGCTTTCCAGTTATCACAAGTTTGATTCATAAAGAATCGCACAAGTTACCTACCATGAGCTTTTTGATGTTCGCTCAAGAAGGATTTCCATCTTCATTGTAAATACTTTCATATTACTCCGATGTTCATGCAAGATCATAAAGATTTTGCGTAGGACTCTTAAGATCTTTCTTACTTTTCACAGTGTGTGTAGAAGCAAGGAATTGTGAAAGTGTGTCCTAATGAGATATATGATGATCTCAAATGGCTCTAGACTCGATCGTGCATTTTGGATTTTAGTGATCGGAGGCTGGAGAGGAGTGCTACCTTTTCAATACCAATTTATTCGGAGTGAATAAACCAATAGGTAATGCGTTGTCTCCGTGTGATTAAAACAAATATCTTTTGAGAGATATCTGAGTTAGCTGGGATGGGTTGTGCCTTGCATCACTGGGTCCATGATGTCTATCTTCAATATCAAGAATCATTAAAAAATGATCTCAATAGCATGTGTATTGACCCGGTTTCTGCCTAAAGTTGTAAGAACGGCTTCTTTCTTTACACCCTTTATCTTTACAATTCTTTTTCATTCTTCAACCCCTTCAATGCTTACCAATACGTCATAACTAGCACCTTGTTGTGATTGTTCCAGTGCTAACTTAAGTACTTGGTCGGCATTCAGCTACGTTCACAATCTTACTCCATCTTTCCTAAGGACTACTATTTCTAGATATGGAATGTCCTTGGGAAGATTCCTCCGGTTCTAGAGGAATCATTGGACTTTAACCTATCCTACCATCCTTATGTCACCACAATCTTCACCGTCGTGAATAGAGATGTTTTGGGTAAGTGTATGTCACCATGAAATCCATTTTGATAGTGCAAATCCATTTTGCTCCCCCTTAACATATGCCACGATATCCGAAAACATTTCGCACATGTCGGGATGAGCTAGCACGTTAAGTCAAACCATTTGTGATTAATCATTTCCGATATTAAATCACATTTTCTCCCCCATATTAAGAATATTAACCCAATCAATGTTTTTAATATCAATTGATTTAATAGCATTTTAAGAAAATTTGGGAAGAAAAATGCAAATCCAATTATCTTCATGAATTACACAAGCTCCCCCTCAAATTAATGAGGGTGTGCTGGAACGTAAATTAAATACCTTTTAAACACAAGTGTAATGTATTTATCACGTGCAAAGATCATATATGATAATGAATTCACAAGATTAGCAATTTACGAGGTTGGACCTGAATGATGGAGAACATCATATGAAAGAAGCACATGGTTCTTGTTCACGAATGTTGGTCGCCTCATCACGTATGAAGTTATCTGTTGACTCCATTTGATTGATATCTGTTGGGTCAAAAAGTTGATGTGGCAGAAACTCAAAATCGAAGAACATTTACTCAAGCGTTGACAAGAGTAATACAAGAGTTGGCAAGAGCAATGTAGGCGTTGACAGAAGTCAACAAAAGTCAAACGCAGTCAACAAAAGTCAACGCTGATGGATTTGATGGAGAATTCTATTTACAGAATATATTGGATATATTCTAAATAATATATTCAGTATATATCTATAGAAATAGAATATTTAGTTGTTTATTTGATTTGATCTCTTGTAAACCCTAATCCTTACACTATAAAAGGAACCAAGGGTCATAGGTTTTATTATTCAATTCATTCACAATGTAAACCTAAAGCGTGTGTCGACTAGGTGTGGGATTCAATGTACACACACCTAGTGGTTGTTCGTTATTAATATAATGAGAAATCCTATTGTTTTAATTCATGTTATTGTGCCTAAACACATTGTTAATGGTTGTTGTTCTAATTCCGCTTTGATTGTTTAATCATATGAACAATGATCATTCCTAGTAGCTTAAAAGATCCGGAAACCAAGGTTTCCACAATTGGTATCAGAGCCTCGTGGCTCGTGATGCTAGGACCAACAAGGTGTTCGTATATCGAGAAGAAAAGAAAAATCCGTCTAGGGTTTTTCTAGACGTTTTTGTGTGCGCAGCAGTATTCAGAAGGTCATAACTTTTGATTGAACCGTTGGATCGTTACGAAATTTTATATGTGTGTTCTACATACATAGATCTAAACATCCACCGGACGGATTGTCAAGTTTTATCCCCAGGCAAAAGTTATTAAGCATCAAAGTCAGCAGGGAGTGAATGCAGTTTTCTGTGGACAGCCATGTTCAAAACACGATCTCTCCTTCGTTAACCGTTGGATCTTCGTGATTTTTGAACTGTAGACTCTTGGCACTTGTGTCTAGAGTCTCACAGAAGGGATCTTCGATCTGAGCTTTCGTGAGAAAATTATTTGAAGTCGAAGTTCGCTCCAGAAAAGGTATTAATGTTTTTGCTTTCACATAAAATCATGACCTAGGGTTTCTCAAACCCTAGATCTACAAGAAAAGCAGAATATTATGTAGCTTGTGGCTGTTAAAACATGTGAAGATACACGATCTAAGGTTAATTTATAAACCCTAATTAGGGTTTCGATAAACATATTCTAAACCCTAGATCATGTGTGATAATGCACTAGTATTATGGCTGCCTGGATGATGTATCATACTCGTGTTTGAAGACAAAGATTTATGGCTGTTTAATAAGGTCTACACGTTTTTGATATGGTTGTTTTTGGAATCAGTGGCTATTTACGAAGATTATGGGATAGTGTGATTGTGAATATGCTAATTTTTAGGAATATTGTTTCCTTTCTTGCTGAACGGTTTTCTAGACGTGGCTTGATCCAAAAGAAAAAGAATTCACATGGGTTTATGGTCAGCAAGGAAAGTAAAAGATGTAAGCGAATTTTCACATGGTATTTGTACTTTGCGTCTCATAAGTATACTGAAGGCAGCAAAAGGTATATGGACAAATATTCTATTTACACGATTAAGAAAGGATTTTTGATTGGTTATTCATATCTGCGTTCACACGGCCAAAGGAGGAAGAATATGTATTTGCTATGGTGTTCACATGATGAAGGATCTATGATTGGTGGACAATCATGTGTTCACACGATTGGTAAGTAAATTAAAGGGATGCATTTGGCTTAGTATGCATCACGTGAAGGATACAAGGAATTCGCAGATCTGTGGCAAACAAAGGCGTTCACGTTTCAACTTTTGAGTTATTAAGTGATTAATATGGTTTAATTCTAAGACGTTGATGGTTGTTATTTTGACGTTGACAAAGTTTTGGTGCAACGCTGACAAGAACGAGGAAGACGCTGACAAGTATTGTTTTGACGCTGACAAGGAATAAGTCAACGTTGATAGAGTTGACAGTGTTGTCCGATATATGAAATTTTGACGCTGACATAATAAGTCAACGCTGATAGAGTTGACAGTGTCGTCCGATATATGAACTTCAACGCTGATAGGTATTGTCCGATATTGGACAATACATCTGGCAAAGATATTGGACATAAGAGGATATTGGACAACACAAGATTGCTGCTGTTTGAGAAAATTGGTACGTTTTTAGCACACAAAAAGGAGTATTTACACACGAAGGTACATGGAATCTCCGTTTTAATCTAGAATATCATGTTGATATTTATGGCTCGGATATTTTAAAAGGAATTAATGATCTTAAAGCGAGTTAGCAACTATTCATGGAATTTGATGGATATTTAAACTATGTAATCGGGATAACCTTGTGAAAGAGTTATCCGTTGCGAAACTTTTACATATGGTATGAAGATGTTATTTCATTAAATTCATCATGAAGAGGTGTTGGCTTAAGGGGAAGAATTCTTATGGTAAGTTTGATGATTGAAGAAGATTTTCGCGAGTTTGTGTTCTATTATATCTTAAAGTCGTGCACTCCCAGTCATAGACTTTAAAGGTAACTTGTTCGTGCTTTACATGTTTGGTGACGAAGACTTGTCATAACACTTGAAGGAGTTACATTATCGTGCTCAGTGTCTCACAAAGGATGAGAATATTGACAAGGGATTGAGGTCTACTTATATTTCCTCTATAAGTTCTTCATCACGTGGATAAAACAAGACATGGAACACAAGGTTGGGTTATTCTACTTCTACATCAAAAATATCATATTAATTGTTCTTCAAGATCATTACATAGAGCTACATTTGGAGAATCTTCAAAGATTGCAACATTGTTTACTTTCCTGTTGATGTGACAAAAAGGGGAAGAAATACGTGCTACACTTGAGGGGAAGAAACTTGAAGATCATGTACAACTTACAAGAGATACACAACAAGTTTTGCCACCATCAACTAGGGGAAGATTGTTGGGTCAAAAAGTTCATGTGGTAGAAACTCAAAATCGAAGAACATTTACTCAAACGTTGACAAGAGTAATACAAGAGTTGACAAGAGCAATGTAGGCGTTGACAAAAGTCAACAAAAGTCAAACGCAGTCAACAAAAGTCAACGCTGATGGATTTTATGGAGAATTCTATTTACAGAATATATTGGATATATTCTAAATAATATATTCAGTATATATCTATAGAAATAGAATATTTAGTTGTTTATATGATTTGATCTCTTGTAAACCCTAATCCTTACACTATAAAAGGAACCAAGGGTCATAGGTTTTATTATTCAATTCATTCACAACGTAAACCTAAAGCGTGTGTCGACTAGGTGTGGGATTCAATGTACACACACCTAGTGGTTGTTCGTTATTAATATAATGAGCAATCCTATTGTTTTAATTCCTGTTATTATGCCTAAACACCTTGTTAATGGTTGTTGTTCTAATTCCGCTTTGATTGTTTAATCATATGAACAATGATCATTCCTAGTAGCTTAAAAGATCCGGAAACCAAGGTTTCCACAATATCGTTGTCTTGACACCAACATGTGAACTTGGCACTTTCGGCGTCAAGGATTCTGAATGCTGGACAATTGCTCCCCCTTAATTGTTTACCCGTGTTCTATTGAAAGAGTTGTAGTCACCGTTTGAGTAGTCGCATCGTCGAGTATGTAGATATCAATAGTAACTTGCTACGGTTGGTGGAGATGATAACTTCATAAAAACAAGACTTCTCTTGTTTTAACAAATAAATGCACTGAATCGTACATATATTTGTGTTAGATTGTGTTGTTACGTAAACACAATCCCTTACATGGTTATAAAGTAAACCATGCCCGAGAAAATTAATTCCCGTTGTTGAGTCAAAGCTTTCCGGTGAAATGCTTGACTTTAATGTGAAAAGCGGATTACTATCAGAAATAATAGCAAGCCATTTTGAGCATGTTTTGAAACATTTGAACTTCTGCTCGAACTTTATTTACAACCCCGTGTCATTATTGAATGACATTTCTAGTATCGTAAATATTATCGATTCCAAAAGACATGCTCTTTTTATCAAAACATTTTTGAACACACAATTTTGAAAGATTTAGAAAAAACCTTTTGAGAAATTCTCGAAAAATTGTGTTCAAAGTTTTGAAAACCAATTACTTGAGCTTAAGATGTTGACTATCTTACAAAATGAGCTCAAGTCCGAGAAGTTGTAAACTTCCCGTTGTTAAGGATAAGTTTATCATCGGCGATAAACTTTCCTTTTAACTGAATAACGAGTCCTAAGTTGACATTTACTTAGAAGTCGTTTTCATGAGCTTGAAAACTTTGACTGTTTTAACTGAAAGCTCATGACCGAGAAAGCTTAATTTCTCGTTATGAGGAAAAGTTCTCTTATTTAAAAAATACACTTTCCTTTCTGAGCTTAAAACTTCGAATGTTTTAATACAAGCTCATGACCGAGAAAATTTAATTTCCCGTTACGAGGATAAGCTATCTTTAAAGATAAGCTTCCCTAAAATTGAATTCCGAGTTACAGTCTGATATTTAACTGTAAGTCCTTGTGCATGAGCTTAAAAACTTCAAATGTTTTTAATATTAGCTCATGCCCGAGAAAAATTAATTTCTCGTTGTAAGGATAAGTTTATCATCGGCGATAAACTTTCCTTTCTTTGAGGTCCGGGGCATAATCTGAAATGTGATTATACGCCATTTACACGAGCTTAAAACCTTTGAATGATTTTAACGTAAGCTCGTGTCCGAGAAAATTTAATTTCTCGTTAATGAGGATAAGTTTATCATCGGTGATAAACTTTCCTTTATTTGAATAACGGGTCATCGTCTGACATTTAACGATGAGCCTTATAGACGACCTTAAAACCTTTGAATGGTTTTAGGATAAGCTCGTGTCCAAGAAAACTTAATTTCTTGTTAAGAGGGTAAGTTATCGTTGCGTAGATAAACTTCCCTGTCTCTGAAGTCCGGGTCATTGTCTGTCATTTAACAAGGAGCCATAGTGCATGAGCTTAAAAACTTCGAATGTTTTTAATATAAGCTCATGCCCGAGAAAACTTAATTTCTCGTTGTTAGGATAAGTTTATCATCGGCGATAAACTTTCCTTTCTTTGAAGATCGAGTTATAGTCTGTGATGTGACTATAAGTCCTGTGTAAGCTTTAACCATGAATCCCCTGAGATACTAGTTTCTCTGATATCTGCTTCTTCAGCAACCAAACTCTAAGAGTGTCCTTAGTTGAACGGTATACAACGATTGGAGCGCTTCGTTCTTTTGGAACATCAACTTTGAGACCTGCATTCTCATTAGGAATTTGCATGCTTTGACATGGGTTAGCGATATCAATTATAGAAGCACGTGGGGGTTCACAGTTGGCTTTACTTGTGTCCGAGGTGACCTGAGTAGATGATTCGCTTATCTTAGTTGGCAAACGTTTCCTTTTATAGAAAACTTTAAGTTCAGGCTTAAGTGATGTATCATCTTTTTCAATTTCCTCTCTAGCAGTCTGAGTAGAGTCGGAGATTATCCTAGTTAAAGGGCACTCGTTTCCTACAAGAGTAAAAGTTCTACCAGTGGGGCGCCACATTTTACCAACGGGTTTGATTTTAGCTACCCATTGGGATTTAAGTCTAGCACGGGAGTTCACCTCATTAAGTAGTTTCTTGATACAATAATCATGATTTGCCGTAAAGACACATTTTCTACATGTTTTACAAGTAGCATATTTAATGTCCGAGTAAGATCTAGAATTCCTAGATGATTGATTGATGCTCCTAGGATGTGACATGCTACGGTTAGCAATGTTGGGTAAACTAGAAGGCATCTGACTAGGTTTGAAATTCCTATCTCTTACTTGTGTCTTTTGCTTAGCTTCCCTTAGACCAAATGTATGGCGAATGTCATTTGAACTAGTTCGAGACGTATTCTTTGGACTATGTCTAGGGAAATTAGAGGCAATCATGTGATTAGGTCTTGCAAAAGCTGTTTTAGTCACATTGGGCCTAGATGGTGGAGTGACTGGTCTAGGAAAGTGAACCAAATCAACTTGGGAGGCAAACCGCGGTCTCGAGGATTGTGGTCGCTCGGATCTAAATACAGTAGGTTGTCTGACAGTCGGTTGTCTGACGAACTGATTTGTAGGCGGTTTCCCCAAGATTGATGTTTTTTCAAGCTTAGTGTCCACACTAGGTCCTCTAGTTTTCCTTAACTCGTTTTTCAACGCAGCTATAGCAAAAACCTTTTCCTGTACTTGGGCCTTTAAAGTCTCATTCTCTTTGAGTAAGTTATCTTGGGATGCCAACTTAGATTCAAGCAGTTGAATTTGTTTCAAAAGATTATCCTTTTCAGCTTTAGAATCTAAAACTTTTTGATCCAATTTTCTTTCAAGAACAACATTTGATTTTTCAAGTTTTTCAAAATATGTTTCAAATTTGTTCGTTTTCTTTGAAAATTCAATTTTGGCATCCTCAAGATCTTTTGATTGTTGAGCTACAATCGTTTCGAGCTCTCTAATCTTGGAATCAGAAGCAGTCAATGCAGCAGTTATAATACAATTATCATGATGTACTATAGCATTCTGAACAATCTCTCCCCCATGATGACTTACATCGGATGAATCAGAAGTGGTATTGCTATCACTCGTTTCCATCCCATGTTTGTCATAATTAGGTTCAGAATTCTCAATATGCGGCATATCATCAGCATATACATCATAAACAACATTACATTGTACCATGTTTGTAGGCTCTTCGTCATGAACGGGTAAAGTGTCAGCAGAAGAGATCTCGTGAACATTCCCTGACGTGCTCTTGGTATCGATAGGCTCCAAGTTTTCAACCGTATGACCAGTTTCCTCTTGCATCGAAGAGTCTTGCATTCCATTATCATACCCTTGCTGAAGTCAAGATCTTTCATAAATCGAAGACGAGACCGATGACATGAGTTTCAAAATTGTATCACGGAAAACTCGAAGCTCGGTATGTGTATCTCGAAGAAATGATTGACAAATCACTGAACTTTCAGGTTTAATGATATTGAATTCAAGGAAAGGCGTGAGTTTTGTCACAAGAGTCTAATATGCAAGTGCCGATGCAGAGTGATTAAAGGTTTCATTGTTGAGTTGCTCGGCGAGTTGGGTCAAAGTGGTGAATATTGAGTCAATGAATATATGACGATCTTGACCAAAGATTGTCACAAATTCGCTCCCTCCTTGAATCTATGAAAGAGTGACAAGATGAGACTGAAGCATTCGAAATGAAGTGATGCCACTTTCTCTAACTGTGGCTTGCAAATTATGCGATTCTCCCTCGTTCGATGTCGAATTCAAAAGATCCATTGAGTTTTCTGGTTGTTAATATATCTCTTTTCTAGGCTCAAAAATTGTTGTCGGCTCAAACGATGATAAAATAAACCGGAGCAAAAATCCGTAGCCACTAAAAATAAACCCCGTCACTTTGACTCGTTACTTTTGTCTTCAAATCCGGCCACAAAAACTTTTAACCCGTCAAATATTTTTCCACGTTAATATTTTCAAAATACCCGCCTCAACACGATGTACCAAAAACTAATAATTCAAAATTAACTTTACTAAAAAGTTAACTTTTTTTTTAAAATTTTTAAACTTAAAAAATTAGCTTAATAAAAATAATGAAACTAAAAATAGAAATAAAAGTAAAGAAAAATCTGAGATTCATTTTTTTTTTTGAAAATCGATTTCGTTCCCAAGAAAACGGAATGTTTCCAAAAACGTGTCACTACTTTGTTTCCTCCGTCATGTGAAATATATGTGTATCCAGGTAGAGTAAGACGTGGCCAATTATATATGCAATACTCCTCAAATATGTGTATCCACTAAGTCGTTCCAAAATTATGCCCAATGGAGTATATAATACTTCTCAAAATTAGAGCATTTGAAACCTAACCTAATCTAAACCTCAAACCCACAGACGTTTTTCCAACTTTGTAATCTTCGTCTATTCAATCAGCACTATTCAATCTGATCCAAACTAATGAAACAACTCCAAATCAAAACTGACATACATCAATTTCTGAGTTTGTTTGTTATCAACCAAAACAGACAATCAAACTAACCCCTTTTTTAAATCTCGTCTCTTTTTCTTTGTAGAGATCTACAAATCAAAACCTCAAAAACCAATCATCCATGATTCAAAAATCAAAATCATCATCCACGAATAAAACAAGATCATTAAAGGAGATAAAAGTCTACTGTTTTTCCAATTAAAATCAATCCCACTCACGAATCCAAAACCATGAAGAACACACAGTTTTATGGCTTCAAGATCCCTTAATGGATCTCGGGTAGGTTTAGTTTAGATTGCATGTTGTTGATTTTGTGTCAAACTTTGTTAAAGGTTTTCGGGTCGAGTGTGTGGTTGTTGGGTCAGTTTAGGATAATTAAAAAAATAGTGGATTCTTCTAAGAGGGTTAGATGTGTTTGTGGTTGTGTCTGTGACGAGGGTGAGTCTTGGGTTTAAGGTTTGTTTGGGTCGTAGGTTTAAGGTTAGTGTGAGTGTGAGGGTCGAAGTCGAGTCGAGTGGGTGTGTGGGTGTGGGTCGAGTGAGGTTTTGAGTTGAGAGTTGAGAGGTGGGTCGAGTGGGGTTGTTGAGTCAGTTGGGTCTTGAGTTATGGTTTAGTAAAATCTGTGGGTGTGGTGTTCGAGAGAGTGCGATGGAGTCGGGTGTCGTAGGTTTGAGTCAAGTTAGATGATACGAGGGTGAGTTGTCGAGTGTGTCGAGAGGGTGATTTGTTGGTTGTCGAGTTTGTCGAGTGTGAGGGAGTCGAGGGTTAGAGTCTGTTTTTGGTGGGACGATACGAGTCGAGAGTGTTGTGGTCTAAAAATGATTTAAGTCCAAGTTTTAATATTTTAAACAACATTCATCGCAATACTGATCATTCTCCATCGCAATATCCTCAAACTCAGCACCCCATCGCAATATAATAACAAAGCACCCATCGCAATGTTTGAAATTATCCATCGTAATCTTCATCATATTCATCGCAATATCAAAAAAATTCCATCGCAATGTGACGAAAAAAAATTGGGCAGAGTTTCGTCTTACTTTACCTTAAACCCGTCGCAATCACGATCGCAAAAAGGCTATCACAATCACGTCGGAATAAGGGAATCTGAAAAAAGTGATCGCAAAGTAGAACCCTCGGGTTATCGCGATCGATGTACAACCCTGGTGACGTTACTATCGGAATATGCCAAAAAGGGAAAGCATCGGAATACCCATCTGAATAAGCATCTTAATGTGTTAACCTTTTCCGATACTTAACATGGACACAAGGACAAAGACAGATTGGATAAAATAATAAAAAAAACTATGAAAAAACTTTTTAATACTTTTTAATCGCAACAGAAAACTAGAAAAAACTAATGAAAAAACAGAAAATGGATAAAAAATAGAAGAAGACACTTTGAAAAGAGAGATTTGATGAGAACTTTATCAAATATTATATAAAAGTGGGCTTAAAGAAAAAAAATAAACGAACGAAAGAGAAAAAATTGTAAAAGAAAGAAAACTTTACCACCAAGTTAATAGATAAAAACGTGTTAATCCGAAGAATCAACCTAGGCTCTGATACCAATTGAAGGATCGTGTTTTTCTAAGGATTAGACATTATTGGATTATCTATTGATATGGATGGAAGAAATGGAGGAACTTAGAGAGAGAAAGAAGAGAGAGAAAGGAGAGAATGAAAAGAAAAATGAAATGTGATTATCGAAGTGTTCAACAACCCCTCCTAACATGCTAGGAGGGGGGTTTATATAGCCCACCCTACATGTGGGCTATATGGGCTATATTGGATCACGAGCCCAATATCATTGGAGTGACCGATCCTTTCTAAATACGTAAAAACGTATTTCCAACACCCGACCCGATTCATGGCTTGTAAAATTTTTGAGTTTTGTTTTTTAGATTTTTTATTTGTTGTGTCACTCCTAAAATAGTTGTTGATTCTTAGTTTGGTCAATGGTTTCTTTACCATTTGTTGAAGCACGTTAGCTAATCGTAAGCTAAAAAAACAACGTAGAAATTTGTTAATTGCTAGCTTTCTTTCACATATATGTCATTCTTATGTAAGTTATAAGTCGGGCACATGACCTATGTACCAAAATAAAGGTTAATATGAACAATAGCATTTTAGCAATTACATTGAGCATCAACTAATTTCTTTTAATTTTATATATTTTTTACGTTTACTTTGTTATTTTTATTTTCACGTCTATTTTTATATATATTAAAAGAAAAGAAAACATGTGATTACATGTATATTATAAACCAAACTATTATCATGAACATCATTTAAAAATAGTATCGTAAAAATTGGAACATAACATAATGAAAATCAATTGATATATACGCCAACATACCAAATATGTATTAAGAATGGTGAAATTGTACAATAGACTCATATTAGCTAAAAACATGCTTAGTTAATCTTTGTACAATTATAACCCTAATAACATCATGCCAAATTTTGGTTTTACAAATACAACGGTGAGTTGTCAAAATTTAGGTACATGGCCCATGTGTCAAAATATAGGCTAATATGAACAATAGAATGTTAGAAAAATAAATTATATTAAGCATCATCTATTCTCCTATCAATTTTTACGTTTACATTGTTATTTCTTTTTCACGTCTATTTTAATATATTAAAAGAAAACAAAACATGTTATTACATGTATATTATAAATCAAACTATTACCATGAGCCTCATTTGAAAATAATACATTATTTTATATCGTAAAAAGTAGAACATAACATAACAAAAAAATACAAACCTTGCATTCATGCGTCATTTTTATTTGAAGAAATCAGAAGTTCCTCCAAATATAAAGTACATTTTTTTATATTTATTATAAGTCATTTAAACAACCAATCAAATAAACACACCATATAAAACACAATATAATGCTCACACCAATAACATTGTGTATTAAACCTCATTTGTAAATGATGATTACATAATTGCGAAAGCCACCTCGAATATCGAAAACTTGAAAGAAAGGTCTATCGTAACAAAAAGTTGGACAACAAAAAATGAAAATAAAAACATGTCATTTACGATATGTAATCAAACTACAAAAGGACAAACATTATAGAAACTTATACTCATGTCTACTTCACCGACAAATTCACTAACTACTTCTCGCCTTCACCTCACACAAGATTGTTCTCAAAATAAAATTAAGGTATGTCCGTAATAACACTACTCTATCGGATCTAAAGGTTTTTGTTTTCAAGGTGGTTTCCGACAACCACTGTTGTACAATATGGGTTCGCGTCCGATTTTAGGAAGTAAAAGAGTAAAAAAGGGTAAAACTTTTTGAAAATAATTAAATGAGTATGAAATATAATGTTAATTTTGATCGAAATTGTTTTAAAAAACATGTATGTTACTACGAAGAATATATGATTTCTCATACTTTGACTTGATTATTTCTTTAGTGTGAAATGAAAAAGTGATTTGATGACGTTTACTATATTATATGATTTGATTGTTTCTTTGGTGTGAAATAAAAAATGCTTTTATGATGTTTATTATATTATATAGTGATAAATGTGATATGCCTATATGGCATGAAATACATGAACATCATTGAAATATAGGAAATAGTTGAGAGACCAGTATTTGAAATAAAAGGATAATAATAACGATGCAGAATCGTTAAAAGGTTTTTTCCAGGAGACCGTACTCGAGTTGTACTAGAGACATTGCTATGTGTAACTGGACGCTAGTCAATGTAATCACGATATTCGAAATATGTCCAAATGGGAGCTGTAAGTTTATGGACTTATATTTAATAGTCGTGTGATAGGATCGAACTCGAGATTATGGGATAGCATACAATACATAAAGAGTTAATTTAATTAATAAATATAATTATCGTATTTATTAATTTATTTAATAAATATATTTATGTATTTATTAATTTAACCGAGCAAGTAGCTATATAACCTTAACGATCGTTAATTAATTAATATTTAAGTTATAACGAGCGTTAAATAAACATATAGTATGTATAAACAAAATGAAAGAAGTTTGGATGATTCTGGAACACCCGTTAGGGGTGTTCGATCATCGGTTATGCCCTGGGGGGGGGGGGGGGGGGGGGGCAAACGTTGCCTTATTTTTATTGGGCTTCAATGGGTTGGAAGTCTATAAATACACCTCCTAATCCCTCATAATATTCATAACTTGAATCTTTGCCTCTATCTCTCTCTCTTGGTTCGATCGCAGAAGGTAACCCACGAAGGGGTTCGGTTAGTTTTCTTGGTTGATCGATTGTATACGTAGTCTAGTCCTAGCCCCTCTCTAGGGTTGTTGGGTAGATTAATTACAAGCGTTGTAGCTCGGTTTTCACGTGCTAGAATCACGGTTAGCTCGTTGTATTATGTGTGTATAAGAACGTAATATAGTCTTACTTTAGACTATATCTTGGTATAGACAGTATAAACACGAATTGGTGATTCATTCTTCGTATTGTGGAATTTCTTTAGCGTAAAGGTATGTAACCCTAATTCGATTAATTATAATCGTGTTATTAATTATGATCTTGTTAAATCTCTTCCGCTATATGTGCATTGATCACGTTTAGGGTTTTATATAATTGTTATGATACTAATAAACCTTCAATTACTCTCGTTATCATCCTCGCGAGCATCCACACTACTGCTTGCGCTACTCCTGCTTGCACCACTTCTCAAGATACCATAACTGAAGTCCGTTCGGGGGTTGTTTGTAACACACCACTTTGATAAGTGGACCGTTACATGATAATTATGGCGTATCATCAAAGCATACAAGGTATTATGTCCTAAATCATTCATGACCTAAATCAAACATCGGTTCCCAAACAACAACCCAAAACATAAATTAAGTAAATGAAATAAAGTGGACAAAACAAGTGTCCAAGCAAGCATAAGTATATGAAGGCAAAAGGAGAAGAAGTCTAAGATAGCTTCCATCCTATGCATGTCCTCCAAATGCTCAAGTCTGGCCTTGGGTACCTGCCGTTTGGGACATGGAAGAAAAGTAACGGCTGAGCAAGAATACAAAACCCGCATATTAATACCATGAATAATACACTAGTAAACATATGAACCAATTAAATCTTTTCAATTACGTCATGTACACGTGTCACGAATATTAAATTTAGAAACTAAGTACGTGTTAGTGCATGATAATTATTACGTACGTGTTAATACACGATAATTATTTATTATAATAATTATAATCACGAGCATATGATCACGAACATTCAAACATGAATATATGAATTATGTATTATATATTATTTCACGATAAACAAGTATTACGTATCATATATAAATTCCATGAATATTAAAACACGAACCAATACGAACATATGATGAACACGAACATACACGTAAAATAATTAAACATGGAAAAGCTCAGGTTACCCTTGTGGGCCCTTGGTAGCCGCGGACAAGAGGGAAGGAAGGGCCAAAAAAAATAAAACCCTAGCTTCTCCTTCTGCTCTCTGTGGCCGCCGGCTTCAAAGAACACCAAGAGGTGTTTGGGTTGATTTTGATCTTGATTTTGGGGTTAAATGTGTTCGTGTTCTTAGTTCCTTTCTAGTCACGAAATCGGTATCACCATAATCCTTCATCTTTTAATTTATTTTCCTTTTAATTTTGATTCATGTGTTAGAATATTAATAACGTAAATAAACATGATAATTAACCAAAGAATCAAGAATAGTGGGGGTTTTTGGTGGGGTTTGTTCGGCCGACACACACCAATAGCTCTCGGCTTGTTTTGTTTCGCACCAACAACCGAGACCAAGAGGTATCAGTGTGGTCTTGGTGGTTCGGTAGCAAGAACAAGGGACCCCGATTCAAATCGGGGTGTTGTTTGGTTTGTGTTTGGGTCTCAACGCAACAAAAACAGTACCACCGGCTTAAGCCGGTGGCTGTTTTGTTTGATTAGGGGGAACCACAGCCAAGCAAGGGGAAACCACCAGCTTCAGCTGGTGGTGATTTGGTTCGAACAGTGGCAACCGGCTAGGCCGGGTAGCCACTGTTAGGGTGTGTTTGGTCCGGCATATGTTTCGGCTTATATGTTTCGTCTTATATTAAAAACACGGAAACGGGATATTTTTATAGTTTATTATTTTTACAAGAATTATTAAATTAATTAAACATGACAAATAATTAATTTAATTTAATCATGGACTTAAGTAATATTTATTATTAATAAATAATACATGTTTTAACCTAAGTATTTTGTTATTTAATTTAGACTATAGTTATTAATTAATTATTAAAATATGGACTTATAATTAATTAATAAATCATGACTTAGGTTATAATTAATAAATTATTAATACATGATTAACCTAAGTACTTTATATGTCTTAATTTAATTAAATCATGCCTTTATTTAATTAAATCATATAACCTATAGTTTATTAACTCATCATGACATTTAATTAATAAACTATACTATTAACTACATGACTTATAACTTTTAACCAATAAGCTTAAACTTATTTTATTAGCTTATTAATTCAGCTTATTTCTAAATATGCGAAATTTCTATTTCAGGAAACTTACTATTTTTAGAAACTTTCTATTTTTAGAAACTGATCTATTTTTGGAAACTTTCAATTATTTGGAAACATTCTATTTTTGGAAACTTTCTATTTTTGGAAACCTGCTATTTTTAGAAAGTTACTTATTATTACACAACAAGTATAATAATACAAGAATACAAGTTAATAGATAATCGTAATACATGAAATACATGAATAATACAGTATATCATTTAAAACAGTAAAATAAGACAAGAACCTATAAAACAAGCTAAGAACATACAAGAACTAGTAACATACTCAGTAATCAGACAACTCATACATGTCCCTTATTTATGTAGCATTAGTGAGATCGAAGTATGACTTTCCATCCTTCCATCTTTCCTCGTTCACTAGACATAAGGTACGGATATTCCGTCCTTGAGTATGGACATTCTCTTTCCTTATTAGGATTCCCCGTTTGCAGCCAACTGTTTTCCCAAGTATATGTTTTACATGGTTGATCTGCTTATGTTTAGTTTTAAATTCCTAAGCCATATATATGCATGACCAGTTCCACCTAGTTATGTAGGTACCATAATCATAACACTGGAGGCACTAGTGTTATGACTTCACCACGGCGGAGTGATAGCTCTTGGCGTCCCTTTCAGTTTTGGCCATATTATTATATTATCATGTGAGCGTATGGTGCATCCTAGTTCCATGTGTTACTAGTATTGTCAGGTGAATGTGGTGTGTGCCTTTCATCCTTCACAAGGAGTTGATCCCTCCTACCCATACTTAATTATTTAGAGGAAACCCCTCTAATTGCAGGATGAGGTCACCCCTCTAAGTGTTCATGCACGTTGATATTTCATGACCTATATGGGCTATTTGGCTAATTAAAATCCAATTTTCAGAATTATAAACACAAGGCTTTTCAAACTATAAAACCAGTTTTATAAACATGTTCCAGGTTTTCCAGGACTTATACATTTCTAATGCTATTAAGCCTTATTTATGTTTCAGTCATTCATACTATGTCATATATCTGTTCACTGAGCGTATTGCTCAGCCGTTACTTTCCCTTCCATGTCCCTAAACGGGAGGTACCCATGGACAGACTTGAGCATTTGGAGGATGTGCATAGGATGAAGCTGCCTTAGACTTCTTCTCCTTTTGCCCTCATATACTTATGCATGTTTAGTCTTTCTTTATTTCATTTACCTTATTCTATGTTTTAGGCTTATGTCTTGGGAACCGATGTTTGATTCCGGTTTTCCCTTTTGGTCATGTATGTTCTAGTACATATTACCTTGCATACTTTTTTCATTTCATAGAAAGAAACAACCAAAACAATTATGAGAAATTTTATGTTCATCTTTGGAGCATATATGATTTTTACAACATTTTCGATCACATGTAGCATTACATTTCTTCGTATTAGTTTCATTATTTTCAAGAAGTTTTGTCCTATTTTAATCTTTTAATCTCTATATTAGGAACCACCTTGAAAACAAAAACCCTTAGAGTAGTGTTTTAATGGACCTACCTTAATTTTATGTTGGAAACCACCTTGTGTAAGGTGAAGTTGCGAAGTAACTAGTAATTTTGTTGATGTTAACTTTGGCGTTCTTAAATTGGTGAAAAGTTGCAAGATGCGATGGTTGGGGTTGAGTTTTCAAAGTAGCATTTATCTTTATTTTTGTTACTCTTTAAAGATTCATTATATTTACTCATTTAGTTTAATACAATACAATATATTCTCTTAAAGTTCTTATGTTCAAATGAAAAAAAAACTGAGAAAAAACGTAAATGAAGTTAAAGTAAAAAAAAATAAATATAGAGGTTACAAATAACAATTAATATATTTCTTACATGTAGTACAGTAGTGTCCTCGGTTGTGATACAATCGTTTAAATTGGAAGGAAGTGTTGGCAATGAGAAATATGTAGTGTTAAGCGACTTATTTATTAGAAAAGACTTATTATTATTGATGTGACCCGACCGGAATCATGGCTTGTAAAATTTTTGAGTTTTTGTTTTTTTAGATTTTTTGTTTGTTGTGTCACTCCTAAAATAGTTGTTGATTATTAGTTTGGTCAATGGTTCCTTTACCATTTGTTAAAGCACGTTAGCTAATCGTAAGCTAAAAAAACAACGTAGAAATTTGTTAATTGCTAGCTTTCTTTCACATATATGTCATTTTTATGTAAGTTATAAATTGTAAATCTTGAAATATATAAACTAATTTAAAGAATAAATAAATAACTACAAATATATATACTATCACATATTTTATAGTATGATTCCTTTCTATTATAAAATCAAAAGAAATGGAACAACAACGTTTGATCGTGATGGAAACATTCTTATTTTACTTGTCCATTGATAATGTATTTGTTGCAAAATGACCCGCTCACAATAAAACATTGAAGAGACTACACAATCACGTTTAGACATGAGTACTGGTCTCTCAATTATTTCCTTTGTTGTAATTTAATTATATATCACTAATAAAATGTCTCTATTATCATCTTTATTGTTTATTTTTTAGTTACGGTCGATCATTCTCCAGAAAGAATTCCAGAAAGACCTCAAGTGGCACTAGATTTTATTTCATCTCCAATGACAACAAGATTTTATATGGAATTTTATTGGTGTGGGTACACCATTGCAATATTAGTTGGTGTAATTATTTGAATGGTTGATTAAATTACTTATAATAATTATAAAAATGGTTGTTTCGTTTTTGAGAGATTTCTAGTTATTGAAATGAAATTGATGCAAGAATGCAAAGGTTTGGCTTTTTTGTTAAGTATGCTCCATTTTCTATTGATTTAGTTACAATACTATTTTCAAGTAAGGTTCATGGTAATGATTTGATTTATAACATACATGGAATGGTATGTTTCGTGTTTTCTTAGTATATATGACAACGGATTTGGAAAATAAAATAACAAAGCAAATGAAAAAGTTATCAATCAATGAAAGAAAAATAAGCAATACTCTATGAAATCGTTGAAATGCTAGTGTTAGATGACTTTAACACATCGGCTATCTTATGTACCCAATTTTAGACGACTCAATGCTACATATGTTAATCCGAAATTTGGCTTGGTGTTACTAGCATAAAATGGTACAAACATTTAGCTAAACATGAAAATGTTTAGCTAAAACTTATAATGTTACTGGTCTATTTTTTTTATAATAAAAAACCTTCATACACTACTCAAATAAGACATCATTTTTACTTGAACTCATCTCGAAAAGTACTCGTAGTCTTTTCTATTTTAATCATCCCAATATACGTATTGTCAACTAATCAAAAGAAATGAACATAAATAGAGTACGATCTTAGACACATGTTCTCAACCTTAAGAAATACAATGCAAATAATTGTCAAAAAATGTCAAGGTGAAAAGGCAACGGGAAAGATGCTGAAAACACAATCATTCATGTTATAGAGATAAATCGACGTGTTTAATTAGGTAGCTTGTTTCAATAAAACACTAGGAATCAAAGTATATACGGATAATTACTAATTAGGAAGAATATGATTAGTAAAGGTCATACATAAATGCACTAGGCCACAAGAAACATAAACAAAAATTGCATAAAAGACCAACGATATGGTGTATTTCCGTATCTGCTTGATTCTGCAATAAATACATAACTTTCATCATTTTTCTACATTTTCATTTATGTTTATATATTTTATTCCATGTACGCGTATCATGCTGATGACTATAAAGTATAGTAAACGTCGTCACATACTTTTATCATTTCACAGAAAGAAACAACCAAAACAATAATGAGAAATTTTATGTTCATCATTTTAGCATATATGCTTTTTACAACATTTTCGATCACAGGTAGCATTACATTTTTTCGTATTAGTTTTATTATTTTCAAGAAGTTTTGTCATGTTTAATCTTTTACTCTCTATATTAGGAACCACCTTGAAAACAACAACGCTTAGAGTAGTGTTTTAATGGACCTACCTTATTTTTATGTTGGAAACCACCTTGTCTAAGGTGAAGTTGCGAAGTAACTAGTAATTTTGTTGATGTTAACTTTGGCGTTCTTAAATTGGTGAAAAGTTGCAAGATGCGATGGCTGGGGATGAGTTTTCCAAGTAACATTTATCTTTATTTTTTTTACTCTCTAAATATTAATTAGATTTAGTCATTTAGTTTAATACAATACAATATATTCTCTTAAAGTTCTTAAGTTCAAATGAAAAAAAACTGAGAAAAAACGTAAATGAGTCAAAGTAAAATAATAAATATAGAGGTTACAAATGACAATTAATATATTTCTTAAATGTAGTACAGTAGTGTCCTCGGTTGTGATATAATATTTTAAATTGGAAGGAAGTGTTGGCAATGAGAAATATGTAGTGTTAAGCGACTTATTTATTAGAAAAGACTTATTATTATTGATGTGACCCGACCGGATTCATGGCTTGTAAAATTTTTGAGTTTTTGTTTTTTTTAGATTTTTTGTTTGTTGTGTCACTCCAAAAATAGTTGTTTAGTATTAGTTTGGTCAATGGTTTCTTTACCATTTATTAAAGCACGCTAGCTAATCGTAAGCTAAAAAAACAACATAGAAATTTAGTAATTGCTAGCTTTCTTTCACATATATTTCATTTTTATATAAGTTATAAATTGTAAATTTTGAAATATATAAATTAATTTAAAGAAGAAAATAAATAACTACAAATATATAAAATATCACATACTTTATAGTATGATTCCTTTCTAATAGAAAATCAAAAGAATTGGAACAACAACGTTTGATCGTAATGGAAAGATGCTTATTTTGCTTGTCCATTGATAATGTATTTGTTGCAAAATGACTCGCTCACAATAAAACATTGAAGAGACTAAACAATCACGTTTAGACATGAGTACTTGTCTCTCAACTATTTCCTTTGTTGTAATTTAATTACATATCACTAATAATATGTCTCTATTATTATTTTTATTGTTTATTTTTTAGTTATGGTCGATCATTCTCCAGAAAGAATTCCAGAAAGACCTCAAGTGGATCTAGATTTTATTTCATCGCCAATGGCAACAAGATTTTATACCGAATTTTATTGGTGTGGGTACACCATTGCAATATTAGTTGGTGTAATTATTTGAACGGTTGATTAAATTACTTATAATAATTATAAAAATGGTTGTTTGGTTTTTGAGGGATTTCTAGTTATTGAAATGAAATTGATGCAAGAATGCAAAGGTTTGGCTTTTTTGTTAAGTATACTCTATTTTCTATAGATTTAATTACAATAGTAATTTCAAGTAAGGTTCATGGTAATGATTTGGTTTATAACATACATGGAATGGTATGTTTCATGTTTTCTTAGTATATATGACAACGGATTTGGAAAATAAAATAATAAAGCAAATGAAAAAATATCAAACAGTGAAATAAAAATAAGCAATACTCTATGAAATCGTTGAAATGCTAGTGTTGAGATGATTTTAACACATCAGCTATCATATGTACCCAATTTTAGACGACTCAATGCTACATATGTTTAACCGAAATTTGGCTTGGTGTTACTAGCATAAAATGGTACAAACATTTAGCTAAACATGAATATGTTTAGCTAATACTTATAATGTTACTTGTCTATTTTTTTGATAATAAAAAACCTTCATACGCTACTCAAATAAGACATCATTTTTACTTGAACTCATCTCGAAATGTACTCGTAGTCTTTTCTATTTTAATAATCCCAATATACGTACTGTCAACTAATCAAAAGAAATGAACATAAATAGAGTACGATTTAGACACATGTTCTCAACCTTAAGAAATAAAATGCAAATAATCGTGAGAAAATGTCAAGGTGAAAAGGCAACGGGAAAGATGCTGAAAACACAATCATTCATGTTATAGAGATAAATCGACGTTTTTAATTACGTAGCTTGTTTCAATAAAACACTAGGAAGCAAAGTATATACGGATAATTACTAATTAGGAAGAATATGATCGGTAAGGGTCATACATAAATGCACTAGGCTGCAGGAGACAGAGACAAAAATTGCATAAAAGACCAACCATCTGGTGTATTGCCGTATCTACTTGATTCTGCAATAAATACATAACTTTCATCATTTTTCTACATTTTCATTTATGTTTATATATTTTATTCCATGTACGCGTATCATGTTGATGACTATAAAGTATAGTAAATGTCGTGACATACTTTTAACATTTCATAGAAAGAAACAACCAAAACAATTATGAGAAATTTTATGTTCATCTATTTAGCATATATGCATTTTACAACATTTTCGATCACAGGTAGCATTAAATTCTTTCGTATTAGTTTCATTATTTTCAAGAAGTTTTGTCATGTTTAATCTTCTACTCTCTATATTAGGAACCACCTTGAAAATAAAAACCCTTAGAGTAGTGTTTTAATGGACCTACCTTAATTTTATGTTGGAAACCATCTTGTGTAAGGTGAATTTGCGAAGTAACTAGTAATTTTGTTGATGTTAACTTTGGCGTTCTTAAATTGGTGAATAGTTGCAAGATGCGATGGCTGGGGTTGAGTATCAAAGTAACATTTATCTTTATTTTTTGTTACTCTTTAAAGATTCATTAGATTTAGTCATTTAGTTTATTACAATACAATACATTCTCTTAAAGTTGTTATGTTCAAATGAAAAAAACTGAGAAAAAACGTAAATGAGTTAAATTAAAAAAATTAATATAGAGGTTACAAATGACAATTAATATATTTCTTAAATGTAGTACATTAGTGTTCTCGGTTGTGATATAATCTTTTAAATTGGAAGGAAGTGTTGGCAATGAGAAATATGTAGTGTTAAGCGACTTATTTATTAGAAAAGACTTATTATTATTGATGTGACCCGACCCGATTCATGGCTTGTAAAATTTTTGAGTTTTTGTTTTTTTAGATTTTTTGTTTGTTGTGTCACTCCTAAAATAGTTGTTGAGTATTAGTTTGGTCAATGGTTTCTTTACCATTTGTTAAAGCACGTTAGCTAATCGTAAGCTAAAAAAAATGTAGAAATTTTTTAATTGCTAGCTTTGTTTCACATATATGTCATTTTTATATAAGTTATAAATTTTAAATTTTGAAATATATAAACTAATTTAAAGAATAAATAAATAACTACAAATATAAATATCACATATTTTATAGTATGATTCCTTTCTAATAGAAAATCAAAAGAAATGGAACAACAACGTTTGATCGTGATGGAAACATGCTTATTTTACTTGTCCATTGATAATGTATTTGTTGCAAAATCACCCGCTAACAATAAAACATTGAAGAGACTACACAATCACGCTTAGACATGAGTACTGGTCTCTCAACGATTTCCTTTATTGTAATTTAATTACATATCACTAATAACATGTCTCTATTATCAACTTTTTTGTTTATTTTTTAGTTACGGTCGATCATTCTCTAGAAAGAATTCCAGAAAGACCTCAAGTGGCTCTAGATTTTATTTCATCGCCAATGGCAACAAGATTTTATATCGAATTTTAATGGTGTGGGTACATAGTAAGTGTGAAAACACTTATCCTTTTGCCACTAAAATCAAGGAAAAACGAGACCTAATCATGTGTTTTATATCGTAAAAGTAAGAATTACGCGTGGTTTTGTGTTTTTGTGTTAAAATAGGTACAAATGATCAAAAGAAGAGAAAACACGGAATTTCACGGTCAAATGTTGAAGAAAAGTCCAAAAAAAGACGAAGACAAAGTCTAAAGACCAAAAGTGTGCCGAAGATCACGAAACCCGACAAAATCGATACGATTTTGAAGAAAAGACCAAAATGCCAAAGATCAAGTCGTTTTATTCGAGAATTTAATTTTTCAAAGTTATTGGGCCTTGTGGGTCCCACATTCGGGTTAATGGGCTCAAAAGCCCATTTGGAAGTTAAAATTTGCTTATTTAAAAGTTACAAGCCCAAAGGCCCAAATTCATTTAACAAAAATCGGAAGGTATAAAATTTGGGCCCAAGCACAAATTTTATACAAACTTGAGACGGATGGGAGTATTTGGAAGTAATAATGATCAAAGCCCATTTACACAAATGATAATAATATGAGACGGTGGGAAATATGGATCTCCTGGCCCAATTGGAAACAAAGGAGACGCTGCCCAAACCACAAAGAAAGTAAAGTCGGTTTGAAGTTTTAAGAAAGTCAAAATCCCCTCAACACTCACACGTATTCACTCCCTCTCCACACGTTTTTTTTATAACTTTTATTTACCCCACTTTAATTTCATTCGATACAACCAATAAATAATCATCTTTCTCTCCCACCAAATTCACAGCCACTACTTTTCTTTTTACCAAAAACCCTAATTAATCTCTCCCAAAATTACAATAAAAAAATTAGGGGTTTTTCCCTCAAAGGGTAATTCACACTATGGGAATTAATTCCCCCAATTTTCGCAGCAAAGCACCTCTGGTGGTCCTCTCATCCGACGTGGCCAAGTTATCTCTTTTGATTGGTGGAAACACCACATCTCACCAAATCCACCAATAAACATACGCCAACGTGGCAATCCATGGGCAAGAGTAATTACAACCGTTTGATCATATTAAGAAGAAAGAGAAGATGAAGAACGGTGGAGATTGGAAGCCTTGCTCACCAAGTTTAGGGTTTCTTTATAAAAACCCCATCTCCAAGATGTATTATCGAAACTTTTCATTATTTTTCAGTTTTATTTAGTTAATTAGGAGTAGGATTAATTTAGATTTAAAATTTTGCAAATTAGTGTTAGGTTTAATGTATTTTTAAATTTCCAGTCAATTGTACTCTTTTTTATTTATTAATGAAAAATAGTTTTTAATTATTTCATTCTCTTTTAATTACTGTCGAATTTAAATCTGCCTTAATATATTTGTTTCTATTACTGTTTGTTTATATTCGATTATAAAAATAAAAAAAATATATATATAAATAAATAAATAAAAACGTTACTATACGAAAGTTTCTGTTTGATTGAGTTACTGTCGTGTGGGTTCGTTTGGTTCGATTAATCATTTGGTTCGAGAAAAGTGATGATTCGAAGATGGTGATGATGTTGATGATTAAGGTGGTGTTTGTATTCGGTGACAAAGGGGGTTCAGCACCCACCTTCGGCCCAACGGATTCGACAAAAGGTTCTCGTTTCTTTTTAATTTTTTTGTCAATTTTAGTTTAATGTTTGAGTTATTTGATGATTAGTTAAACTGCTTAATTTTGTTTTGATTTTGCTATTTGTTTTGCATTTCAAATTTATTGAATCTGATAGTTTAATTTAGGTAGCAGTATGTTTGAATCTGCTAGGTTTATTGGTTTTAAATATGATTTTGTTTATTAGTTTTGAATTTAATTAATCTGCTAGAATTTTAGATTTGGTCAATTTGCTTATTTTTGTTTAACTGTTAGCTATTCTGCCTGCATATTTTTGTTTGTGTTTGGACATTCAGTAAAGTTAGAGCTGCTTATTTTTTTATTTTTTTTATTTCTGCTTAGTTAGTATATTGCTTAGTTTATTTTCCGTTCTATCTGTTTTATAGTTTGATTAAGTTTGGTTTATTCGTTGCGGTTTAAGTTCCTGTATATGCTTATTTGGTCTTTGTTTAGCTTATTTTTGCTTAACTACTTTTAACAGCTTTTATCTGCTTTGGTAATGCCTATTTAGCTTATGATTTCTCTTATTTGATTTATTGCTTTTCAATAATTTAGGCTTATTTAGATATTGCTTTTTACTAGTTTGCTTATTTAGGTATTGCTTTTACTTTTTGCTGATATTCTGCTGTATTCAATAGACATACTTGGTCTATTTGTCCTTAAAGTTCCAAAAAAAAAATTAATAGGTTAAAGTTGGTCTGGGGTGGATTCGAACCCCCGACCTCTTGTTCACTTGCCAAACGCACCAACCAACTCCTCTAGATACCCTTTTTTGTTTAATTACGCATAAGAATAATTAATATAGGCTTTTAATATAGTGGCAGTTTTATTTAATACAAGATTTAGTTTAATTTAATTTATTTAAAAGTTATTTTTATTATTTCTTTTATTCAGTTTTGTTTTAAAAACTATATAAAAAGAAAAAAAAAATAAAAAAAAATATCTTAATTAAATTGTTTTTATAAATTTTAATTTTAGTTTAGATTTTAGTTAATATAGAAAATAGCTTTGTTTACTTTTATAATTTTAAAATACCTTTCATTTTATTTTGTTTATTAAAAAAAATAGTTTTTGTTTAAAAGTCTTTAGTTTAATTTTACATAAAAGTCTTTAAAATAGTTTTAAATAAGTTTTATTTTAAAATATATTTTCTTTTAAAATCTATTAAAGTTTTTAGTTTATTTTATAAAATTAGTTCAAGTTTTAAAATTAGTTTTTATTTAAATTAGTTAAATTAGATTTTTATAATTTTTATTTAAAAGTTTTATTTTCTTTAAATTAGTTTTATTAAAATAGATTTAAGATTTTAATAGATTTTAGCTTAAAAATTACAAATATATCTTTACCAAAAACAAATAAAGTTGAAACGTAAAACCGGAAATCAAATTCGAGTCGAATCGAGGAAAAACGAACTTAATTTAAAAAGGATTAAAAACCCTAGTTTCAAAATGGCGCCGCTGCCGCTTCGCTCGTACGATTGACGATTTTTCGTGAAGACGTTTGGATTTTGGGATCCGTTCATCCTTTGAACGTTACGTTTCTTGCAACAAAATCAAAAATCTAAAAAAATCAAAAACTTAAAAATACAAAAAATTAAAAAATCACAAAAGCAATTTCTTTCCTAAGAATTGCACCAAAAAAATTTAAAAAAATCCAAAAGTAATACTTTTTCCTAAAAGTATTACACCAAAAATATTACGTATTAGTGTTAATTTTTAGTTTGATTTCTTTCGATTTTTCTTATATATATATATATTTTTCTAAAAAATACAAAAAGATTTTTCTTTTATTATAATATATTACGTAGCATAATAATTATTGTTATTTTGTTTTCTTTCGACACAACCATGGATAATCGTCCGATTTGGGAAATCTTGCAAGAAGAGCGTTATAAGATTATGTCCGAGGAGTGTACGACTTGTGGTGGGCCTCATGCTTATTTTAATTGTGACAAAACTTATGAGGAGGTTTATTATAGTGAGGAAAGTATGTGTTATGATACTAATACTTATTTTGGCTCCCCTAGTTTTCCTACGACTAGTGACCCACCACAATATGATCAACGGTTTTATGGGGAATTTCAAAATCAAGGGTTTTCAAATAATGAAGGTTTTCCAAATAACGGCAATTTTCAAAACTTTAATCAAATAGACATGCACAACCCTCAAATGGACTTGATTCTACAAAAATTGACCGAACATGAGAAAATCATGGAAGAAATGCTAGAATCTACTAGACAAATGCAAGAGTCCACCGATAGGAAATTCATGCTCATTTTAGAAACCTATCAAGATCAATTTGATATTGAGCCGTCTTTGAGTGATGATATTGAGGCTAACACCACTACTAGTAGTGATGTTCCCACTGTGGATCCTTCCATCTCTCCGCCAATAAAGGAGAGACACGGCCCGGAGATTATCATGAGTTTTACTCACCCTCCGGTGTTGACACCCACGGATACTATTAGCTCACCTATTGAGGAAATTCCCGAGATTATTCTTGAGCCTTCATTACCCGTTGATGACCCCATTTCTTTTATGCCTCCTTCACCTACCCCTTCAAATGACTTTATGCTTTCTTCAAATCCTCTTAGCGAGACATGTTTTGAGAAACCAATTTTTGAGGAGTGTGAAGAACTTTATAATGAGTGCATAGAAGAAGAACCCATAAGTTGTCCTACATCTAAGGAGTTTGTAGATAGGGATGAGTTATCTTGTGATTCCGACTACATTTTTAATTATTCCTCGAGATCGAATGAGGATAATTCGCCTATTTTACCAAGACCGACTTTCGAAAACCATGATACTAATGATTTATCGGATTCTTTACTCCTTAGTGATGACTTTTATACCCCGAGTATCGAGAAATTCCATCAAGAGGATGCTTTTTATGATCCCGTGTTATTGGATTTCTCGCATGAGCTTAATTGTGATCATGGTATTGATGAGAAGGCAAATGGTGTTTTAAAACTTGATATTGATATTGATTTTGAAAACTCGGATTTTGATAAATTCACATTTGCCTCTTCGCCAATTACTTTTGATTCTACCATCAATTCTCATCCAATTCTCGAGGAGTTACCTAATCAAAACTCCTCTAATGAGAATTACGTTCACCACATTCGTGAGGATTTAACTTATCAACAAATCCCACAAATGAATGATGGTTTCGTACTTGATCGTGATCTTTTCGAGAGAATTTCTAAAATCCTTAGTGAGGGGAACGACAAACCCTTGTTTGACGAGCCTATCTATGATGAAGAAATCGAAGAGATTCACGTTCATGAGGATGAATGCTTTGACCCGGGAGGTGACATTGACCATTCTTTGATTGATACCTTTACGGCTTTGCCCACCCCACCTCCCGCGGATCATGACCTCACATACTTCTCGTATGTTGAGCGGACTTTTCTCCCTTTCATGACTTATCCTCCTGCCTCTCATTTATTATGTTCATCCGGGACCGAGGATAAGATTTTTGATCCCGGTATCACATTCGAGGCTTCCCCATGGACCATTTAATTCGGGGTCGAGTCAGGATCGTGACTCGGTTAACAAAAACAAGCGCTTCTCGGGAGGCAACCCGATTATCTATCTTTTATTTATTTTCTACAATAAGTGGGGGAGCCGTGTAGGTTGTTTGTTTTGTGTGTTGTGATTGTGTAGGTACATGTTCTTTGATGATCCACTTTTTGTACTTTTGACAAGACCCGTGTTCCCGTGTTACCCGTGTACCCGGTTCCTTCGATAAGTTTTTGCTATTGTGATTTAATCTTGTATATAAATAAATGTGATCACTTTAGTTTTCCTTTCCTTAACTCGATTTTAAACAACGTACTCAATGTCCTAAGTGTAGGGGAATTTATTCTCCCACATGCTTAAACATTGAGGACAATGTTTATATTAAGTGTAGGGGGGCCTTCTATCGAATTTTAGTGGTCTTTTCCATGAATTTGACCCCATTTTAACCGGAAAATTTTTAAAATTTTCAACGTTTTTCAAATTTTTGATCTATTTTGGCCTTGTAGTATTTTTATTTATTTTCTTTCCTTTTATTATCGCATTGTAATAATTTCCATTTCAAGAATAAAGTCAAAAATAAATAAAATGGTTTTAACAAGTTTAGATATCTTTGATATATTAGGCCCGTCGTGAATATTTTGACTCAACCCGAGTTTACTTATCTAAGTTTACTCTAGCTAGTATCCTTAACCATATGGACCTTAATTGGTTTATTAGGCTAAGCATCCACGAGTCTCATTCTTTGAGATTTTAAATTGTGGAGAACGAGAGTTGATCGAGTTAATTATAAGTTCGGTATTCTTTCATTAACTTATGTGAGTTAGTTATGAGCTTTTTCTCCCATCGCTTGTTCATAAGTATATTTGCAATAAATAAGGTTGTACGATTTAAAAGGTTACTTAGCTTCTAGCACAAGATCGTTTAAAAGTTGCTCGGTATTAATTAGAGTTCATAGCCAAGGCATAACTTATTGAAGCGGGACGCGAAGATTGGCTTATCCAAAAAGGCCCTAACAAGGCATGAGGATACCCGAGTCCAAAAAGGCCCTCACAAGGCATGAGGATTCACTTTTTTTGCTAAAGATCCAAAGATGACGTGAAGATCATTAATCCAAATCAATATGATGGATCAAGACACACGGCGAGAAGCAATTACTCCCCTAAAGATCATGGAGAAGCCTATCCAAAAAGACCCGAACAAGGTATGAGGATAAATAGATCCAAGTCCGAAAAGGAGGCGGATCGTTGTATATCGAAATCCTAAATAAAGAAGAGGATAAATGAAGAAGTCGTGGTCAACGTTTGAAGCATCTTTCACTCCTTATGAAGATGTATACCAAAATGAAGAGAAGACCATAATTTCAAGATCGTCTCTCAAGATTTGAAGTTTGAAGTACAAGCCAAATATCGGTCCGAGAGAGGTCTCAAATCGTGAAACGAGTTATGCCAAGATATGAACTTTTTGAGGTTTCGAGAAGCAGTTTTAAAAGATTTTTTCCTTTAGCTAACTATTGATTAAATCGTCCCACTTTATTTTCGGCCTTAATAAATTATCGAAATAAGTCAAAAATGCATCCTCGTGATCATTCAAGACAAAAATAAAATACAAGAGATACACTGTAGGAATAAGGGGGTCTAAGTGATTAACTAAACCACATGAGCAAGTGTTTGTTGTGCTAACTTGTAATAACAATGATCTCGTTTTTAAGCTTGGTATGGGGAACGTGAAACTTGAGGATGATTAATATTCATGACACCAAAGCCCTAATCTAAGTCTTATATTTCTTTACGAGTTTCTTCCATCTAATAATTTCCAAGTTAAATAAAACAATCATTTAATTTTTGTTTCCTTTTAAGTTTTTATCTTATCGTCATAGTAGTAGTGGTAATAAAGGCCGAGATGGATTGATTATGAGAAAAATTTATCTTTATGCTTTAAAATAATGCATTGCATGGGGTCATTGCAATGGTCAAGTGTAGGGGATTTAATAAGTGTGAAAACACTTATCCTTTTGCTACTAAAATCAAGGAAAAACGAGACCTAATCATGTGTTTTATATCGTAAAAGTCAGAATTACGCGTGGTTTTGTGTTTTTGTGTTAAAATAGGTACAAATGATCAAAAGAAGAGAAAACACGGAATTTCACGGTCAAATGTTGAAGAAAAGTCCAAAAAAAGACGAAGCCAAAGTCTAAAGACCAAAAGTGTGCCGAAGATCACGAAAACCGACAAAATCGATACGATTTTGAAGAAAAGACCAAAATGCCAAAGATCAAGTCGTTTTATTCGAGAATTTAATTTATCAAAGTTATTGGGCCTTGTGGGTCCCACATTCGGGTTAATGGGCTCAAAAGCCCATTTGGAAGTTAAAATTTGCTTATTTAAAAGTTACAAGCCCAAAGGCCCAAATTCATTTAACAAAAATCGGAAGGAAAAAAATTTGGGCCCAAGCCCAAATTTTATACAAACTTGAGACGCATGGGAGTATTTGGAAGTAATAATGATCAAAGCCCATTTACACAAATGATAATAATATGAGACGGTGGGAAATATGGATCTCCTGGCCCAATTGGAAACAAAGGAGACGGTGCCCAAACCACAAAGAAAGTAAAGTCGGTTTGAAGTTTTAAGAAAGTCAAAATCCCCTCAACACTCACACGTATTCACTCCCTCTCCACACGTTTTTTTATAACTTTTATTTACCCCACTTTAATTTCATTCGATACAACCAATAAATAATCATCTTTCTCTCCCACCAAATTCACAGCCACCACTTTTCTTTTTACCAAAAACCCTAATTAATCTCTCCCAAAATTACCATAAAAAAATTAGGGGTTTTTCCCTCAAAGGGTAATTCACACTATGGGAATTAATTCCCCCAATTTTCGCAGCAAAGCACCTCTGGTGGTCCTCTCATCCGACGTGGCCAAGTTATCTCTTTTGATTGGTGGAAACACCACATCTCACCAAATCCACCAATAAACATACGCCAACGTGGCAATCCATGGGCAAGAGTAATTACAACCGTTTGATCATATTAAGAAGAAAGAGAAGATGAAGAACGGTGGAGATTGGAAGCCTTGCTCACCAAGTTTAGGGTTTCTTTATAAAAACCCCATATCCAAGATGTATTATCGAAGCTTTTCATTATTTTTCAGTTTTATTTAGTTAATTAGGAATAGGATTAATTTAGATTTAAAATTTTGCAAATTAGTGTTAGGTTTAATGTATTTTTAATTTTCCGGTCAATTGTACTCTTTTTTATTTATTAATGAAAAATAGTTTTTAATTATTTCATTCTCTTTTAATTAAGTTTGGTTTATTCGTTGCGGTTTAAGTTCCTGTATATGCTTATTTGGTCTTTGTTTAGCTTATTTTTGCTTAACTACTTTTAACAGCTTTTATCTGCTTTGGTAATGCCTATTTAGCTTATGATTTCTCTTATTTGATTTATTGCTTTTCAATAATTTAGGCTTATTTAGTTATTGCTTTTTACTAGTTTGCTTATTTAGGTATTGCTTTTACTTTTTGCTGATATTCTGCTGTATTCAATAGACATACTTGGTCTATTTGTCCTTAAAGTTCCAAAAAAAAAATTAATAGCTTAAAGTTGGTCTGGGGTGGATTCGAACCCCCAACCTCTTGTTCACTTGCCAAACGCACCAACCAACTCCTCTAGATACCCTTTTTTGTTTAATTACGCATAAGAATAATTAATATAGGCTTTTAATATAGTGGCAGTTTTATTTAATACAAGATTTAGTTTAATTTAGTTTATTTAAAAGTTATTTTTATTATTTCTTTTATTCAGTTTTGTTTTAAAAAATATATAAAAAGAAAAAAAAAATATTTTAATTAAATTGTTTTTATAAATTTTAATTTTAGTTTAGATTTTAGTTAATATAGAAAATAGCTTTGTTTACTTTTATAATTTTAAAATACCTTTCATTTTATTTTGTTTATTAAAAAAAAATAGTTTTTGTTTAAAAGTCTTTAGTTTAATTTTACATAAAAGTCTTTAAAATAGTTTTAAATAAGTTTTATTTTAAAATATATTTTCTTTTAAAATCTATTAAAGTTTTTAGTTTATTTTATAAAATTAGTTCAAGTTTTAAAATTAGTTTTTATATAAATTAGTTAAATTAGATTTTTATTATTTTTATTTAAAAGTTTTATTTTCTTTAAATTAGTTTTATTAAAATAGATTTAAGATTTTAATAGATTTTAGCTTAAAAATTACAAATATATCTTTACCAAAAACAAATAAAGTTGAAACGTAAAACCGGAAATCAAATTCGAGTCGAATCGAGGAAAAATGAACTTAATTTAAATAGGATTAGAAACCCTAGTTTCAGTACACCATTGCAATACTAGTTGGTGTAATTATTTGAACGGTTGATTAAATTACTTATAATAATTATGAAAATGGTTGTTTGGTTTTTGAGGGATTTCTAGTTATTGAAATGAAATTGATGCAAGAATGCAAAGGTTTGGCTTTTTTGTTAAGTATGCTCTATTTTCTATATATTTAATTACAATAGTATTTTCAAGTAAGGTTCATGGTAATGATTTGGTTTATAACATACATGGAATGGTATGTTTCGTGTCTTCTTAGTATATATGACAACGGATTTGGAAAATAAAATAACAAAGCAAATGAAAAAAATTATCAAACAGTGAAATAAAAATAAGCAATACTCTATGAAATCGTTGAAATGCTAGTGTTGAGATGATTTTAACACATCGGCTATCTTATGTACCCAATTTTAGACGACTCAATGCTACATATGTTAAACCAAAATTTGGCTTTGTGTTACTAGCATAAAATGGTAGAAACATTTAGCTAAACATGAATATGTTTAGCTAATAATTATAATGTTACTGGTCTATTTTTTTTGATAATAAAAAACCTTCATACACTACTCAAATAAGACATCTCTTTACTTGAACTCATCTCGAAAAGTACTCGTAGTCTTTTCTATTTTAATCATCCCAGTATACGTACTGTCAACTAATCAAAAGAAATGAACATAAATAGAGTACGATCTTAGACACATGTTCTCAACCTTAAGAAATACAATGCAAATAATCATGAGAAAATGTTAAGGTGAAAAGGCAACGGGAAAGATGTTGAAAACACAATCATTCATGTTATAGAGATAAATCGACGTGTTTAATTACGTAGCTTGTTTCAATAAAACACTAGGAAGCAAAGTATATACGGATAATTACTAATTAGGAAGAATATGATAGGTAAAGGTCATACATAAATGCACTAGGCGGCAAGAAATAGAAACAAAAATTGCATAAAAGACCAACCATATGGTGTATTGCCGTATCTGCTTGATTCTCCAATAAATACATAACTTTCATCATTTTTATACATTTTCATTTATGTTTATATATTTTATTCCATGTACGCGTATCATGTTGATGACTATAAAGTATAGTAAACGTCGCCACATACTTTTATCATTTCACAGAAACAAAAAACCAAAACAATTATGAGAAATTTTATGTTCATCTTTGTAGCATATATGCTTTTTACATCATTTTCAATCACAGGTAGCATTACATCTTTTCGTATTAGTTTCATTATTTTCAAGAAGTTTTGTCATGTTTAATCTTTTACTCTCTATATTAGGAACCACCTTGAAAACAAAAACCCTTAGAATAGTGTTTTAATGGACCTACCTTAATTTTATGTTGGAAACCACCTTGTGTAAGGTGAAGTTGCGAAGTAACTAGTAATTTTGTTGATGTTAACTTTGGCGTTCTTAAATTGGTGAAAAGTTGCAAGATGCGATGGCTGGGGTTGAGGTTTCAAAGTAACATTTATCTTTATTTTTTGTTACTCTTTAAAGATTCATTAGATTTAGTCATTTAGTTTAATACAATACAATACATTCTCTTAAAGTTCTTATGTTCAAATGAAAAAAAACTAAGAAAAAACGTAAATGAGTTAAAATAAGAAAAATAAATATAGTGGTTACAAATGACAATTAATATATTTCTTAAATGTAGTACAGTAGTGTCATCGGTTGTGATATAATCTTTTAAATTGGAAGGTAGTGTTGGCAATGAGAAATATGTAGTGTTAAGCGACTTATTTATTAGAAAAGACTTATTATTATTGATGTGACCCGACCCCATTCGTGGCTTGTAAAATTTTTGAGTTTTTGTTTTTTTAGATTTTTTGTTTGTTGTGTCACTCCTAAAATAGTTGTTGAGTATTAGTTTGGTCAATGGTTTCTTTACCATTTGTTAAAGCACGTTAGCTAATCGTAAGCTAAAAAAACAACGTAGAAATTTGTTAATTGCTAGCTTTGTTTCACATATATGTCATTTTTATATAAGTTATAAATTGTTAATTTTGAAATATATAAACTAATTTAAAGAATAAATAAATAACTACAAATATATATAATATCACATATTTTATAGTATGATTCCTTACTAATAGAAAATTAAAAGAAATGGAACAACAACGTTTGATCGTGATGGAAACATTCTTATTTTACTTGTCCATTGATAATGTATTTGTTGCAAAATGACTCGCTCACAATAAAACATTGAAGAGACTACACAATCACGTTTAGACATGAGTACTGGTCTCTAAACTATTTCCTTTGTTGTAATTTAATTACATATCACTAATAACATGTATCTATTATCATCTTTATCGTTTATTTTTAGTTACAGTCGATCACTCTCCAGAAAGAATTCCAGAAAGACCTCAAGTGGCTCTAGATTTTATTTCATCGCCAATGACAATAAGATTTTATACCGAATTTTATTGGTGTGGGTACACCATTGCAATATTAGTTGGTGTAATTATTTGAACGGTTGATTAAATTATTTATAATAATTATAAAAATGGTTGTTTGGTTTTTGAGGGGTTTCTATTTATTGAAATGAAATTGATGCAAGAAAGCAAAGGTTTGGCTTTTTTGTTAAGTATGCTCCATTTTCTATAGATTTAGTCACAATAGTATTTTCAAGTAAGGTTCATGGTAATGATTTGGTTTATAACATACATGGAATGGTATGTTTCCTGTTTTCTTAGTATATATGACAACGGTTTTGGAAAATAAAATAACAAAGCAAATAAAAAAATGATCAAACAGTGAAAGAAAAATAAGCAATACTCTATGAAATAGTTGAAATGCTAGTGTTGAGATGATTTTAACACATCGGCTATCTTATGTACCCAATTTTAGACGAATCAATGCTACATATGTTAAACCGAATTTTGGTTTGGTGTTACTAGCAGAAAATGGTACAAACATTTAGCTAAACATGAATATGTTTAGCTAATACTTATAATGTTACTGGTCTATTTTTTTGATAATAAAAAACCTTCATACACTACTCAAATAAGACATCATTTTTACTTGAACTCATCTCGAAAAGTACTCGTAGTCTTTTCTATTTTAATCATCCCAATATACGTACTGTCAACTAATCAAAAGAAATGAACATAAATAGAGTACGATCTTAGACACACGTTCTCAACCTTAAGAAATACAATGCAAATAATCGTGAGAAAATGTCAAGGTGAAAAGGCAACGGGAAAGATGCTGAAAACACAATCATTCATGTTATAGAGATAAATCGACGTGTTTAATTACGTAGCTTGTTTCAATAAAACACTAGGAAGCAAATTATATACAGATAATTACTAATTAGGAAGAATATGATCGGTAAAGGTCATACATAAATGCACTAGGCTGCAAGAAACAGAAACAAAAATTGCATAAAAGAAACAAAAATTGCATAAAAGACCAATCATATGGTGTATTGCCGTATCTGCTTAATTCTGCAATAAATACATAACTTTCATCATTTTTCTACACTTTCATTTATGTTTATATATTTTATTCCATTTACGCGTATCATGTTGATGAATATAAAGTATAGTAAACGTCGTCACATACTTTTATCATTTCACAGAAACAAACAACCAAAACAATTATGAGAAATTTTATGTTCATCTTTGTAGCATATATGCTTTTTACAACATTTTCGATCACAGGTAGCATTACATCTTTTCGTATTAGTTTCATTATTTTCAAGAAGTTTTGTCATGTTTAATCTTTTACTCTCTATATTAGGAACCACCTTGAAAACAAAAACCCTTCGAGTAGTGTTTTAATGGACCTACCTTAATTTTATGGTGGAAACCACCTTGTGTAAGGTGAAGTTGCGAAGTAACTAGTAATTTTGTTGATGTTAACTTTGGCGTTCTTAAATTGGTGAAAAGTTGCAAGATGCGATGGTTGGGGTTGAGTTTTCAAAGTAGCATTTATCTTTATTTTTTGTTACTCTTTAAAGATTCATTATATTTACTCATTTAGTTTAATACAATACAATATATTCTCTTAACGTTCTTATGTTCAAATGAAAAAAAACTAAGAAAAAACGTAAATGAAGTTAAAGTAAAAAATAAATATAGAGGTTACAAATAACAATTAATATATTTCTTACATGTAGTACAGTAGTGTCCTCGGTTGTGATACAATCGTTTAAATTGGAAGGAAGTGTTGGCAATGAGAAATATGTAGTGTTAAGCGACTTATTTATTAGAAAAGACTTATTATTATTGATGTGACCCGACCGGAATCATGGCTTGTAAAATTTTTGAGTTTTTGTTTTTTTAGATTTTTTGTTTGTTGTGTCACTCCTAAAATAGTTGTT
Organism: Glebionis coronaria; assembly: GCA_025667525.1. Classification (NCBI taxonomy): domain Eukaryota; kingdom Viridiplantae; phylum Streptophyta; class Magnoliopsida; order Asterales; family Asteraceae; genus Glebionis; species Glebionis coronaria. The sequence continues at coordinate 640,590,318 of CM046877.1, forward strand.
GATTATTAGTTTGGTCAATGTTTCCTTTACCATTTGTTAAAGCACGTTAGCTAATCGTAAGCTAAAAAAACAACGTAGAAATTTGTTAATTGCTAGCTTTCTTTCACATATATGTCATTTTTATGTAAGTTATAAATTGTAAATCTTGAAATATATAAACTAATTTAAAGAATAAATAAATAACTACAAATATATATACTATCACATATTTTATAGTATGATTCCTTTCTATTATAAAATCAAAAGAAATGGAACAACAACGTTTGATCGTGATGGAAACATTCTTATTTTACTTGTCCATTGATAATGTATTTGTTGCAAAATGACCCGCTCACAATAAAACATTGAAGAGACTACACAATCACGTTTAGACATGAGTACTGGTCTCTCAATTATTTCCTTTGTTGTAATTTAATTACATATCACTAATAAAATGTCTCTATTATCATCTTTATTGTTTATTTTTAGTTACGGTCGATCATTCTCCAGAAAGAATTCCAGAAAGACCTCAAGTGGCACTAGATTTTATTTCATCGCCAATGACAACAAGATTTTATATGGAATTTTATTGGTGTGGGTACACCATTGCAATATTAGTTGGTGTAATTATTTGAATGGTTGATTAAATTACTTATAATAATTATAAAAATGGTTGTTTCGTTTTTGAGAGATTTCTAGTTATTGAAATGAAATTGATGCAAGAATGCAAAGGTTTGGCTTTTTTGTTAAGTATGCTCCATTTTCTATTGATTTAGTTACAATACTATTTTCAAGTAAGGTTCATGGTAATGATTTGATTTATAACATACATGGAATGGTATGTTTCGTGTTTTCTTAGTATATATGACAACGGATTTGGAAAATAAAATAACAAAGCAAATGAAAAAGTTATCAATCAATGAAAGAAAAATAAGCAATACTCTATGAAATCGTTGAAATGCTAGTGTTAGATGACTTTAACACATCGGCTATCTTATGTACCCAATTTTAGACGACTCAATGCTACATATGTTAATCCGAAATTTGGCTTGGTGTTACTAGCAGAAAATGGTACAAACATTTAGCTAAACATGAAAATGTTTAGCTAAAACTTATAATGTTACTGGTCTATTTTTTTATAATAAAAAACCTTCATACACTACTCAAATAAGACATCATTTTTACTTGAACTCATCTCGAAAAGTACTCGTAGTCTTTTCTATTTTAATCATCCCAATATACGTATTGTCAACTAATCAAAAGAAATGAACATAAATAGAGTACGATCTTAGACACATGTTCTCAACCTTAAGAAATACAATGCAAATAATTGTCAAAAAATGTCAAGGTGAAAAGGCAACGGGAAAGATGCTGAAAACACAATCATTCATGTTATAGAGATAAATCGACGTGTTTAATTAGGTAGCTTGTTTCAATAAAACACTAGGAATCAAAGTATATACGGATAATTACTAATTAGGAAGAATATGATTAGTAAAGGTCATACATAAATGCACTAGGCCACAAGAAACATAAACAAAAGTTGCATAAAAGACCAACGATATGGTGTATTTCCGTATCTGCTTGATTCTGCAATAAATACATAACTTTCATCATTTTTCTACATTTTCATTTATGTTTATATATTTTATTCCATGTACGCGTATCATGCTGATGACTATAAAGTATAGTAAACGTCGTCACATACTTTTATCATTTCACAGAAAGAAACAACCAAAACAATAATGAGAAATTTTATGTTCATCATTTTAGCATATATGCTTTTTACAACATTTTCGATCACAGGTAGCATTACATTTTTTCGTATTAGTTTTATTATTTTCAAGAAGTTTTGTCATGTTTAATCTTTTACTCTCTATATTAGGAACCACCTTGAAAACAACAACGCTTAGAGTAGTGTTTTAATGGACCTACCTTATTTTTATGTTGGAAACCACCTTGTCTAAGGTGAAGTTGCGAAGTAACTAGTAATTTTGTTGATGTTAACTTTGGCGTTCTTAAATTGGTGAAAAGTTGCAAGATGCGATGGCTCGGGATGAGTTTTCCAAGTAACATTTATCTTTATTTTTTGTTACTCTCTAAATATTAATTAGATTTAGTCATTTAGTTTAATACAATACAATATATTCTCTTAAAGTTCTTAAGTTCAAATGAAAAAAAACTGAGAAAAAACGTAAATGAGTCAAAGTAAAATAATAAATATAGAGGTTACAAATGACAATTAATATATTTCTTAAATGTAGTACAGTAGTGTCCTCGGTTGTGATATAATATTTTAAATTGGAAGGAAGTGTTGGCAATGAGAAATATGTAGTGTTAAGCGACTTATTTATTAGAAAAGACTTATTATTATTGATGTGACCCGACCGGATTCATGGCTTGTAAAATTTTTGAGTTTTTGTTTTTTTAGATTTTTTGTTTGTTGTGTCACTCCAAAAATAGTTGTTTAGTATTAGTTTGGTCAATGGTTTCTTTACCATTTATTAAAGCACGCTAGCTAATCGTAAGCTAAAAAAACAACATAGAAATTTAGTAATTGCTAGCTTTCTTTCACATATATTTCATTTTTATATAAGTTATAAATTGTAAATTTTGAAATATATAAATTAATTTAAAGAAGAAAATAAATAACTACAAATATATAAAATATCACATACTTTATAGTATGATTCCTTTCTAATAGAAAATCAAAAGAATTGGAACAACAACGTTTGATCGTGATGGAAAGATGCTTATTTTGCTTGTCCATTGATAATGTATTTGTTGCAAAATGACTCGCTCACAATAAAACATTGAAGAGACTAAACAATCACGTTTAGACATGAGTACTTGTCTCTCAACTATTTCCTTTGTTGTAATTTAATTACATATCACTAATAATATGTCTCTATTATTATTTTTATTGTTTATTTTTTAGTTATGGTCGATCATTCTCCAGAAAGAATTCCAGAAAGACCTCAAGTGGATCTAGATTTTATTTCATCGCCAATGGCAACAAGATTTTATACCGAATTTTATTGGTGTGGGTACACCATTGCAATATTAGTTGGTGTAATTATTTGAACGGTTGATTAAATTACTTATAATAATTATAAAAATGGTTGTTTGGTTTTTGAGGGATTTCTAGTTATTGAAATGAAATTGATGCAAGAATGCAAAGGTTTGGCTTTTTTGTTAAGTATACTCTATTTTCTATAGATTTAATTACAATAGTAATTTCAAGTAAGGTTCATGGTAATGATTTGGTTTATAACATACATGGAATGGTATGTTTCATGTTTTCTTAGTATATATGACAACGGATTTGGAAAATAAAATAATAAAGCAAATGAAAAAATATCAAACAGTGAAATAAAAATAAGCAATACTCTATGAAATCGTTGAAATGCTAGTGTTGAGATGATTTTAACACATCAGCTATCATATGTACCCAATTTTAGACGACTCAATGCTACATATGTTTAACCGAAATTTGGCTTGGTGTTACTAGCATAAAATGGTACAAACATTTAGCTAAACATGAATATGTTTAGCTAATACTTATAATGTTACTTGTCTATTTTTTTGATAATAAAAAACCTTCATACGCTACTCAAATAAGACATCATTTTTACTTGAACTCATCTCGAAATGTACTCGTAGTCTTTTCTATTTTAATAATCCCAATATACGTACTGTCAACTAATCAAAAGAAATGAACATAAATAGAGTACGATTTAGACACATGTTCTCAACCTTAAGAAATAAAATGCAAATAATCGTGAGAAAATGTCAAGGTGAAAAGGCAACGGGAAAGATGCTGAAAACACAATCATTCATGTTATAGAGATAAATCGACGTTTTTAATTACGTAGCTTGTTTCAATAAAACACTAGGAAGCAAAGTATATACGGATAATTACTAATTAGGAAGAATATGATCGGTAAGGGTCATACATAAATGCACTAGGCTGCAGGAGACAGAGACAAAAATTGCATAAAAGACCAACCATCTGGTGTATTGCCGTATCTACTTGATTCTGCAATAAATACATAACTTTCATCATTTTTCTACATTTTCATTTATGTTTATATATTTTATTCCATGTACGCGTATCATGTTGATGACTATAAAGTATAGTAAATGTCGTGACATACTTTTAACATTTCATAGAAAGAAACAACCAAAACAATTATGAGAAATTTTATGTTCATCTATTTAGCATATATGCATTTTACAACATTTTCGATCACAGGTAGCATTAAATTCTTTCGTATTAGTTTCATTATTTTCAAGAAGTTTTGTCATGTTTAATCTTCTACTCTCTATATTAGGAACCACCTTGAAAATAAAAACCCTTAGAGTAGTGTTTTAATGGACCTACCTTAATTTTATGTTGGAAACCACCTTGTGTAAGGTGAATTTGCGAAGTAACTAGTAATTTTGTTGATGTTAACTTTGGCGTTCTTAAATTGGTGAATAGTTGCAAGATGCGATGGCTGGGGTTGAGTATCAAAGTAACATTTATCTTTATTTTTTGTTACTCTTTAAAGATTCATTAGATTTAGTCATTTAGTTTATTACAATACAATACATTCTCTTAAAGTTGTTATGTTCAAATGAAAAAAACTGAGAAAAAACGTAAATGAGTTAAATTAAAAAAAATAATATAGAGGTTACAAATGACAATTAATATATTTCTTAAATGTAGTACATTAGTGTTCTCGGTTGTGATATAATCTTTTAAATTGGAAGGAAGTGTTGGCAATGAGAAATATGTAGTGTTAAGCGACTTATTTATTAGAAAAGACTTATTATTATTGATGTGACCCGACCCGATTCATGGCTTGTAAAATTTTTGAGTTTTTGTTTTTTTAGATTTTTTGTTTGTTGTGTCACTCCTAAAATAGTTGTTGAGTATTAGTTTGGTCAATGGTTTCTTTACCATTTGTTAAAGCACGTTAGCTAATCGTAAGCTAAAAAAAATGTAGAAATTTTTTAATTGCTAGCTTTGTTTCACATATATGTCATTTTTATATAAGTTATAAATTTTAAATTTTGAAATATATAAACTAATTTAAAGAATAAATAAATAACTACAAATATAAATATCACATATTTTATAGTATGATTCCTTTCTAATAGAAAATCAAAAGAAATGGAACAACAACGTTTGATCGTGATGGAAACATGCTTATTTTACTTGTCCATTGATAATGTATTTGTTGCAAAATCACCCGCTAACAATAAAACATTGAAGAGACTACACAATCACGCTTAGACATGAGTACTGGTCTCTCAACTATTTCCTTTATTGTAATTTAATTACATATCACTAATAACATGTCTCTATTATCAACTTTTTTGTTTATTTTTTAGTTACGGTCGATCATTCTCTAGAAAGAATTCCAGAAAGACCTCAAGTGGCTCTAGATTTTATTTCATCGCCAATGGCAACAAGATTTTATATCGAATTTTAATGGTGTGGGTACATAATAAGTGTGAAAACACTTATCCTTTTGCCACTAAAATCAAGGAAAAACGAGACCTAATCATGTGTTTTATATCGTAAAAGTAAGAATTACGCGTGGTTTTGTGTTTTTGTGTTAAAATAGGTACAAATGATCAAAAGAAGAGAAAACACGGAATTTCACGGTCAAATGTTGAAGAAAAGTCCAAAAAAAGACGAAGACAAAGTCTAAAGACCAAAAGTGTGCCGAAGATCACGAAACCCGACAAAATCGATACGATTTTGAAGAAAAGACCAAAATGCCAAAGATCAAGTCGTTTTATTCGAGAATTTAATTTGTCAAAGTTATTGGGCCTTGTGGGTCCCACATTCGGGTTAATGGGCTCAAAATCCCATTTGGAAGTTAAAATTTGCTTATTTAAAAGTTACAAGCCCAAAGGCCCAAATTCATTTAACAAAAATCGGAAGGTATAAAATTTGGGCCCAAGCCCAAATTTTATACAAACTTGAGACGGATGGGAGTATTTGGAAGTAATAATGATCAAAGCCCATTTACACAAATGATAATAATATGAGACGGTGGGAAATATGGATCTCCTGGCCCAATTGGAAACAAAGGAGACGCTGCCCAAACCACAAAGAAAGTAAAGTCGGTTTGAAGTTTTAAGAAAGTCAAAATCCCCTCAACACTCACACGTATTCACTCCCTCTCCACACGTTTTTTTTATAACTTTTATTTACCCCACTTTAATTTCATTCGATACAACCAATAAATAATCATCTTTCTCTCCCACCAAATTCACAGCCACTACTTTTCTTTTTACCAAAAACCCTAATTAATCTCTCCCAAAATTACAATAAAAAAATTAGGGGTTTTTCCCTCAAAGGGTAATTCACACTATGGGAATTAATTCCCCCAATTTTCGCAGCAAAGCACCTCTGGTGGTCCTCTCATCCGACGTGGCCAAGTTATCTCTTTTGATTGGTGGAAACACCACATCTCACCAAATCCACCAATAAACATACGCCAACATGGCAATCCATGGGCAAGAGTAATTACAACCGTTTGATCATATTAAGAAGAAAGAGAAGATGAAGAACGGTGGAGATTGGAAGCCTTGCTCACCAAGTTTAGGGTTTCTTTATAAAAACCCCATCTCCAAGATGTATTATCGAAACTTTTCATTATTTTTCAGTTTTATTTAGTTAATTAGGAGTAGGATTAATTTAGATTTAAAATTTTGCAAATTAGTGTTAGGTTTAATGTATTTTTAAATTTCCAGTCAATTGTACTCTTTTTTATTTATTAATGAAAAATAGTTTTTAATTATTTCATTCTCTTTTAATTACTGTCGAATTTAAATCTGCCTTAATATATTTGTTTCTATTACTGTTTGTTTATATTCGATTATAAAAATAAAAAAAAAAATATATAAATAAATAAATAAAAACGTTACTATACGAAAGTTTCTGTTTGATTGAGTTACTGTCGTGTGGGTTCGTTTGGTTCGATCAATCATTTGGTTCGAGAAAAGTGATGATTCGAAGATGGTGATGATGTTGATGATTAAGGTGGTGTTTGTATTCGGTGACAAAGGGGGTTCAGCACCCACCTTCGGCCCAACGGATTCGACAAAAGGTTCTCGTTTCTTTTTAATTTTTTGTCAATTTTAGTTTAATGTTTGAGTTATTTGATGATTAGTTAAACTGCTTAATTTTGTTTTGATTTTGCTATTTGTTTTGCATTTCAAATTTATTGAATCTGATAGTTTAATTTAGGTAGCAGTATGTTTGAATCTGCTAGGTTTATTGGTTTTAAATATGATTTTGTTTATTAGTTTTGAATTTAATTAATCTGCTAGAATTTTAGATTTGGTCAATTTGCTTATTTTTGTTTAACTGTTAGCTATTCTGCCTGCATATTTTTGTTTGTGTTTGGACATTCAGTAAAGTTAGAGCTGCTTATTTTTTTATTTTTTTTATTTCTGCTTAGTTAGTATATTGCTTAGTTTATTTTCCGTTCTATCTGTTTTATAGTTTGATTAAGTTTGGTTTATTCGTTGCGGTTTAAGTTCCTGTATATGCTTATTTGTTCTTTGTTTAGCTTATTTTTGCTTAACTACTTTTAACAGCTTTTATCTGCTTTGGTAATGCCTATTTAGCTTATGATTTCTCTTATTTGATTTATTGCTTTTCAATAATTTAGGCTTATTTAGATATTGCTTTTTACTAGTTTGCTTATTTAGGTATTGCTTTTACTTTTTGCTGATATTCTGCTGTATTCAATAGACATACTTGGTCTATTTGTCCTTAAAGTTCCAAAAAAAAAATTAATAGCTTAAAGTTGGTCTGGGGTGGATTCGAACCCCCGACCTCTTGTTCACTTGCCAAACGCACCAACCAACTCCTCTAGATACCCTTTTTTGTTTAATTACGCATAAGAATAATTAATATAGGCTTTTAATATAGTGGCAGTTTTATTTAATACAAGATTTAGTTTAATTTAATTTATTTAAAAGTTATTTTTATTATTTCTTTTATTCAGTTTTGTTTTAAAAACTATATAAAAAGAAAAAAAAAATAAAAAAAAATATTTTAATTAAATTGTTTTTATAAATTTTAATTTTAGTTTATATTTTAGTTAATATAGAAAATAGCTTTGTTTACTTTTATAATTTTAAAATACCTTTCATTTTATTTTGTTTATTAAAAAAAATAGTTTTTGTTTAAAAGTCTTTAGTTTAATTTTTCATAAAAGTCTTTAAAATAGTTTTAAATAAGTTTTATTTTAAAATATATTTTCTTTTAAAATCTATTAAAGTTTTTAGTTTATTTTATAAAATTAGTTCAAGTTTTAAAATTAGTTTTTATTTAAATTAGTTAAATTAGATTTTTATAATTTTTATTTAAAAGTTTTATTTTCTTTAAATTAGTTTTATTAAAATAGATTTAAGATTTTAATAGATTTTAGCTTAAAAATTACAAATATATCTTTACCAAAAACAAATAAAGTTGAAACGTAAAACCGGAAATCAAATTTGAGTCGAATCGAGGAAAAACGAACTTAATTTAAAAAGGATTAAAAACCCTAGTTTCAAAATGGCGCCGCTGCCGCTTCGCTCGTACGATTGACGATTTTTCGTGAAGACGTTTGGATTTTGGGATCCGTTCATCCTTTGAACGTTACGTTTCTTGCAACAAAATCAAAAATCTAAAAAAATCAAAAACTTAAAAATACAAAAAATTAAAAAATCACAAAAGCAATTTCTTTCCTAAGAATTGTACCAAAAAAATTAAAAAAAATCCAAAAGTAATACTTTTTCCTAAAAGTATTACACCAAAAATATTACGTATTAGTGTAAATTTTTAGTTTGATTTCTTTCGATTTTTCTTATATATATATATATATTTTTCTAAAAAATACAAAAAGATTTTTCTTTTATTATAATATATTACGTAGCATAATAATTATTGTTATTTTGTTTTCTTTCGACACAACCATGGATAATCGTCCGATTTGGGAAATCTTGCAAGAAGAGCGTTATAAGATTATGTCCGAGGAGTGTACGACTTGTGGTGGGCCTCATGCTTATTTTAATTGTGACAAAACTTATGAGGAGGTTTATTATAGTGAGGAAAGTATGTGTTATGATACTAATACTTATTTTGGCTCCCCTAGTTTTCCTACGACTAGTGACGCACCACAATATGATCAACGGTTTTATGGGGAATTTCAAAATCAAGGGTTTTCAAATAATGAAGGTTTTCCAAATAACGGCAATTTTCAAAACTTTAATCAAATAGACATGCACAACCCTCAAATGGACTTGATTCTACAAAAATTGACCGAACATGAGAAAATCATGGAAGAAATGCTAGAATCTACTAGACAAATGCAAGAGTCCACCGATAGGAAATTCATGCTCATTTTAGAAACCTATCAAGATCAATTTGATATTGAGCCGTCTTTGAGTGATGATATTGAGGCTAACACCACTACCAGTAGTGATGTTCCCACTGTGGATCCTTCCATCTCTCCGCCAATAAAGGAGAGACACGGCCCGGAGATTATCATGAGTTTTACTCACCCTCCGGTGTTGACACCCACGGATACTATTAGCTCACCTATTGAGGAAATTCCCGAGATTATTCTTGAGCCTTCATTACCCGTTGATGACCCCATTTCTTTTATGCCTCCTTCACCTACCCCTTCAAATGACTTTATGCTTTCTTCAAATCCTCTTAGCGAGACATGTTTTGAGAAACCAATTTTTGAGGAGTGTGAAGAACTTTATAATGAGTGCATAGAAGAAGAACCCATAAGTTGTCCTACATCTAAGGAGTTTGTAGATAGGGATGAGTTATCTTGTGATTCCGACTACATTTTTAAGTATTCCTCGGGATCGAATGAGGATAATTCGCCTATTTTACCAAGACCGACTTTAGAAAACCATGATACTAATGATTTATCGGATTCTTTACTCCTTAGTGATGACTTTTATACCCCGAGTATCGAGAAATTCCATCAAGAGGATGCTTTTTATGATCCCGTGTTATTGGATTTCTCGCATGAGCTTAATTGTGATCATGGTATTGATGAGAAGGCAAATGGTGTTTTAAAACTTGATATTGATATTGATTTTGAAAACTCGGATTTTGATAAATTCACATTTGCCTCTTCGCCAATTACTTTTGATTCTACCATCAATTCTCATCCAATTCTCGAGGAGTTACCTAATCAACACTCCTCTAATGAGAATTATGTTCACCACATTCGTGAGGATTTAACTTATCAACAAATCCCACAAATGAATGATGGTTTCGTACTTGATCGTGATCTTTTCGAGAGAATTTCTAAAATCCTTAGTGAGGGGAACGACAAACCCTTGTTTGACGAGCCTATCTATGATGAAGAAATCGAAGAGATTCACGTTCATGAGGATGAATGCTTTGACCCGGGAGGTGACATTGACCATTCTTTGATTGATACCTTTACGGCTTTGCCCACCCCACCTCCCGCGGATCATGACCACACATACTTCTCGTATGTTGAGCGGACTTTTCTCCCTTTCATGACTTATCCTCCTGCCTCTCATTTATTATGTTCATCCGGGACCGAGGATAAGATTTTTGATCCCGGTATCACATTCGAGGCTTCCCCATGGACCATTTAATTCGGGGTCGAGTCAGGATCGTGACTCGGTTAACAAAAACAAGCGCTTCTCGGGAGGCAACCCGATTATCTATCTTTTATTTATTTTCTACAATAAGTGGGGGAGCCGTGTAGGTTGTTTGTTTTGTGTGTTGTGATTGTGTAGGTACATGTTCTTTGATGATCCACTTTTGGTACTTTTGACAAGACCCGTGTTCCCGTGTTACCCGTGTACCCGGTTCCTTCGATAAGTTTTTGCTATTGTGATTTAATCTTGTATATAAATAAATGTGATCACTTTAGTTTTCCTTTCCTTAACTCGATTTTAAACAACGTACTCAATGTCCTAAGTGTAGGGGAGTTTATTCTCCCACATGCTTAAGCATTGAGGACAATGTTTATATTAAGTGTAGGGGGGCCTTCTATCGAATTTTAGTGGTCTTTTCCATGAATTTGACCCCATTTTAACCGGAAATTTTTTAAAATTTTCAATGTTTTTCAAATTTTTGATCTATTTTGGCCTTGTAGTATTTTTATTTATTTTCTTTCCTTTTATTATCGCATTGTAATAATTTCCATTTCAAGAATAAAGTCAAAAATAAATAAAATGGTTTTAACAAGTTTAGATATCTTTGATATATTAGGCCCGTCGTGAATATTTTGACTCAACCCGAGTTTACTTATCTAAGTTTACTCTAGCTAGTATCCTTAACCATATGGACCTTAATTGGTTTATTAGGCTAAGCATCCACGAGTCTCATTCTTTGAGATTTTAAATTGTGGAGAACGAGAGATGATCGAGTTAATTATAAGTTCAGTATTCTTTCATTAACTTATGTGAGTTAGTTATGAGCTTTTTCTCCCATCGCTTGTTCATAAGTATATTTGCAATAAATAAGGTTGTACGATTTAAAAGGTTACTTAGCTTCTAGCACAAGATCGTTTAAAAGTTGCTCGGTATTAATTAGAGTTCACAGCCAAGGCATAACTTATTGAAGCGGGACGCGAAGATTGACTTATCCAAAAAGGCCCTAACAAGGCATGAGGATACCCGAGTCCAAAAAGGCCCTCACAAGGCATGAGGATTCACTTTTTTTGCTAAAGATCCAAAGATGACGTGAAGATCATTAATCCAAATCAATATGATGGATCAAGACACACGACGAGAAGCAATTACTCCCCTAAAGATCATGGAGAAGCCTATCCAAAAAGACCCGAACAAGGTATGAGGATAAATAGATCCAAGTCCGAAAAGGAGGCGGATCGTTGTATATCGAAATCCTAAATAAAGAAGAGGATAAATGAAGAAGTCGTGGTCAACGTTTGAAGCATCTTTCACTCCTTATGAAGATGTATACCAAAATGAAGAGAAGACCATAATTTCAAGATCGTCTCTCAAGATTTGAAGTTTGAAGTACAAGCCAAATATCGGTCCGAGAGAGGTCTCAAATCGTGAAACGAGTTATGCCAAGATATGAACTTTTTGAGGTTTCGAGAAGCAGTTTTAAAAGATTTTTTCCTTTAGCTAACTATTGATTAAATCGTCCCACTTTATTTTCGGCCTTAATAAATTATCGAAATAAGTCAAAAATGCATCCTCGTGATCATTCAAGACAAAAATAAAATACAAGAGATACACCGTAGGAATAAGGGGGTCTAAGTGATTAACTAAACCACATGAGCAAGTGTTTGTTGTGCTAACTTGTAATAACAATGATCTCGTTTTTAAGCTTGGTATGGGGAACGTGAAACTTGAGGATGATTAATATTCATGACACCAAAGCCCTAATCTAAGTCTTATATTTCTTTACGAGTTTCTTCCATCTAATAATTTCCAAGTTAAATAAAACAATCATTTAATTTTTGTTTCCTTTTAAGTTTTTATCTTATCGTCATAGTAGTAGTGGTAATAAAGGCCGAGATGGATTGATTATGAGAAAAATTTATCTTTATGCTTTAAAATAATGCATTGCATGGGGTCATTGCAATGGTCAAGTGTAGGGGATTTAATAATTGTGAAAACACTTATCCTTTTGCCACTAAAATCAAGGAAAAACGAGACCTAATCATGTGTTTTATATCGTAAAAGTCAGAATTACGCGTGGTTTTGTGTTTTTGTGTTAAAATAGGTACAAATGATCAAAAGAAGAGAAAACAGGGAATTTCACGGTCAAATGTTGAAGAAAAGTCCAAAAAAAGACGAAGCCAAAGTCTAAAGACCAAAAGTGTGCCGAAGATCACGAAACCCGACAAAATCGATACGATTTTGAAGAAAAGACCAAAATGCCAAAGATCAAGTCGTTTTATTCGAGAATTTAATTTATCAAAGTTATTGGGCCTTGTGGGTCCCACATTCGGGTTAATGGGCTCAAAAGCCCATTTGGAAGTTAAAATTTGCTTATTTAAAAGTTACAAGCCCAAAGGCCCAAATTCATTTAACAAAAATCGGAAGGAAAAAAATTTGGGCCCAAGCCCAAATTTTATACAAACTTGAGACGGATGGGAGTATTTGGAAGTAATAATGATCAAAGCCCATTTACACAAATGATAATAATATGAGACGGTGGGAAATATGGATCTCCTGGCCCAATTGGAAACAAAGGAGACGGTGCCCAAACCACAAAGAAAGTAAAGTCGGTTTGAAGTTTTAAGAAAGTCAAAATCCCCTCAACACTCACACGTATTCACTCCCTCTCCACACGTTTTTTTATAACTTTTATTTACCCCACTTTAATTTCATTCGATACAACCAATAAATAATCATCTTTCTCTCCCACCAAATTCACAGCCACCACTTTTCTTTTTACCAAAAACCCTAATTAATCTCTCCCAAAATTACCATAAAAAATTAGGGGTTTTTCCCTCAAAGGGTAATTCACACTATGGGAATTAATTCCCCCAATTTTCGCAGCAAAGCACCTCTGGTGGTCCTCGCCAAGTTATCTCTTTTGATTGGTGGAAACACCACATCTCACCAAATCCACCAATAAACATACGCCAACGTGGCAATCCATGGGCAAGAGTAATTACAACCGTTTGATCATATTAAGAAGAAAGAGAAGATGAAGAACGGTGGAGATTAGAAGCCTTGCTCACCAAGTTTAGGGTTTCTTTATAAAAACCCCATCTCCAAGATGTATTATCGAAGCTTTTCATTATTTTTCAGTTTTATTTAGTTAATTAGGAGTAGGATTAATTTAGATTTAAAATTTTGCAAATTAGTGTTAGGTTTAATGTATTTTTAATTTTCCAGTCAATTGTACTCTTTTTTATTTATTAATGAAAAATAGTTTTTAATTATTTCATTCTCTTTTAATTAAGTTTGGTTTATTCGTTGCGGTTTAAGTTCCTGTATATGCTTATTTGGTCTTTGTTTAGCTTATTTTTGCTTAACTACTTTTAACAGCTTTTATCTGCTTTGGTAATGCCTATTTAGCTTATGATTTCTCTTATTTGATTTATTGCTTTTCAATAATTTAGGCTTATTTAGATATTGCTTTTTACTAGTTTGCTTATTTAGGTATTGCTTTTACTTTTTGCTGATATTCTGCTGTATTCAATAGACATACTTGGTCTATTTGTCCTTAAAGTTCCAAAAAAAAAATTAATAGCTTAAAGTTGGTCTGGGGTGGATTCGAACCCCCAACCTCTTGTTCACTTGCCAAACGCACCAACCAACTCCTCTAGATACCCTTTTTTGTTTAATTACGCATAAGAATAATTAATATAGGCTTTTAATATAGTGGCAGTTTTATTTAATACAAGATTTAGTTTAATTTAGTTTATTTAAAAGTTATTTTTATTATTTCTTTTATTCAGTTTTGTTTTAAAAAATATATAAAAAGAAAAAAAAAATAAAAAAAAAATATTTTAATTAAATTGTTTTTATAAATTTTAATTTTAGTTTAGATTTTAGTTAATATAGAAAATAGCTTTGTTTACTTTTATAATTTTAAAATACCTTTCATTTTATTTTGTTTATTAAAAAAAAATAGTTTTTGTTTAAAAGTCTTTAGTTTAATTTTACATAAAAGTCTTTAAAATAGTTTTAAATAAGTTTTATTTTAAAATATATTTTCTTTTAAAATCTATTAAAGTTTTTAGTTTATTTTATAAAATTAGTTCAAGTTTTAAAATTAGTTTTTATATAAATTAGTTAAATTAGATTTTTATTATTTTTATTTAAAAGTTTTATTTTCTTTAAATTAGTTTTATTAAAATAGATTTAAGATTTTAATAGATTTTAGCTTAAAAATTACAAATATATCTTTACCAAAAACAAATAAAGTTGAAACGTAAAACCGGAAATCAAATTCGAGTCGAATCGAGGAAAAACGAACTTAATTTAAAAAGGATTAGAAACCCTAGTTTCAGTACACCATTGCAATACTAGTTGGTGTAATTATTTGAACGGTTGATTAAATTACTTATAATAATTATGAAAATGGTTGTTTGGTTTTTGAGGGATTTCTAGTTATTGAAATGAAATTGATGCAAGAATGCAAAGGTTTGGCTTTTTTGTTAAGTATGCTCTATTTTCTATATATTTAATTACAATAGTATTTTCAAGTAAGGTTCATGGTAATGATTTGGTTTATAACATACATGGAATGGTATGTTTCGTGTCTTCTTAGTATATATGACAACGGATTTGGAAAATAAAATAACAAAGCAAATGAAAAAATTATCAAACAGTGAAATAAAAATAAGCAATACTCTATGAAATCGTTGAAATGCTAGTGTTGAGATGATTTTAACACATCGGCTATCTTATGTACCCAATTTTAGACGACTCAATGCTACATATGTTAAACCAAAATTTGGCTTTGTGTTACTAGCATAAAATGGTAGAAACATTTAGCTAAACATGAATATGTTTAGCTAATAATTATAATGTTACTGGTCTATTTTTTTTGATAATAAAAAACCTTCATACACTACTCAAATAAGACATCTCTTTACTTGAACTCATCTCGAAAAGTACTCGTAGTCTTTTCTATTTTAATCATCCCAGTATACGTACTGTCAACTAATCAAAAGAAATGAACATAAATAGAGTACGATCTTAGACACATGTTCTCAACCTTAAGAAATACAATGCAAATAATCATGAGAAAATGTTAAGGTGAAAAGGCAACGGGAAAGATGCTGAAAACACAATCATTCATGTTATAGAGATAAATCGACGTGTTTAATTACGTAGCTTGTTTCAATAAAACACTAGGAAGCAAAGTATATACGGATAATTACTAATTAGGAAGAATATGATAGGTAAAGGTCATACATAAATGCACTAGGCGGCAAGAAACAGAAACAAAAATTGCATAAAAGACCAACCATATGGTGTATTGCCGTATCTGCTTGATTCTCCAATAAATACATAACTTTCATCATTTTTATACATTTTCATTTATGTTTATATATTTTATTCCATGTACGCGTATCATGTTGATGACTATAAAGTATAGTAAACGTCGCTACATACTTTTATCATTTCACAGAAACAAAAAACCAAAACAATTATGAGAAATTTTATGTTCATCTTTGTAGCATATATGCTTTTTACATCATTTTCAATCACAGGTAGCATTACATCTTTTCGTATTAGTTTCATTATTTTCAAGAAGTTTTGTCATGTTTAATCTTTTACTCTCTATATTAGGAACCACCTTGAAAACAAAAACCCTTAGAATAGTGTTTTAATGGACCTACCTTAATTTTATGTTGGAAACCACCTTGTGTAAGGTGAAGTTGCGAAGTAACTAGTAATTTTGTTGATGTTAACTTTGGCGTTCTTAAATTGGTGAAAAGTTGCAAGATGCGATGGCTGGGGTTGAGGTTTCAAAGTAACATTTATCTTTATTTTTTGTTACTCTTTAAAGATTCATTAGATTTAGTCATTTAGTTTAATACAATACAATACATTCTCTTAAAGTTCTTATGTTCAAATGAAAAAAAACTGAGAAAAAACGTAAATGAGTTAAAGTAAGAAAAATAAATATAGTGGTTACAAATGACAATTAATATATTTCTTAAATGTAGTACAGTAGTGTCCTCGGTTGTGATATAATCTTTTAAATTGGAAGGTAGTGTTGGCAATGAGAAATATGTAGTGTTAAGCGACTTATTTATTAGAAAAGACTTACTATTATTGATGTGACCCGACCCCATTCGTGGCTTGTAAAATTTTTGAGTTTTTGTTTTTTTAGATTTTTTGTTTGTTGTGTCACTCCTAAAATAGTTGTTGAGTATTAGTTTGGTCAATGGTTTCTTTACCATTTGTTAAAGCACGTTAGCTAATCGTAAGCTAAAAAAACAACGTAGAAATTTGTTAATTGCTAGCTTTGTTTCACATATATGTCATTTTTATATAAGTTATAAATTGTTAATTTTGAAATATATAAACTAATTTAAAGAATAAATAAATAACTACAAATATATATAATATCACATATTTTATAGTATGATTCCTTACTAATAGAAAATTAAAAGAAATGGAACAACAACGTTTGATCGTGATGGAAACATTCTTATTTTACTTGTCCATTGATAATGTATTTGTTGCAAAATGACTCGCTCACAATAAAACATTGAAGAGACTACACAATCACGTTTAGACATGAGTACTGGTCTCTAAACTATTTCCTTTGTTGTAATTTAATTACATATCACTAATAACATGTCTCTATTATCATCTTTATCGTTTATTTTTAGTTACAGTCGATAACTCTCCAGAAAGAATTCCAGAAAGACCTCAAGTGGCTCTAGATTTTATTTCATCGCCAATGACAATAAGATTTTATACCGAATTTTATTGGTGTGGGTACACCATTGCAATATTAGTTGGTGTAATTATTTGAACGGTTGATTAAATTATTTATAATAATTATAAAAATGGTTGTTTGGTTTTTGAGGGATTTCTAATTATTGAAATGAAATTGATGCAAGAAAGCAAAGGTTTGGCTTTTTTGTTAAGTATGCTCCATTTTCTATAGATTTAGTCACAATAGTATTTTCAAGTAAGGTTCATGGTAATGATTTGGTTTATAACATACATGGAATGGTATGTTTCCTGTTTTCTTAGTATATATGACAACGGATTTGGAAAATAAAATAACAAAGCAAATAAAAAATGATCAAACAGTGAAAGAAAAATAAGCAATACTCTATGAAATAGTTGAAATGCTAGTGTTGAGATGATTTTAACACATCGGCTATCTTATGTACCCAATTTTAGACGAATCAATGCTACATATGTTAAACCGAATTTTGGTTTGGTGTTACTAGCAGAAAATGGTACAAACATTTAGCTAAACATGAATATGTTTAGCTAATACTTATAATGTTACTGGTCTATTTTTTTGATAATAAAAAACCTTCATACACTACTCAAATAAGACATCATTTTTACTTGAACTCATCTCGAAAAGTACTCGTAGTCTTTTCTATTTTAATCATCCCAATATACGTACTGTCAACTAATCAAAAGAAATGAACATAAATAGAGTACGATCTGAGACACACGTTCTCAACCTTAAGAAATACAATGCAAATAATCGTGAGAAAATGTCAAGGTGAAAAGGCAACGGGAAAGATGCTGAAAACACAATCATTCATGTTATAGAGATAAATCGACGTGTTTAATTACGTAGCTTGTTTCAATAAAACACTAGGAAGCAAATTATATACATATAATTACTAATTAGGAAGAATATGATCGGTAAAGGTCATACATAAATGCACTAGGCTGCAAGAAACAGAAACAAAAATTGCATAAAAGAAACAAAAATTGCATAAAAGACCAACCATATGGTGTATTGCCGTATCTGCTTAATTCTGCAATAAATACATAACTTTCATCATTTTTCTACACTTTCATTTATGTTTATATATTTTATTCCATTTACGCGTATCATGTTGATGAATATAAAGTATAGTAAACGTCGTCACATACTTTTATCATTTCACAGAAACAAACAACCAAAACAATTATGAGAAATTTTATGTTCATCTTTGTAGCATATATGCTTTTTACAACATTTTCGATCACAGGTAGCATTACATCTTTTCGTATTAGTTTCATTATTTTCAAGAAGTTTTGTCATGTTTAATCTTTTACTCTCTATATTAGGAACCACCTTGAAAACAAAAACCCTTCGAGTAGTGTTTTAATGGACCTACCTTAATTTTATGGTGGAAACCACCTTGTGTAAGGTGAAGTTGCGAAGTAACTAGTAATTTTGTTGATGTTAACTTTGGCGTTCTTAAATTGGTGAAAAGTTGCAAGATGCGATGGTTGGGGTTGAGTTTTCAAAGTAGCATTTATCTTTATTTTTTGTTACTCTTTAAAGATTCATTATATTTACTCATTTAGTTTAATACAATACAATATATTCTCTTAACGTTCTTATGTTCAAATGAAAAAAAACTAAGAAAAAACGTAAATGAAGTTAAAGTAAAAAAATAAATATAGAGGTTACAAATAACAATTAATATATTTCTTACATGTAGTACAGTAGTGTCCTCGGTTGTGATACAATCGTTTAAATTGGAAGGAAGTGTTGGCAATGAGAAATATGTAGTGTTAAGCGACTTATTTATTAGAAAAGACTTATTATTATTGATGTGACCCGACCGGAATCATGGCTTGTAAAATTTTTGAGTTTTTGTTTTTTTAGATTTTTTGTTTGTTGTGTCACTCCTAAAATAGTTGTTGATTATTAGTTTGGTCAATGGTTCCTTTACCATTTGTTAAATCACGTTAGCTAATCGTAAGCTAAAAAAACAACGTAGAAATTTGTTAATTGCTAGCTTTCTTTCACATATATGTCATTTTTATGTAAGTTATAAATTGTAAATCTTGAAATATATAAACTAATTTAAAGAATAAATAAATAACTACAAATATATATACTATCACATATTTTATAGTATGATTCCTTTCTATTATAAAATCAAAAGAAATGGAACAACAACGTTTGATCGTGATGGAAACATTCTTATTTTACTTGTCCATTGATAATGTATTTGTTGCAAAATGACCCGCTCACAATAAAACATTGAAGAGACTACACAATCACGTTTAGACATGAGTACTGGTCTCTCAATTATTTCCTTTGTTGTAATTTAATTACATATCACTAATAAAATGTCTCTATTATCATCTTTATTGTTTATTTTTTAGTTACGGTCGATCATTCTCCAGAAAGAATTCCAGAAAGACCTCAAGTGGCACTAGATTTATTTCATCGCCAATGACAACAAGATTTTATACAGAATTTTATTGGTGTGGGTACACCATTGAAATATTAGTTGGTGTAATTATTTGAATTGTTGATTAAATTACTTATAATAACTATAAAAATGGTTGTTTCATTTTTGAGAGATTTCTAGTTATTGAAATGAAATTGATGCAAGAATGCAAAGGTTTGGTTTTTTTGTTAAGTATGCTCCATTTTCTATTGATTTACTTACAATACTATTTTCAAGTAAGGTTCATGGTAATGATTTGATTTATAACATACATGGAATGGTATGTTTCGTGTTTTCTTAATATATATGACAACAAATTTGGAAAATAAAATAACAAAGCAAATGAAAAAGTTATCAAACAATGAAAGAAAAATAAGTAATACTCTATGAAATCGTTGAAATGCTAGTGTTGAGATGGTTTTAACACATCGGCTATCTTATGTACCCAATTTTAGACGACTCAATGCTACATATGTTAATCCGAAATTTGGCTTGGTGTTACTAGCAGAAAATGGTACAAACATTTAGCTAAACATGAAAAAGTTTAGCTAATACTTATAATGTTACTGGTCTATTTTTTTGATAATAAAAATCCTTCATACACTACACAAATAAGACATCATTTTTACTTGAACTCATCTCGAAAAGTACTCGTAGTCTTTTCTATTTTAATCATCCCAATATATGTATTGTCAACTAATCAAAAGAAATGAACATAAATAGAATACGATCTTAGATACATGTTCTCAACCTTAAGAAATACAATGCAAATAATTGTCAGAAAATGTCAAGGTGAAAAGGCAACGGGAAAGATGTTGAAAACACAATCATTCATGTTATAGAGATAAATCGACGTGTTTAATTAGGTAGCTTGTTTCAATAAAACACTAGGAAGCAAAGTATATACAGATAATTACTAATTACGAAGAATATGATTAGTAAAGGTCATACATAAATGCACTAGGCCACAAGAAACATAAACAAAAATTGCATATATGGTGTATTTCCGTATCTGCTTGATTCTGCAATAAATACATAACTTTGATCATTTTTCTACATTTTCATTTATGTTTATATATTTTATTCCATGTACGCGTATCATGTTGATGAATATAAAGTATAGTAAACGTCGTCACATACTTTTTTCATTTCACAGAAAGAAACAACCAAAACAATTATGAGAAATTTTATGTTCATCATTGTAGCATATATGCTTTTTACAACATTTTTGATCACAGGTAGCAATTCATTTTTTCGTATTAGTTTTATTATTTTCAAGAAGTTTTGTCATGTTTAATCTTTTACTCTCTATATTAGGAACCACCTTGAAAACAAAAACCCTTAGAGTAGTGTTTTAATGGACCTACCTTAATTTTATGTTGGAAACCACCTTGTGTAAGGTGAAGTTGCGAAGTAACTAGTAATTTTGTTGATGTTAACTTTGGTTTTCTTAAATTGGTGAAAAGTTGCAAGATGCGATGGCTGGGGTTGAGTTTTCAAAGTAACATTTATCTTTATTTTTTGTTACTCTTTAAAGATTCATTAGATTTAGTCATTTAGCTTAATACAATACAATACATTCTCTTAAAGTTCTTATGTTCAAATGAAAAAAACTGAGAAAAAATGTAAATGAGTTAAAGTAAGAAAAATAAATATAGAGGTTACAAATGACAATTAATATATTTCTTAAATGTAGTACAGTAGTTTCCTCGGTTGTGATATACTCTTTTAAATTGTAAGGTAGTGTTGGCAATGAGAAATATGTAGTGTTAAGCGACTTATTTATTAGAAAAGACTTATTATTATTGATGTGACCCGACCTCATTCGTGGCTTGTAAAATTTTTGAGTTTTTGTTTTTTTAGATTTTTTGTTTGTTGTGTCACTCCTAAAATAGTTGTTGAGTATTAGTTTGGTCAATGGTTTCTTTACCATTTGTTAAAGCACGTTAGCTAATTGTAAGCTAAAAAAAACAACGTAGAAATTTGTTAATTGCTAGCTTTGTTTCACATATATGTCATTTTTATATAAGTTATAAATTGTTAATTTTGAAATATATAAACTAATTTAAAGAATAAATACATAACTACAAATATATATAATATCACATATTTTACAGTATGATTCCTTTCTAATAGAAAATTAAAAGAAATTGAACAACAACGTTTGATCGTGATGGAAACATGCTTATTTTACTTGTCCATTGATAATGTATTTGTTGCAAAATGACCCGCTCACAGTAAAACATTGAAGAGACTACACAATCACGTTTAGACATGAGTAATGGTCTCTCAACTATTTCCTTTGTTGTAATTTAATTACATATCACTAATAACATGTCTCTATTATCATCTTTATCGTTTATTTTTAGTTACAGTCGATCACTCTCCAGAATGAATTCCAGAAAGACCTCAAGTGGCTCTAGATTTTATTTCATCGCCAATGACAACAAGATTTTATACCGAATTTTATTGGTGTGGGTAAACCATTGCAATATTAGCTGGTGTAATTATTTGAACGGTTGATTAAATTATTTATAATAATTATAAAAATGGTTGTTTGGTTTTTGAGGGATTTCTAGTTATTGAAATGAAATTGATGCAAGAAGGCAAAGGTTTGGCTTTTTTGTTAAGTATGCTCCATTTTCTATAGATTTAGTCACAATAGTATTTTCAAGTAAGGTTCATGGTAATGATTTGGTTTATAACATACATGGAATGGTATGTTTCGTGTTTTCTTAGTATATATGACAACGGATTTGGAAAATAAAATAACAAAGCAAATAAAAAAAATTATCAAACAGTGAAAGAAAAATAAGCAATACTCTATGAAATCTTTAAAATGCTAGTGTTGAGATGATTTTAACACATCGGCTATCTTATGTACCTAATTTTAGACATATCAAGGCTATGTATTGTAAACCAAAATTTGGTTTGGTGTTACTAGTAGAAAATGGTACAAACATTTAGCTAAACATGAATATGTTTAGCTAATACTTATAATGTTACTGGTCTATTTTTTTGATAATAAGAAATGAACATAAATAGAGTACGATCTTAGACACACGTTCTCAATCTTAAGAAATACAATGCAAATAATCGTGAGAAAATGTCAAGGTGAAAAGGCAACGGGAAAGATGCTGAAAACACAATCATTCATGTTATAGAGATAAATCGACGTGTTTAATTACGTAGCTTGTTTCAATAAAACACTAGGAAGCAAAGTATATACAGATAATTACTAATTAGGAAGAATATGATCGGTAAAGGTCATACATAAATGCACTAGGCTGCAAGAAACAGAAACAAAAATTGCATAAAAGACCAACCATATGGTGTATTGCCGTATCTGCTTGATTCTGCAATAAATACATAACTTTCATCATTTTTCTACACTTTCATTTATGTTTATATATTTTATTCCATGTACGCGTATCATGTTGATGACTATAAAGTATAGTAAACGTCGTCAAATACTTTTATCATTTCACGGAAACAAACAACCAAAACAGTTATGAGAAATTTTATGTTCATCTTTGTAGCATATATGCTTTTTACAACTTTTTCGATCACAGGTAGCATTACATCTTTTCGTATTAGTTTCATTATTTTCAAGAAGTTTTGTCATGTTTAATCTTTTACTCTCTATATTAGGAACCACCTTGAAAACAAAACCCTTAGAGTAGTGTTTTAATGGACCTACCTTAATTTTATGGTGGAAACCACCTTGTGTAAGGTGAAGTTGCGAAGTAACTAGTAATTTTGTTGATGTTAACTTTGGCGTTCTTAAATTGGTGAAAAGTTGCAAGATGCGATGGTTGGGGTTGAGTTTTCAAAGTAGCATTTATCTTTATTTTTTGTTACTCTTTAAAGATTCATTATATTTACTCATTTAGTTCAATACAATACAATATATTCTCTTAAAGTTCTTATGTTCAAATGAAAAAAAAAACTGAGAAAAAACGTAACTGATGTTAAAGTAAAAAAATAAATATAGAGGTTACAAATGACAATTAATATATTTCTTACATGTAGTATAGTAGTGTCCTCGGTTGTGATATTATCGTTTAAATTGGAAGGAAGTGTTAGCAATGAGAAATAATAAGTGTTAAGCGACTTATTTATTAGAAAAGACTTATTATTATTGATGTGACCCGACCCGATTCATGGCTTGTAAAAATTTTGAGTTTTTGTTTTTTTAGATTTTTGTTTGTTGTGTCACTCCTAAAATAGTTGTTGATTATTAGTTTGGTCAATGGTTCCTTTACCATTTGTTAAAGCACGTTAGCTAATCGTAAGCTAAAAAAACAACGTAGAAATTTGTTAATTGCTAGCTTTCTTTCACATATGTGTCATTTTTATGTAAGTTATAAATTGTAAATCTTGAAATATATAAACTAATTTAAAGAATAAATAAATAACTACAAATATATATAATATCACATATTTTATAGTATGATTCCTTTCTAATAGAAAATCAAAATAAATAGAACAACAACGTTGGATCGTAATAGAAACATTCTTATTTTACTTGTCCATTGATAATGTATTTGTTGCAAAATGACCCACTCACAATAAAACATTGAAGAAACTACACAATCACGTTTAGACATGAGTACTGGTCTCTCAATTATTTCCTTTGTTGTAATTTAATTACATATCACTAATAACATGTCTCTATTATCATCTTTATTGTTTATTTTTTAGTTACGGTCGATCATTCTCCAGAAAGAATTCCACCTTGTCTAAGGTAAAGTTGCGAAGTAACTAGTAATTTTGTTAATGTTAACTTTGGCGTTCTTAAATTGGTGAAAAGTTGCAAGATGCGATGGCTGGGGTTGAGTTTTCAAAGTAACATTTATCTTTATTTTTTGTTACTCTTTAAATATTCATTAGATTTAGTAATTTAGTTTAATACAACACAATATATTCTCTTAAAGTTCTTAAGTTCAAGTGAAAAAAAACTGAGAAAAAACAAAAATTGCATAGGAAGAAAAGTTTATACGGATAATTACTAATTAGGAAGAATATGATCGGTAAAGGTCATACATAAATGCACTAGGCCACAAGAAACATAAACAAAAATTGCATAAAAGACCAACCATATGGTGTATTGTCGTATCTGCTTGATTCTGCAATAAATACATAACTTTCATCATTTTTCTACATTTTCATTTATGTTTATATATTTTATTCCATGTACGCGTATCATGTTGATGACTATAAAGTATAGGAAACGTCGTCACATACTTTTTTCATTTCACAGAAAGAAACAACCAAAACAATTATGAGAAATTTTATGTTCATCACTGTAGCATATATGCTTTTTACAACATTTTCGATCACAGGTAGCATTACATTTTTTCGTATTAGTTTTATTATTTTCAAGAATTTTTGTCATGTTTAATCTTTTACTGTCTATATTAGGAACCACCTTGAAAACAAAAACCCTTAGAGTAGTGTTTTAATGGACCTACCTTAATTTTATGTTGGAAACCACCTTGTCTAAGGTAAAGTTGCGAAGTAACTAGTAATTTTGTTAATGTTAACTTTGGCGTTCTTAAATTGGTGAAAAGTTGCAAGATGCGATGGCTGGGGTTGAGTTTTCAAAGTAACATTTATCTTTATTTTTTGTTACTCTTTAAATATTCATTAGATTTAGTCATTTAGTTTAATACAACACAATATATTCTCTTAATGTTCTTAAGTTCAAATGAAAAAAAACTGAGAAAAAACGTAAATGAGTTAAAGTAAAAAAATAAATATAGAGGTTACAATTGACAATTAATATATTTCTTAAATGTAGTACAGTAGTGTCCTCGGTTGTGATATAATATTTTAAAATGGAAGGAAGTGTTGGCAATGAGAAATATGTAGTGTTAAGTGACTTATTTATTAGAAAAGACTTATTATTATTGATGTGACCCGACCGGATTCATGGCTTGTAAAATTTTTGAGTTTTTGTTTTTTTAGATTTTTGTTTGTTGTGTCACTCCTAAAATAGTTGTTGAGTATTAGTTTGGTCAATGGTCTCTTTACCATTTGTTAAAGCACGTTAGCTAATCGTAATCTAAAAAAACAACGTATAAATTTGTTAATTGCTAGCTTTCTTTCACATATATGTTATTTTTATATAAGTTATAAATTGTAAATTTTGAAATATATAAATTAATTTAAAGAATAAATAAATAACTGCAAATATATAAAATATCACATATTTTATAGTATGATTCCTTTCTAATATAAAATCAAAAGAAATGGAACAACAACGTTTGATCGTGATGGAAACATGCTTATTTTACTTGTCCATTGCTAATGTATTTGTTACAAAATGACTCGCTCACTATAAAACATTGAAGAGACTACACAATCACGTTTAGACATGAGTACTGGTCTCTCAGCTATTTCCTTTGTTGTAATTTAATTACATATCACTAATAATATTAGGAACCACCTTGAAAACAAAAACCCTTAGAGTAGTGTTTTAATGGACATACCTTAATTTTATGTTGGAAACCACCTTGTCTAAGGTAAAGTTGCGAAGTAATTAGTAATTTTGTTGATGTTAACTTTGGCGTTCTTAAATTGGTGAAAAGTTGCAAGATGCGATGGCTGGGGTTGAGTTTTCAAAGTAACATTTATCTTTATTTTTTGTTACTCTTTAAATATACATTAGATTTAGTCATTTAGTTTAATACAATACAATATATTCTCTTAAAGTTGTTATGTTCAAATGAAAAAAAACTGAGAAAAAACGTAAATGAGTTAATGTAAAAAAATAAATATAGAGGTTACAAATGACAATTAATATATTTCTTAAATGTAGTACAGTAGTGTCCTCGGTTGTGATATAATCTTTTAAATTGGAAGGAAGTGTTGGAAATGAGAAATATGTAGTGTTAAGCGACTTATTTATTAGAAAAGACTTATTATTATTGATGTGACCCGACCGGATTCATGGCTTGTAAAAATTTTGAGTTTTTGTTTTTTTTAGATTTTTTGTTTGTTGTGTCACTCCTAAAATAGTTGTTGAGTATTAGTTTGGTCAATGGTCTCTTTACCATTTGTTAAAGCACGTTAGCTAATCGTAATCTAAAAAAACAACGTATAAATTTGTTAATTGTTAGCTTTCTTTCACATATATGTTATTTTTATATAAGTTATAAATTGTAAATTTTGAAATATATAAATTAATTTAAAGAATAAATAAATAACTGCAAATATATAAAATATCACATATTTTATAGTATGATTCCTTTCTAATATAAAATCAAAAGAAATGGAACAACAACGTTTGATCGTGATGGAAACATGCTTATTTTACTTGTCCATTGCTAATGTATTTGTTACAAAATGACTCGCTCACTATAAAACATTGAAGAGACTACACAATCACGTTTAGACATGAGTACTGGTCTCTCAGCTATTTCCTTTGTTGTAATTTAATTACATATCACTAATAATATTAGGAACCACCTTGAAAACAAAAACCCTTAGAGTAGTGTTTTAATGGACCTACCTTAATTTTATGTTGGAAACCACCTTGTCTAAGGTAAAGTTGCGAAGTAATTAGTAATTTTGTTGATGTTAACTTTGGCGTTCTTAAATTGGTGAAAAGTTGCAAGATGCGATGGCTGGGGTTGAGTTTTAAAAGTAACATTTATCTTTATTTTTTGTTACTCTTTAAATATACATTAGATTTAGTCATTTAGTTTAATACAATACAATATATTCTCTTAAAGTTGTTATGTTCAAATGAAAAAAAACTGAGAAAAAACGTAAATGAGTTAATGTAAAAAAATAAATATAGAGGTTACAAATGACAATTAATATATTTCTTAAATGTAGTACAGTAGTGTCCTCGGTTGTGATTTAATCTTTTAAATTGGAAGGAAGTGTTGGCAATGAGAAATATGTAGTGTTAAGCGACTTATTTATTAGAAAAGACTTATTATTATTGATGTGACCCGACCGGATTCATGGCTTGTAAAAATTTTGAGTTTTTGTTTTTTTTAGATTTTTTGTTTGTTGTGTCACTCCTAAAATAGTTGTTGAGTATTAGTTTGGTCAATGGTTTCTTTACCATTTGTTAAAGCACGTTAGCTAATCGTAAGCTAAAAAAACAACGTAGAAATTTGTTAATTGCTAGCTTTGTTTCACATATATGTCATTTTTATATAAGTTATAAATTATAAATTTTGAAATATATAAACTAATTTAAAGAATAAATAAATAACTACAAATATAAATATCACATATTTTATAGTATGATTCCTTTCTAATAGAAAATCAAAAGAAATGGAACAACAACGTTTGATCGTGATGGAAACATGCTTATTTTACTTGTCCATTGATTATGTATTTGTTGCAAAATGACCCGCTCACAATAAAACATTGAAGAGACTACACAATCACGTTTAGACATGAGTACTGGTCTCTCAACTATTTCCTTTATTGTAATTTAATTACATATCACTAATAACATGTCTCTATTATCAACTTTTTTGTTTATTTTTTAGTTACGGTCGATCATTCTCCAGAAAGAATTCCAGAAAGACCTCAAGTGGCTCTAGATTTTATTTCATCGCCAATGGAAACAAGATTTTATACCGAATTTTATTGGTGTGGGTACACCATTGCAATATTAGTTGGTGTAATTATTTGAACGGTTGATTAAATTACTTATAATAATTATGGAAATGGTTGTTTGGTTTTTGAGGGATTTCTAGTTATTGAAATGAAATTGATGCAAGAATGCAAAGGTTTGGCTTTTTTGTTAAGTATGCTCTATTTTCTATAGATTTAATTACAACAGAATTTTCAAGTAAGGTTCATGGTAATGATTTGGTTTATAACATACATGGAATGGTATGTTTCGTGTTTTCTTATTATATATGACAACGGATTTGGAAAATAAAATAACAAAGCAAATGAAAAAATTATCAAACAGTGAAATAAAAATAAGCAATACTCAATGAAATCGTTGAAATGCTAGTGTTGAGATGATTTTAACACATCGGCTATCTTATGTACCCAATTTTAGACGACTCAATGCTACATATGTTAAACCAAAATTTGGCTTGGTGTTACTAGCATAAAATGGTACAAACATATAGCTAAACATGAATACGTTTAGCTAATACTTATAATGTTACTGGTCTATTTTTTTTATTACAAAAAACATTCATACACTACTCAAATAAGACATCATTTTTACTTGAACTCATCTTGAAAAGTACTCGTAGTCTTTTCTATTTTAATCATCCCAATATACGTACTGTCAACTAATCAAATAAAATGAACATAAATAGAGTATGATCTTAGACACATGTTCTCAACCTTAAGAAATACAATGCAAATAATCGTGAGAAAATGTCAAGGTGAAAAGGCAACGGGAAAGATGCTGAAAACACAATCATTCATGTTATAGAGATAAATCAACGTGTTTAATTACGTAGCTTGTTTCAATAAAACACTAGGAAGCAAAGTATATACGGATAATTACTAATTAGGAAGAATATGATCGGTAAAGGTCATACATAAATGCACTAGGCTGCAAGAAACAGAAACAAAAATTGCATAAAAGACCAACCATATGGTGTATTGCCGTATCTGCTTGATTCTGCAATAAATACATAACTTTCATCATTTTTCTACATTTTCATTTATGTTTATATATTTTATTCCATGTACGCGTATCATGTTGATGACTATAAAGTATAGTAAACGTCGTCACATACTTTTATCATTTCACAGAAACAAACAACCAAAACAAGTATGAGAAATTTTATGTTCATCTTTGTAGCATATATGCTTTTTACAACATTTTCGATCACAGGTAGCATTACATCTTTTCGTATTAGTTTCATTATTTTCAAGAAGTTTTGTCATGTTTAATCTTTTAGGAACCACCTTGAAAACAAAAACCCTTAGAGTAGTGTTTTAATGGACCTACCTTATTTTATGTTGGAAACCACCTTGTGTAAGGTGAAGTTGCGAAGTAACTAGTAATTTTGTTGATGTTAACTTTGGCGTTCTTAAATTGGTGAAAAGTTGCAAGATGCGATGGCTGGGCTTGAGTTTTCAAAGTAACATTTATCTTTATTTTTTGTTACTCTTTAAAGATTCATTAGATTAAGTCATTTAGTTTAATACAATACAATACTTTCTCTTAAAGTTCTTATGTTCAAATGAAAAAAACTGAGAAAAAACGCAAATTAGGTAAATAAAAAAATAAATATAGAGGTTACAAATGACAATTAATATATTTCTTAAATGTAGTACATTAGTGTCCTCGGTTGTGATATAATCTTTTAAATTGGAAGGTAGTGTTGGCAATGAGAAATATGTAGTGTTATGCGACTTATTTATTAGAAAAGACTTATTATTATTGATGTGACCCGACCCCATTCATGGCTTGTAAAATTTTTGAGTTTTTGTTTTTTTAGATTTTTTTTGTTATGTCACTCCTAAAATAGTTGTTGAGTATTAGTTTGGTCAATGGTTTCTTTACCATTTGTTAAAGCACGTTAGCTAATCGTAAGCTAAAAAAACAACGTAGAAATTTGTTAATTGCTAGCTTTGTTTCACATATATGTCATTTTTATATAAGTTATAAATTGTAAATTTTGAAATATATAAACTTATTTAAAGAATAAATAAATAACGACAAATATATATAATATCACATATTTTATAGTATGATTCCTTTCTAATAGAAAATTAAAAGAAATGGAACAACAACGTTTGATCATGATGGAAACATGCTTATTTTACTTGTCCATTGATAATGTATTTGTTGCAAAATGACCCGCTTACATTAAAACATTGAAGAGACTACACAATCACGTTTAGACATGAGTACTGGTCTCTCAACTATTTCCTTTGTTGTAATTTAATTACATATCACTAATAACATGTCTCTATTATCATCTTTATCGTTTATTTTTAGTTACAGTCGATCACTCTCCAGAAAGAATTCCAGAAAGACCTCAAGTGGCTCTAGATTTTATTTCATCGCCAATGACAACAAGAATTTATACCGAATTTTATTGGTGTGAGTACGCCATTGCAATATTAGTTGGTGTAATTATTTGAACGGTTGATTAAATTACTTATAATAATTATAAAAATGGTTGTTTGGTTTTTGAGGGATTTCTAGTTATTGAAATAAAATTGATGCAAGAAAGCAAAGGTTTGGATTTTTTGTTAAGTATGCTCCATTTTCTATAGATTTAGTTACAATAGTATTTTCAAGTAAGGTTCATGGTAATGATTTGGTTTTTAACATACATGGAATGGTATGTTTCGTGTTTTCTTAGTATATATGACAACGGATTTGTAAAATAAAATAACAAAGCAAATAAAAAATTATCAAACAGTGAAAGAAAAATAAGCAATACTCTATGAAATCGTTGAAATGCTAGTGTTGAGATGATTTTAACACATCGGCTATCTTATGTACCCAATTTTAGACGAATCAATGCTACATATGTTAAAACGAAATTTGGTTTCGTGTTACTAGCAGAAAATGGTACAAACATTTAGCTAAACATGAATATGTTTAGCTAATACTTATAATGTTACTGGTCTATTTTTTTGATAATTAAAAACCTTCATACACTACTCAAACAAGACATCATTTTTACTTGAACTCATCTCGAAAAGTACTCGTAGTCTTTTCTATTTTAATCATCCCAATATACGTACTGTCAACTAATCAAAAGAAATGAACATAAATAGAGTACGATCTTAGACACACGTTCTCAACCTTAAGAAATACAATGCAAATAATCGTGAGAAAATGTCAAGGTGAAAAGGCAACGGGAAAGATGCTGAAAACACAATCATTCATGTTATAGAGATAAATCGACGTGCTTAATTACGTAGCTTGTTTCAATAAAACACTAGGAAGCAATGTATATACGGATAATTACTAATTAGGAAGAATATGATCGGTAAAGGTCATACATAAATGCACTAGGCTGCAAGAAACAGAAACAAAAATTGCATAAAAGACCAACCATATGGTGTATTGCCGTATCTGCTTGATTCTGCAATAAATACATAACTTTCATCATTTTTCTACATTTTCATTTATGTTTATATATTTTATTCCATGTACGTGTATCATGTTGATGACTATAAAGTATAGTAAACGTCGTCACATACTTTTATCATTTCACAGAAACAAACAACCAAAACAATTATGAGAAATTTTATGTTCATCTTTGTAGCATATATGCTTTTTACAACATTTTCGATCACAGATAGCATTACATCTTTTCGTATTAGTTTTATTATTTTCAAGAAGTTTTGTCATGTTTAATCTTTTACTCTCTATATTAGAAACCACCTTGAAAACAAAACCCTTAGAGTAGTGTTTTAATGGACCTACCTTAATTTTATGTTGGAAACCACCTTGTGTAAGGTGAAGTTGCGAAGTAACTAGTAATTTTGTTGATGTTAACTTTGGCGTTCTTAAATTGGTGAAAAGTTGCAAGATGCGATGGCTGGGATTGAGTTTTCAAAGTAACATTTATCTTTATTTTTTGTTACTCTTTAAAGATTCATTAGATTAAGTCATTTAGTTTAATACAATACAATACATTCTCTTAAAGTTCTTATGTTCAAATGAAAAAAAACTGAGAAAAAACGCAAATGAGTTAAAGTAAAAAAATAAATATAGAGGTTACAAATGACAATTAATATATTTCTTAAATGTAGTACAGTAGCGTCCTCGGTTGTGATATAATCTTTTAAATTGGAAGGTAGTGATGGCAATGAGAAATATGTAGTGTTAAGCGACTTATTTATTAGAAAAGACTTATTATTATTGATGTGACCCGACCCCATTCATGGCTTGTAAAATTTTTGGGTTTTTGTTTTTTTAGATTTTTTTTGTTGTGTAACTCCTAAAATAGTTGTTGAATACTAGTTTGGTCAATGGTTTCTTTACCATTTGTTAAAGCACGTTAGCTAATCGTAAGCTAAAAAAACAACGTAGAAATTTGTTAATTGCTAGCTTTGTTTCACATATATGTCGTTTTTATATAAGTTATAAATTGTAAATTTTGAAATATATATACTAATTTAAAGAATAAATAAATAACTACAAATATATATAATATCACATATTTTATAGTATGATTCCTTTCTAATAGAAAATTAAAAGAAATGGAACAACAACGTTTGATCGTGATGGAAACATGCTTATTTTACTTGTCCATTGATAATGTATTTGTTGCAAAATGACCCGCTCACAATAAAACATTGAAGAGACTACACAATCACGTTTAGACATGAGTACTTGTCTCTCAACTATTTCCGTTGTTTAAATTTAATTACATATCACTAATAACATGTCTCTATTATCATCTTTATCGTTTATTTTTAGTTACAGTCGATCACTCTCCAGAAAGAATTTTAGAAAGACCTCAAGTGGCTCTAGATTTTATTTCATCGCCAATGACAAAAAGATTTTATACCGAATTTTATTGGTGTGGGTACACCATTGCAATATTAGTTGGTGAAATTATTTGAACGGTTGATTAAATTATTTATAATAATTATAAAAATGGTTGTTTGGTTTTTGAGGGATTTCTAGTTATTGAAATGAAATTGATGCAAGAAAGCAAAGGTTTGGCTTTTTTGTTAAGTATGCTCCATTTTCTATAGATTTAGTTACAATAGTATTTTCAAGTAAGGTTCATTGTAATGATTTGGTTTTTAACATACATGGAATGGTATGTTTCATGTTTTCTTAGTATATATGACAACGGGTTTGGAAAATAAAATAACAAAGCAAATAAAAAAATTATCAAACAGTGAAAGAAAAATAAGCAATACTCTATGAAATCGTTAAAATGCTAGGGTTGAGATGATTTTAACACATCGGCTATCTTATGTACCCAATTTTAGACGAATCAATGCTACATATGTTAAAACGAAATTTGGTTTCGTGTTACTAGCAGAAAATGGTACAAACATTTATCTAAACATGAATATGTTTAGCTAATACTTATAATGTTACTGGTCTATTTTTTTGATAATAAAAAACCTTCATACACTACTCAAACAAGTCATCATTTTTACTTGAACTCATCTCGAAAAGTACTCGTAGTCTTTTCTATTTTAATCATCCCAATATACGTACTGTCAACTAATCAAAAGAAATGAACATAAATAGAGTACGATCTTAGACACACGTTCTCAACCTTAAGAAATACAATGCAAATAATCGTGAGAAAATGTCAAGGTGAAAAGGCAATGGGAAAGATGCTGAAAACACAATCATTCATGTTATAGAGATAAATCGACGTGTTTAATTACGTAGCTTGTTTCAATAAAACACTAGGAATAAATGTATATACGAATAATTACTAATTAGGAAGAATATGATCGGTAAAGGTCATACATAAATGCACTAGGCTGCAAGAAACAGAAACAAAAATTGCATAAAAGACCAACCATATGGTGTATTGCCGTATCTGCTTGATTCTGCAATAAATACATAACTTTCATCATTTTTCTACATTTTCATTTATGTTTATATATTTTATTCCATGTACGCGTATCATGTTGATGACTATAAAGTATAGTAAACGTCGTCACATACTTTTATCATTTCACAGAAACAAACAATCAAAACAATTATGAGAATTTTTATGTTCATATTTGTAGCATATATGCTTTTTACAACATTTTCGACCACAGGTAGCATTACATCTTTTCGTATTAGTTTTATTATTTTCAAGAAGTTTTGTCATGTTTAATCTTTTACTCTCTATATTAGGAACCACCTTGAAAACAAAAACCCTTAGACTAGTGTTTACAAGGAATGGTATGTTTCGTGTTTTCTTGGTATATATATGACAACGGATTTGGAAAATAAAATAACAAAGCAAATAAAAGAATTATCAAACAGTGAAAGAAAAATAAGCAATACTCTATGAAATCATTGAAATGCTAGTGTTAAAGATGATTTTAACACATCGGCTATCTTATGTACCCAATTTTAGACGAATCAATGCTACATATGTTAAACCGAAATTTGGTTTGGTGTTACTAGCAGAAAATGGTACAAACATTTAGCTAAACATGAATATGTTTAGCTAATACTTATAATGTTACTGGTCTTTTTTTTGATAATAAAAAACCTTCATACACTACTCAAATAAGACATCATTTTTACTTGAACTCATCTCGAAAAGTACTCGTAGTTTTTTCTATTTTAATCATCCTAATATACGTACTGCCAACTAATCAAAAGAAATGAACATAAATAGAGTACGATTTTAGACACATGTTCTCAACCTTAAGAAATACAATGCAGATAATCGTGAGAAAATGTCAAGGTGAAAAGGAAACGGGAAATATGCTGAAAACACAATCATTCATGTTATAGAGTTAAATCGAAGTGTTTAATTACGTAGCTTGTTTCAATAAAACACTAGGAAGCAAAGTATATACGGATACTTACTAATTAGGAAGCATATGATCAACAAAGGTCATACATAAATGCACAAGGCTGCAAGAAACATAAACAAAAATTGCATAAAAGACCAACCATATGGTGTATTGCCGTATCTGCTTGATTCTGCAATAAATACATACCTTTCATCATTTTCGCACACGACGAATAGTAGTAATTTCAATAGGAAAAATTAGGAATTTAACTATATTGGTGATCATAAAAGAAAAAACGACATCGTTCGAATGATTTCAAGGAGGATTGATGGAATCGATTTAAAAGGAAAGTTAGGAATTATAGTGGCGATCATATACTTGGTTTTTATATATTGGCATATTTGGGATGTTATACTAATGGGAGGCTGTTACTAAAAATTAAATAAGGGTAGTAGTAATGCAATTTAACGTTGCATTTACAGCAACATTAATATCGGTGGTAGAATTACTACTAGTAACATATGATCGTTACAGCTTTTTTCCTATGGTCAAAATTCGCATTAAAGATGAAAGCTAACCATAAAATATATAGGACTTGTACTAAAACACCCTCTTTGTTGTTTTTTTTTAAATTTTTTTGAACAAATCACCCTCTTTATTCCAATGATGTACAAGTTTGTAACAATTTGGCCAAGATTGTTAGGTTTTAGTTAAATTAAAGAATTAAATAATATCGCAAATATAATTTTTTTATCTACTTTCGAAAGTGGATAATTAATTTATGTCCTCGGTCCGGTTCGATTCGGTCTTACTAAAAGTGTGTTTATGGATCGGATAAAAACCGAACAAGACCGAACCGACCCGGGACCGGACCGGACTATTTTGTTCCGGTCTCGGTCTGGGGTTTTGGATCAATTCGGTCATTGGTTCGATCCGATTTTGATCGGTCCGGTTTGATCTGGATCCGTCGCTAAGCCTTATGTGACATTAGGCTGCCCACAACGCACCGGATTAATTTTCGGTCGCCGGTCGGTCGCGACCAAATCGGTCCATTATGGCGATTCGGTCGTCGGTGTCGACTCCCCCGAACCTATCGTACCTACGACCCAATTCACCAAACCAATCGTCCTTTTTTTCTCTCTTTTTGTTTTATATTTCTTTTGATAAAATTATATTATTGTTATTTATTTATGGTAAATTTTAAGTATATTGAATGTGAATTAAATATATCTTTTGATATAAAAGGAAAATTTGTGTTTGATGAATGTGACTTAACATGTGCATGAGGGCCCATTTTAGGAAAAACCTAGATTTAATTATGTTTTAAGTATATAAAATTTATCAAAAAATTCTAAATTTAATATATTGAGCTTTGTTTAATTCCTCACACCATATATTAACTTGATAATTTTTTGAGTTAGTTTTATCTAATGCATTGTATCCCTTTACTTTTAATTAAGTCTTTTATTAATCATTTCTTTAACGATATTTAAGTATAAATATTATTGTAATGTTTTTTATTTTATTTAAAAAATTATTTGAAAAAAAAAATTTTATTAAAAAATTTAAACTAGGTCGTCTGGTTGGGGTAAATAGGACGCACTAGGTCGCAGGAGAGAAAGCTGACGTGTCAAAGTCATGATTTAATCTACGTTGCAGGTAGCCTTAAGTATTCCAGAGTCAGGTAAATGAGAGATAGTTGATGTGATAAAATATGTCTCAATAAATACTAGTATTCTAGTAATTGCATTTGTATCATCTCTTTTTCTTTGATTATTGGATAATTTTCGTTTACTTGTTATTTTATTTTCCGAATCTATTGTCATTGTCATATATATTAAAACCCACCAAACATAACTTTTCATGTATATTTAACCGAATTACTACAATGAAGCTCGTTAAAAAATAGTACTATGTCATTTCATTGTATCAAAAAAGGGTTAACAAAAGAAGAATTACTATCCTTTCACTCATGCATCAATTTCATTTGAATGACAAAAAATTCTTCCAATGGCCATGCAACTCTTTTTGTATATATAATTATATTAAAAATCCCCTCAGGTAACTCCACTGGTTAAAATCGCAATGTTGCGCCCACGCCAATCAAAGATTATATAACACCTCAATGTAACCGACGTGAAACAATTGTGAAAGCCACTTCTCTTTCAAGAGTTCTAGACGCACTAAAGATTGAACAATTAAAAGTGAAAATATAGACACGTCATTTATGATATCTAATCGAACTACAACAAGGTAAATAGTTTAAAGATGTATACTCATGTCTAAACATGATCTGGGTTACAACTCAAAACCTCGATCTAGTACTCGATCTTCGGAGATCACAAAACCCGTATCTCTAATACCATTAACAACTCGAAACCTTGATGCATTTGAAAAATATATAACTTTTTCTTCAAGTACAAACGATTAGCTAACGACTTTGTCATGTATAAAGTCTCTAACTTTTTCAAATTTCCGTTGCAGTCGTCTCCTTTGTAATATCCCGTAGACCTGATCACCTAAACACAAGATCAATGCGCTATAAGACTTTTTTTTAAATGACGTTATCGTACGCCACTATTGTGGTGGAGGGTAATTCTTCCAATACTGCATCTAAACATGATTGTTTAGGTTTTATCATTGTTTTCTTTTGAACGAGCCCTTTTGTAACAAATATACACGTTTTATCGTAATCAAACGTTGTTGTTTCATTTCTTTTGATTGTTGTTTAAAAAAGAATCATCTTATAGGCTTGTACAGCAATGATAGTGTATGCTTTTAGTTAGAAAAATTTTTAGTTCCTTTGACTTTTTTTTCATGTTTTAAATCTCAAAAATTAAATAGAAATGACATAAATGTCAAAGAAATCTAACAACAACATATTTATTTAAAAAAAAATTTAATCATCTTAGCCATTTGGTTACATGTTTTAACAAATGGTAAAGAATACACTCGTGATCAAATTTATACTAAAGGAAAAAAACCGATGAAACCATTTTAGGTACCTAAAGATAAAAAACGATGAAACTTGTCCCTAGCGATATGTCGTTCGAGAAAACTATTCTTGGCGACATGTCGCCAGAAAATGCCGACGAGGAACGAGCGTAAAGAAAAGTATCCCCTATGACATGTTGAGGTTTTCTTAGCGAAACCACGGGTCCCACAAGCTTTGGACCATGGAAATTTTTGCCACGCTCGCACAAGAATCTTTAGCGACATGTCGTTAGGGAAAATCATCGACATAAGACATTAATAAACACACTTAAGCAAAATTGCTAATTAATCATGGTTTTCTTCGGTAACATGTCGTTGGGGAAACTTTCCTTATACGTTGACAAGTCAACTGGACAAGTGGCTTTTCTTACCGTGCTGACAAACCATCCCCGACGTCGCTAGGGGTAATCCTTGACTATTTTTGAAAAGTCAAACGGGGGACAATTTTCCCTAGTCACATGTCACCAAGAAAAAGCCAGTATTTTTAATACAGCCTGCATAGCAGGCTATTTCCAAATTTTTATCCGATATAAAACAAGTAGTACCAAAATACACTACTATCTAACGGATCGATCGATCAAGTTAATACCGATACATCACAACTTGTTCCAAAACATATAATAGAGCTATAACCCAATAAGTCTACAAAATATTGGTTTCTAGTGATAACTCAGGGTTTACAAGTGAATATACAAGATCTTAAGGTAGGAAAAACAAGTGTTTATAAAAATACTAACCGATACTGTTTTCAAAACTAGCTATTGCCATTACTCTCGTTATCATCCTCGCGGGCATCCACACTACTAATCATGGGAAGTAACATTCCAAGACTTAAAAGTTGTTAAGGATTATGTTGGTAAATGTTTTTCTATCAATGATTTAGGAGAAGCTGCATACATTCTCGGAATTAAGATCTATCGGGATAGGAAATGACGGTTAATTGGTCTATGTCAAGATGCTTATATAGATAAGATTTTGAAGAAGTATAATATGCATAATTCAAAGAAAGGTTTTCAACCTATGGAAGTTAAGCATAATCTGAGTCATGAGATGGATGCATCAAATCCTGAAGAGGAGGCATACATGCATAAGGTTCCTTATGCTTCGGCTGTAGGATCTATAATGTATGTTGTTAGATGCATAAGGCCTGATGTGGCGTTTGCTCAGAAGTTGGTCAGTAGATACCAACAGAATCCAAGGAAGCTCTACTGGACTGTTGTTAAATATATTCTAAAGTATTTGAGGAGTACCAAAGATATGATTTTGGTATATGTAGGGAAACCAGACAAAAAACTGAATGTTACAGGTTTTTGTGATGCGTCCTGGAAATGTGATAAAGATGATACGAAGTCTCAGACGGGTTACGTTTTTGTTATCAATGGAGGAGCAGTGGACTGGAAGAGCAAGAAACAGACAACGATTACAATGCATGATACTCAATCTGAGTACATGGCTGCTTCAGAAGCTGCAATGGAAGCTGTTTGGATTAGGATGTTTATTGAAGATCTTGGAGTGATGCCTTTAATTAAAGAACCTATAGATATGTATTGTGACAATTCTGTCGTAATAATATCTGCCAATGACCCTAGAGTCATGAATGGCGCCAAACACTTTATGCGTAGACATCACTACGTCCGAGAAAAAGTTGAAGCTCGGGAAATCAAATTGATAAAAGTTCACACATATGATAACGTAGCACATCCTTTGACAAAGACTTTGCCTAGACCAAAGGTAGTTAAGCATGCCAAAGAGATTGGGTTGCAACTAGCTAGCGAACTCATGAAATAAATCTGTGATTAGTATTTGGATAAAGGATGTTATGACATTATTATATAATGAAATAAATATTGGGTTTCGTTTATTTCTATTATTTATTAAGTGTATCCTATTTTACATGTTTTAATCCATGAATAAATTTTATGCTAAATGTCCGTTGTCGATTAATAATATGGGAGTATTATTAAACTATGAAAAATAAAAATAGCGATAGAGTATACTTGAAAGTATATTGATCCGTTTATGATTATATTCGATGACTTATCCCAATTATATGTTATTACTTTATGGATCTTTGTCATTAAGTAAAAAATAAATAGTTATCCTTAGACATGAGATACCAAGAAACTGTTATGAGTCTAGTGCATCTCTGTAGAATGATCTAATGCTAAACAAAACTGGTAGCTATAAGGATTATTTTCGGAAATGTTGCAAAATTCATAAGTTTTGATCGTAGTCAAAATGGAATCTATTTCCTCCAATTTCATTTTAGAGTTTAATACAACTGGGCCCCTCGTGGGATTAGTAAGATGTTTGTGTGGCCACACCCAAATTTATTTTGGTAATCTTGCTGAATATGTGAATGAGTAACAGAATGGTTAATGAAAGGAATGACTGAGATCCATATCCTTATTAATGTTATATTAGAAATAAAAGGATAATAATAACGATGCAGAATCGTTAAAAGGTTTTGTCCAGGAGACCTTACTCGAGTTGTACTAGAGACATTGACAAGAGGAAATTGACGTTGATAAGAAGAAATCAAGCGTTGTCAGATCAAGCGTTGACAAGAATAAGTCAAGCGCTGATGAGAATACTTAGTCTACACATTACATGTTTCTAGTAAAGATATGTTCGACAATGTATTTCTTATGTTTATCTTTACCTAAAATAGCTGATACATAGACTCTTATACAAGGTTCCTTAATCTATAAAAGGAGGCCTTTAGGTTTTAGTTTAATATACGTTTTTGCACTTTCATTGTACGTAAGTTCAATCATCAATCAAAGTGAAAGTTTGGTTTATTCTGTTTGTGTGTTCTTGTTCTAAGTATTAATTCCGCATAATACTTAGATTGTTTCATATAGAACAAAGTTTCTCTAAGTGTTTAACTTGATTCATTCTCGTTTACATAAATCTAAATCGATCTAAGTTTGGGATCAACAAGTGGTATCAGAGCTTGTTGAGAAACTTTGATCTAAAGAACACAAAACCCTAAAAACCCTAAATCACCAAAAACCCTAATTTTTCAGGAAACCCTAAAAACCAGACATAATGGCTACACCAGAGATGACCTCCTCCTCTAGTCACAATCTAAAAATCCCCATGCTAGACCCTGACAACTTTGAGTTATGGAAGTTCAATTTTGAGCAATATATTCAAGACTATAATCACACTCTATGGTAAATTATTGAATATGGAAACACATTCAATAAGGCTGCTAGGATTGCTGCTGCTATTGCTGCAAGATCAATTCAGGGCTCAATAGAAGAGGATCGAAAAGATAGACCTTCAGATGGAAGAGCTGTTGCAACTGAAGACATTGCAAAGAGAAGGAATGATATGAAGACTCTAAGCATTCTCAAACTTTCTTTGGGACAAGCAAATCAGCATAAGTATAGAGGTTTTAAGTCTGCCAAAGAGCTTTGGGAAGCCCTTCAAGTCAATTATGGTGGTAATGATGATACTGCCTCAGAGAAGAAGAAGCAACTCTTGCATGAGTATGATGTGTTCAAAGCCCTTCCCAATGAAAAGCTAAGTGGAGTGAGAAGCAGACTTCTTGACATCACAAGCAAATTGTCCTTTATGGGTACAGTGTATGATGATGCTGATATCATTACCACTTTCCTTAAAAGTCTTGGTGATGCATGGAAGATTGAAGCAAGGTCCATTATTGCTACCAATGCTCACAAAAGTTCCACTTTTGATGAGGTCTACAATAAACTAAAGATTGTTGAGAATGAAATCCATTTGGATCAAGGAAGAAAATCTACCAATGGAAAAATGGCCTTCTTCTCACATAATGAAGGTCAATTTGATCAAAGGGAGTCATACGTGTACCCCGTTACTAGATCACCTTGTGTCAACGTTGGATCAAGCTTTGTCAGCGCCCCACATTCAGACGCTGACACATACAATGTTGACTCACCAAGGATCAGGCCTGCTGGTATTGATCTAGATATAGTGTGTGCATACATTGCTGCATTGCCCAATGGTTCAGTGATTACATATGAGGACCTTGAGCAAATCAGTGATGAGCATTTGGAGGAGATGGACATAAAGTGGAATATGGCTCTTGCAAGCATAAAGGACAATAGATGGAACATGAGATTCAAGAAGAAGATGACATTTAATGCTAAAGACGTGCTGGATTTGATAAATCCAAGGTTGAGTGTTACAATTGCCATATAATGGGTCATTTTATGAGAGAATACAGATCTCCAAGAAGATCTGATACTGGAAAACCTTCAAGCCAAATCATCAAGGTTAAAGACACAAAGGCTATGGTTTCCATGCAAAAATTGATGGTGTTGGATAGGATTGTAACTTTATGGCCAAAGATGTGGAAGAAAAAAGCCCTGGTTGCAGTAAAGGAGGAAGAGGAGCATGTTCACTATGCTCTCATGGTACATTCTTCATCTTTATCAGACAGTGAGGTATATGATGATGCATTTTGTAGTAAAGGTTGTCGTCTAAACACTGAAAAACTTAACAAAGAAATTTTAAAGTTAAAATCAGATGTTTTTGATGAAAGATGCAAGTTATCTAATTATCAACTTACACTTACTCAAACTGAAAAGACTGTGGCTGAATATAAGAAAATGGAGCTTGACCTAAAAGATCAAATTAACATTTTATCACTTGACCTTAAAGTTAGTGTTGACCTCAGGGATATTTTGGAGAGATCCAAAGGTGTCATACAAGCTGAGTTGGATGAGGACATTAAAAACAAAGAGTCAGTAGGGCTTAAAATCCAAAGATTTGATAAAGCTTCTCAAACCCTAGAAAAATGTGTTAGTGAACAAAGAGACTCTAAGGATATGACTGGGATTGGGATGAAAGAGTATGCTGATGTTCCACCACCTGCTGGGAACTTCTATGGTGTCCTTAGAAAGGATTTATCTTGGACTGGTATACCAGAAATCAAAGAAAAGGAATTCATTCCTCCACCAAGAGTTCTTACTCCAGTAGAGGAATATAAGCAGAAATTAACTGATTAGGACCAATGGAAGAAAGCCAATCCTACCTTGTTTGTTAAAGGTGGCATGCTTAGTGAAAGCCTAAATGAGTCTACACCCATAATTGTGACTAACCCTTCTACTGGAAAGACTGTTGACCTTGGATTAAACGTTGATAGAAAACCTAGTATTAAATATGCAGAAATGTATAGAAAACCTAGGTCTCTAAAGAATCAAGTTCGTAATGGAACAGGGTTCTTTCCATCTAGACCTAGGGTTATGTCTAGAAAAGCTTGTTATACTTGTGGGAGTTTTTTACATTTGGCTTATAAGTGTGTCAGTGCTTCAAGAGTCAATGCTGACAAAAAGTCAACCATGGCCAATCCCAGACCTTTTGTCCAGCAAAGTCCACTAGTCATTAGACCAGCTCCATTCTTTACTAAAGGGTCTAATACTTATGGACAAAGGCCTTTTGAAAAGACCAATACATGGTCTAACAGACAGTAGGTTCCTGTAGCAAACCCTAGTTTTGTCGCTAACAAGTGCAATTTTAGCGTTGTCAACAACAATTGTAACGTTGACATGAATGTTTCCAACACTGTTAGACCAAGTAATAACAAATACTTGCAACCAAAGGGAAAGGGGTCTAAAGCTTCTTATAGCTTAACTTGGAGACCCAAACAAGACCAAAACCCTAATTTAGATGGGATTTCTATGACCTGTAACAAATTTCATTATATTTCAAAGGTCATAACTAAACTAATTGGGGTTAACTGGGTGTTCAATCCTAAATGGGATGAACAAGGGGTTGTTATAAGGACTAAGTATATTCTTGTTGAACAACCAAATGAATCCAAGTCTGCTTAGGCTTGGGTTCCCAAAGAAACCTAATTTATTTTCCTTATGTGCAGGGCATTCAAAAGCAGGTAAATGATTATGGCTATTGGGATAGTGGATGCTCTAGGCACATGACGGGGAAGGAAGATTATTTGACAAACTTTACCCCTATTAAAGATGGTGACAAAGTGTACTTTGGAGGAGGATATGGAACCATCACTGGCAAAGGCACTCTTATCAGCAACAATTTGCGTTTTGAAAACGTATTTCTAGTAAAACAACTTGATTACAATCTGTTTAGTGTATCATAAGTCTGTGATAACAAAATAAGGTTCTTTTTACTGATACTGAATGCTTGGTGTAAAGCAAAGACTTTAAAATACCTAATGAGAAGTTTATTGATTATAGAACACCTATGCATAAGGATATTTTTATAATGTGAATCTTAATGGAATTAGGATGAATAATAATTTGCCATGTCTATATGCTAAGGATTTAGTTGATAAGAGTAATCTTTGGCACAGAAGGTTAGGGAACATAAATTTTAAGAACATAAATAGACTTGTGAGACATGGTTTAGTTGATGGTTTGCTTGAAAAGGCTTTCCACAATGATCATTCTTGTGTTGCATGCCTTAAAGGCAAACAACACAAAGTCTCCTTTAAGTCTAAACTTGTGCACTCTAGTTATAAACCACTTCACTTGCTGCATATGGACTTGTTTGGTCCAACTAATATATAAAGCTTAAATGGTAAATCTTTTTGTTTTGTTATAACTGATGATTTTTCTAGTTTTACTTGGACTTTCTTTTTGGCTTTAAAAAGTGAAACTGCCACGGTTTTGATTAACTGTATTACCCAAATTGAGAAACAGACAAGGAATGAGGTT
This sequence comes from Glebionis coronaria, assembly GCA_025667525.1. Taxonomy (NCBI): domain Eukaryota; kingdom Viridiplantae; phylum Streptophyta; class Magnoliopsida; order Asterales; family Asteraceae; genus Glebionis; species Glebionis coronaria. The sequence goes on from CM046877.1 coordinate 640,635,250, forward strand.
AAAATTCTTAGAAGTGATAATGGTGGTGCGTTTAGAAATAAGCTGTTAGATGACTTATGTGTCAAGAAAGGGATTACCAGCCAGTTTAGTGTAGATAGAACCCCACAACAAAATAGGGTGGCTGAAAGGAAGAATAGAACACTCATAGAAGCAGCTAGGACAATGTTGGTTGATGCTCATTTTCCCATTGCTTTTTGGGCTGAGGCTGTGAATACAGCCTGTTATGTGCAGAATAGGGCATTGATCAACAAAATTCACAATGAGACACCTTATGAGCTATTTTGGAATAGGAAACCTAATATTGGTTTTCTTAAACCCTTTGGATGTCCTGTAGTTGTTCTTGATACTAGTGATACCTTAGGTAAGTTTAGTGCTAAAGGTGATGAAGGCTATTTTATGGGCTATTTAGTACAAAGTAGAGGATATAGGGTTTACTTTAAGAAAGAAAAACGTATACTTGAAAAAGTACATGTTAGGTTTTTAGAATGTAAAAATAGTGATCCTGAGAGTGGACCAAATTGGTTCTTTGATTTAGAACCTTTAACTAGAACCTTGATTATATGCCTGTTACTAATCCAGACATTGTGAAAGTGAATTAAAATGTTGTGGAAGAACCAGTTGTTGAAATTTCAGGTATACAGGTTGACAAGGAAGTAGAATCACATGCAGTCAAATCAGCTCCCATACTTGAGTATGTCACCATTCCTATATGGACAGATGGATTTGCTGTTGCTGCTGCTGCTGGAAAGGAAAAAAGATGGTCCACAAGAAAACCAGTTGATGAAAACATGCATGAATTTCAAGCGCTAACAAAGGAAAATCTGGCGCTGACCGGCCAAATTCAAGCGTTGATGGCTCAAACGTTGACAGACCTAGTTCAGGCGTTGACAACCCTTTTGACCATTTATTCTATTCCAGTGTTTTTGAACAAGGTGAACATTCCACAATACATGAAGAGGTTCATTCAGGTGATGATGAAGGAGAATTTGAAGATGATATTGGCTACATGGAGGCTGAAATTGAAGACAACACCATTCTTGAAGGAGGAATACTTACATCTACTATCAAAAATCATCCTTCTTCTCTAATAACTGGTGATGTGATGTCTCCTGTTCAAACAAGAAGGTCTCATCAGAATCAAGGAGGTTTTATTACCAATATCCACAAGAAGGTTGATACCCCTCTTGTACAGGCATGTCTGTTTACGTGTTTTCTGTCACAACAGGAACCCAAGAAGATTTTTGATGCTCTCAAAGACCAAAGTTGGGTGGAAGCAATGCAGGATGAGCTTCACTAATTTGCTATTCAAGATGTTTGAGAGTTAGTTGATTGTCCTAGATATGTCAGACCAATTGGGACAAGATGGGTTCTTAGAAGCAAGAAGGATGAAAGAGGAATTATGGTCAGAAACAAGGCACGTTTAGTTGCTCAAGGCTATACACAAGAGGAAGGGATAGACTATGAAGAGGTTTTTGCACCTGTTGCAAGAATTTAAGCAATAAGGATTTTCCTAGCCTATGCTTCTTGCATGGGCTTCACAGTTTATCGAATGGATGTGAAGAGTGCTTTTCTTTATGGCACAATTGTAGAGGAAGTTTATGTTATGCAGCCTCCTGGTTTTGAAGATTCAGAACATCCATACAAGGTGTATAGAGTGAAGAAAGCAATGTATGGACTTCATCAAGCCCCAAGAGCATGGTATGGCACATTGTCCACCTATCTAGTGGATAATGGATTCAAGAGGGGAACCATAGATCAGACTTTGTTTACCAAGAAGACTGGTAAGGACTTTTTGCTTTTTCAGGTCTATGTGGATGATATCATCTTTGGCTCTTCCAGTCCAAAGATGAGTGAAGACTTTTCCAAGCTCATGATAGACAAATTCAAGATTAGTGCAATGGGAGAGATGAACTTCTTTCTAGGGTTACAAGTTCAGCAGAAAGAAGATGGTATATTCATCTCTCACGATAAGTATGTAGCAGAGATCTTGAAGAAGTTTGGTTTTTCTCCACATGAAAAACGAGCTAGCACACCCATGGATAGGGAACACCCTTGGGGAAAGATTGGAGATGGAAAAGAGGTGGATGTCCGTCACTATAGGTCAATGATTGGGTCATTGATGTATCTTATAGCTTCTTGACCTGACATTATGTTTGTTGTGTGTGCACGTGCACGCCATCAAGTGACTCCCAAAGAGTGTCATCTTCAAGCTGTCGAAAGGATTTTTAGATACCTTAGGTGCTATCCCACCTTGGGATTATGGTATCCAAAGGGTTCTCCATTAGAGCTTATTGGTTATTCAGACAGTGATTATGTAGGTGAAAAATTTGATAGAAAATCCACAAATGGTGGATGCCAATTTCTTGGGAGCAGGTTAATATCTTGGCAATGCAAGAAACAAACAGTGGTTGCCAACTCTACAACTGAAGCAGAATATGTAGTTGCAGCTGCTTGTTGTGGACAAGTCTTATGGATTCAGAACCAACTGTTAGATTATAGGTATAATTTTATGCATACCAAGATTTTTGTAGACAATAACAGTACTTTGTGAATTATTAAGAATCCTGTACATCATTCTAAAACAAAACACATAGAAATTAGACATCATTTTATAAGAGATTGATTTGAAAAAGGTATAATACAACCAGATAGGGTTGACACAGAAGAAAATGTGGCTGATTTATTAACTAAAACTTTTGATGCTGGGAGATTTTAATACTTGGTAACAAGTATTAGAATGATCAATCTTACCTAATATGTGTTTTTGGAACTTACTGTAAAAGTATGTACAGGATATGAATTGTTATTGGTCTTTGTACAAAATTAGGTTTTGCACTTTATTTGTCTAACGCTGACAAAGGTTACTTTAACGTTGATAAGTGTTAAAATGACGTTGACAGCAATATGTTAGTTTTGTGGTTGTTGATCTAATTTTGCAGGCATTATGAGCATTGTAAAAATGAATACAGAGTTGCTTATGGATCTTTGGAGCTTACTTAGAGTGTGTTCAAGCTTATGGATTATGGTTGGAATGTTTACATTCCTATCTTGACATAAATTTTTATTGCATAATTTATATTTGGCATCTTGTATATCATATTTTAAGGGGAGGTTTAGGAAACCCTTAGGACTTTTTGGGTATTCATATAATACTCTTATCACAATTCTAAATTATGTCCAATGGTTAGTACGAGTTAGTTTACTAAATCATGAGGCACTGTAGCAGGCAAAGTTGATAAACTTTGCACGCTGCCAAGACTTTTTGACCTAGAATTGGATGTGGTCTGTTGGGAGACTTGGGTATGATTTTTATTGGGCTTACCTGGGAAGTTACAAAGGATTTTATAAGATAACTTCATTGTTAAGAACATTGGTTAGCAAGGGACACTTGAGGACAATTATGTCTATCTTGCTTAAGCAAGTGTGCATGATTGGACAGTGCTTGCCACCCTATGGTGATTTTCAGTCTATAAGTTATCTTTACTAGGATAAATTACTTTGTTAAGGTCCTTTTTCTTTTATATTATTTTTATTTTTGGACACTGACAGTTTTCTTTCCAAGCGTTTTTAAGACCAATTATGACGTTGACATGGCAAAATCCAACTTTGACAAGAATATAGCCGTTGGGCGCTGATAAGTTATTTTTTACAGTTGATAAACATTGGGTCCTACACAGTTGTTATTTTTGACGAAAATTTGGGCCGTAATTTTAGGAGTTGGTAACTTTTTATTAATGCAATAGATAAGTTATATATTTTCAAGATTTTAATCATTATATTTTGAATATAACTGCCTCATGTTTTGACTAATCACATGTTTTCACCTCTCCTATATATTTGGCTCATTCCTTTAAAACAGGGTAACTGCTTATTCTTGTCTAACTAAATTTTCTCAAACCTTCATCTTTCATAACTTTTATCACAACTTTCTACATCAATGGCGCCTAAGTTTAAACCTAGAGATTTGGAATTGGGGTTCAGAAGTCAGCATAACATGGTTGCTTATTTGCAAGCTGGTGATGCACTTTTCCTCAATATACTCAAATGGTTGAGTATTTGAATGCATCCCCTTTAAGGTATGCACTTTCTCATGCTCCACTTATCCATGTCACCCATATTAAATAGTTTTGGAATACTGTAACTTCCTCAACAGTTAATAATGTGACTACATTGACTGCTATTGTCCATGGGGTTCCATGGGTGGTTACTGAAGCTCTGGTTCGCCAACCTTTACATCCTAATGATGCAGATGGTATAACCACCCTACCCATTGGAGAGCTAGAACAAGGACTTCTAGCTTTGGGTTATCCTTTCCCAGAAGATGGCCATTTAAAAAAATATACAAAGCAAGAATTTCCCCCAGCTTGGAAGTACTTGATACATGTCATTCTTCAATGTTTGAGTCCTAAATGTACTACAAATAATGAAATCAACCGTTCAATTGGGAGTGTCATTGTGTGTATTACAACTAGGCAAAAATATAAGTTTTCTAAAAATGATTGTTGATGGCATGTATCATAACAAGGGCATCAAGATGACTCTTGCTTACCCAAGGTTTTTACAAACAGTGTTTGATTTACAAAGGTACTGCAATAGGGATCACAATGATTTTTATATGATCCCTCTTCAAAAGAAAGCAATTTTTGGGAAGATGAATTCTCCACCTCATAGAGACTTACCCCTTACCCAAGTCATGCTTGCTGTTATTGCAGCAGCACATCCAAAACAAGACCCTCAACCACACCCAGACCCATTGCCTGAACAACCACCATCACCCCAGCAAATGGAAGTTGACCAAGAACCTTTCAATGCTGACACGTTAAATGTTGGCGTTGACACTCCAAATCCAAACACTGATACCCTTTTACAACAAACCCAAACACCACTTAACCTTCAACAGACACCCAATCCACATCATCTTCTACGCCCCCTGAATTTATGTTGGTAAAACCCCAAAGGACTACTGGAGTGTTCTCCTCTAGTGGTCTTCGCCATGTTGCAGAGAGAACCACCACCACAAGTGTGGTTGGTGACATGGGTGGGGCTGTGACAATTGGTTCTAGCTTAGATGCAGGCCAATCCAGTCCTAACATCATTAAGACCCATCCATGCCCCATGAATCTACTTTGGGAGGTCAAATTCTCATTCTAGAGGAGGGCAGATTGGAACCTTATACATTGTTGGAATTGACGGTGGTTTGCATTAGCTTGCAAAAGCAAAATGCAGACCTTGTACAGATTGTCACAGGTCAGGGCCATGAACTCACTCAATTGAGGGAAAGGCTAGGTGTTTTGGAAACTGTTGAGGCTAGGAGGCGACAGACAAGATTCCTTTCATCAGGGGTGGATTCTTACAAAGGGGAGGAAGCTGCTACTGAGCCATTTAATTTAAGTGACAAAGGCTCAAGTGGTTCTATTGGTGTGGAGATGGCTGAAGCTTTGACCAGTTTGAAGGAGAGGCCAGTTATTGATGTTTCACTAGTAACTCCAATGAAGATATCCTTTATGGAGATGCTGGAACAGGTTTCTAAGCCAGTCGCTGACATTCAGAGTGTAAGCGTTGATAGGAGTAAGTTAGGCGTTGACACAAAGGTTTTGGACGCTGATAGACCTGTAGGTGTGGTTGGTGTATCCCAGTCATCAACTATCATCAAGGATGTGTCTACACATGTACCATCAACTTCTTTACCAGCTATTGATGTATCAGATAAGGGTAAAGGGATTACGGTAGAAACAAAAGTTCCCAAGGATGCAGCCCAAGTGTAGTTTGATTCTATGTTGGCTGCACAACTTAAGGAAAAGGATAAGAAGATTGCTACTATTGAGTCACCATTTGTGGCTACTTCTGAGAGTGATAAGAGAGGCAGTGATAATGAGAGATTGATTAAAGTGTGATGATCATTGAAGATCCAGAAAGGCTTTAATATGGTGATGAGTTGGCTAAGGAGAGGCTTGTAGAATTGAAAAATCAGGTAGATTATGAGATGCCTAAAGTAGTTCAAATGTATTTTGCATGGGAGAATAAGGTTATGGAGAATCCAGACATGACCATTTCATATCAAATTTAGGGTTTGGAAATTCTACTAAGAGTTCAAAGAGATTGCAAGGTGATTCTGAAATATAAGGCTAGCAAGGTTCTTTCCTAGTCTAAGAAGGATAGAAGGGAGTTCTACTACATGCTTCTCAGATGTCATCAAGGAGGTTGGGCTTTTCAGAAGTTGCAGGGTTTGTCCTTTGATGAATTAGAGTTTTGGGCTTATCCCATATGGGCAAGTGTTCAAGAGAAGAACACTATCATACTTCTTTCAGATGAAAGAAAGAAGAACTTGCAGAAGAGATGCAGATGTAACAGGCTTTAATTACACCAAGGCCTTTGAAGAAGGGACTTCTAGTTGAGTTCCCAAAGAATTTGGATAGAGTGAATCCTAGTGAAGCTGTTATTAGAAGGAGTATTAAGCTCTCACCTTTGAAAGCTTCACATATGGTAGAGGTATTACCTCATGACTCTAGAAACCCTATAGTTCATTATGAAGAAGATGCAAGTGGGTTTTGGATGATTGGCAGATATGGAAAGGAGTTACACACTTTTACAACTCTTATCTCTTTGGTTGCAAGTCTTGATAGAGAAGACTTGGTAGATCTTTATGGATTGATGAAGACCAAGTATGAGGCTGAAGCACCTACTTTAGTCAATGGAATAAAGATTTGGACCACATTCAAGAGGATGTGTGCACCAAGTGATGAAGATCCAGTATGGTTAGATCTTGATGATATTAGTGGACTTCAATGGCGTCTACATTCAGCAGCTGGTGTTTATCATTTGAGTACTACAAAATTTTATGAATATCTTCTTGTGGATTGTGAATATCCCATGTCCAAGGAAGTTTTGAAGAAAATGGTGTCAACCCAGCTGGAGATGGATTACACAAGTGATGTTGGCAAAGATACAATTAGGTTTATTTATTTCCTAATTAACCAGTGATTTGTATTTGAAAGAATCCTCCTTGTATTTAGTTTTTATTCAGAAACTTGATTACTAGAGTAGATATCATGTTTAGGGGAGGATTGTTGGGAATAAAATGAGACAAGACACTTAGACGCTGACAAGAGGAAATTGGACGTTGATAAGAAGAAATCAAGCGTTGTCAGATCAAGCGTTGACAATAAGAAGTCAAGCACTGATGAGAATACTTAGTCTACACGTTTTATGTTTCTAGTAAAGATATGTTCGACAATGTATTTCTTATGTTTATCTTTACCTAAAATAGCTTATACGTAGACTATTGTACAAGGTTACCTAATCTATAAAAGGAGGCCTTTAGGATTTAGTTTAATATACGTTTTTTCACTTTCATTGTACACAAGTTCAATCATCAATCAAAGTGAAAGTTTGGTTTATTCTGTTTATGTGTTCTTGTTTTAAGTATTAATTCCGCATAATACTTAGATTGTTTCATATACAACAAAGTTTCTCTAAGGGTTTAACTTGATTCATTCTCCTTTACACAAAGCTAAATTGATCTAAGTTTGGGATCAACAATTGCTATGTGTAACTAGACGCTAGTCAATGTAATCACGATATTCAAAATATGTCCAAGTGGGAGTTGTAAGTTTATGGACTTATATTTAATAGTCGTGGTATAGGATCGAACTCGCGATTACGGGATTGCACACAATACGTAAAGAGTTAATTTAATTAATAAATATATTTAGAGTATTTATTAATTTATTTAATAAATATATTTATGTATTTATTAATTTAACCGAGCAAGTAACTATATAACCTTAACGATCGTTAATTAATTAATAGTTAAGTTATAAAGAGCGTTAAATAAACATATAGTATGTATAAACAAAAGGAAAGAAGTTTGGAAGTTTCCGGAACCCCCCTTAGGGGTGTTCGACCGTCGGTTATGCCCTGGGGGGGGGGGGGGAGTTGCCTTATATTTATTGGGTTACAATGGGTTGGAAGTCTATAATACACCTCCTAATCCCTCATAATATTCATAACTTGAATCTCTCTCTCTCTCTCTCTCTCTCTCTCTCTCTCTCTCTCTCTCTCTCTCTCTCTCTCTCTCTCTCTCTCACTCTCTCTCTGTCTTGGTTCGATCGCAGAAGGTAACCCACGAAGGGGTTCGGTTGGTTTTTCTTGGTTGATCGATTGTATACATAATCTAGTCCTAGCCCCTCTCTAGGGTTGTTGGGTAGATTAATTACAAGCGTTGTAGCTTGGTTTTCACGTGCTAGAATCACGGTTAGCTCATTGTATTACGTGTGTACCAGAACGTAATATAGTCTTACTTTAGACTATATCTTGGTATAGATGGTATAAACACGAATTGGTGATTCGTTCTTCGTCTTGTGGAATTGCTTTAGCGTAAAGGTATGTAACCCTATTTCGATTAATTATAATCGTGTTATTAATTATGATCTTGTTAAATCGTTTCCGCTATATGTGCTTTGATCTCGTTTAGGGTTTTATATAATTGTTATGATACTAATAAACCTTCAAGTACTCTCGTTATCATCCTCGCGAGCATCCACACTACTGCTTGCGCTACTCCTGCTTGCACCGCTTCTCAAGATACCATAAGTGAAGTTCGTTCGGGGGTTGTTTGTAACACCCCACTTTGATAAGTTGACCGTTACATGATAATTATGGTGTGTCATCAAAGAATACAAGGTATTATATCCTAAAACATACATGACCAAAGGGGTAACCGAAATCAAACATCGGTTCCCAACAACAACCCAAAACATAAATTATGTAAATGAAATAAAGAGGACAAAACAAGTGTCCAAGCAAGCATAAGTATATGAAGGCAAAAGGAGAAGAAGTCTAAGATAGCTTCCATCCTATGCACGTCCTGCAAATGCTCAAGTCTAACCTTGGGTACCTGCCGTTTGGGACATGGAAGAAAAGTAACGGCTGAGCAAGACTGCAAAACCCGCATATTAATACCTTGAATAGTACACTACGTGAACGCATGAACCAATTAAAACTTTTCAATTACGTCATGTACACGTGTCACGAATACTAAATTTAGAAACTAAGTACGTGTTAGTGCAAGATAATTATTACGTACGTGTTAGTGCACGATAATTATTACGTACGTGTTAATACACGATAATTATTAACTGTAATAATTATAATCACGAGCATATGTTCACGAACATTAAAAATGAATATATGAATTACGTATTATATATTATTTCACGATAAACAAGTATTACGTATAATATATATATTCCATGAATATTAAAACACGAACCAATACGAACATTTGATGAAAACGAACATACACATAAAATAATTAAACATGAAAAAGATCGGGTAACCCAAGCTTCTCGTTCTCCTCTCCTTGGCCGCTGACTTCAAAGAACACCAAGAGGTGTTTGGGTTGATTTTGATCTTGATTTTGGGGTTAAACGTGTTCGTGTTCTTAGTTCCTTTCTAATCACGAAATTGGTATCACCATAAACCTTCATCTTTTAATTTATTTTCCTTTTAATTATGATTCATGTGTTAGAATATTAAAAACAAAAATAAAACATGACAATTAACCGAAGAATCAAGAATAGTGGGGGTTTTTGGTGGGGTTTGTTCAGCCGACACACACCAATAGCTCTCGGCTTGGTTTGTTTCACACCAACAGCCGAGACCAAGAGATCTCAGTGTGGTCTTGGTGGTTCGACAGCAAGAACAAGGGACCCCGACTCAAATCGGGGTGTTGTTTGGTTTGTGTTTGGGTCTTAGCGCAGCAACAGCAACACCACCGGCTTAAGCTGGTGGCTATTTTGTTTGATCAGGGGGAAACCACCGGCTTCAGCTAGTGGTGATTTGGTTCGAACAGTGGCAACCGGCTAGGCCGGGTAGCCACTGTTAGGGTGTGTTTGGTCTGGGATATGTTTCGTCTTATATTAAAAACACGGGCACGGGATATTTTTACAGGTTATTATTTTTACAAGAATTATTAAATTAATTAAACATGACAAATAATTAATTTAATTTAATCATGGACTTAAGTTATATTTATTATTAATAAATAATACATGTATTAACCTAAGTATTTTGTTATTTAATTTAGACAATAGTTATTAATTAATTATTAAAACATGGACTTATAATTAATTAATAAATCATGACTTAGGTTATAATTAATAAATTATTAATATATGATTAACCTAAGTATTTTATATGTCTTAATTTTATTAAATCATGCCTTTTTTAATTAAATCATATAACCTATAGTTTATTAACTCATCATGACATTTAATTAATAAACTATACTATTAACTACATGACTTATAACTTTTAACCAATAAGTTTAAATTTATTTTATTAGCTTATTAATCTAGCTTATTTCTAAATATGGGAAATTTCTATTTCTGGAAACCTACTATTTTTAGAAACTTTCTATTTTAGAAACTGGTCTATTTTTGGAAACTTTCTATTTTTGGAAACTTTCTATTTTTGGAAACATGCTATTTTTAGAAAGTTACTTATTATTACACAACAAGTATAATAATACAAGAATACAAGATAATAGATAATCAGAATACATGAAATACATGAACAATACAGTATATAATTTAAAACAGTAAAATAAGACAAGAACCTATAAAACAAGCTAAGAACATACAAGAACCAGTCACATACTCAGTAATTAGACAACTCATACATGTCCCTTATTTATGCAGCATTTGTGAGATCGGAGTATGACTTTCCATCCTTCCATCTTTCCTCGTTCACTGGACATAAGGTACGGATATTCCGTCCTTCAGTATGGACATTCTCTTTCCTTATTAGGATTCCCCGTTTGCAGCCAACTGTTTTCCCAAGTATATGTGTAAATGTTTGATATGCTTATGTTTAGTTTTAAATGCCTAAGCCATATACATGCATGACCAGTTCCACCTAGTTATGGAGGCACCATAACCATAACACTAGAGGCACTATTGTTATGACTTCACCACGGCGGAGTGATAGCTCTTGGCGTCCCTTTCAGTTTTGGCCATATTATTATATTATCATGTGGGGCGTATGGGTGCATCCTAGTTACATGTGCTACCAGTATTGTCAGGTGAATGTGGTGTGTACCTTGCATCCTTCACGAGGAGTTGATCCCTCCTACCCAGACTTAATTAATTAGAGGGAACCCCTCTAATTGCAAGATGAGGTCACCCCTCTAAGTATTCATGCACGTTGATATTTCATGACCTATATGGGCTATTTGGCTAATTAAAATACAATTTTCAGAATTATAAACACAAGGCTTTTCAAACTATAAAACCAGTTTTATAAACATGTTCTAGGTTTTCCAGGACTTATACATTTCCGCTGCTATTAAGCCTTATTTATGTTTCAGTCATTCATACTATGTCATATATCTGGTCACTGAGCGTATTGCTCAGCCGTTACTTTCCTTTCCATGTCCCAAAACGGCAGGTACCCATGGACAGACTTGAGCATTTGGAGGACATGCATAGGATGAAGTTTCCTTAGACTTCTTCTCCTTTTTGCCCTCATATACTTATGCATGTTTAGTCTTTCTTTATTTCATTTACCTTGTTCTATGTTTTAGGCTTATGTCTTGGGAACCGATGTTTGATTCCGTTTTTCCCTTTTGGTCATGTATGTTTTAGTACATATTACCTTGCATGCTTTGATGACACGCCATAAATACGCGTAACGGTCCACTTATCAAAGTGGGGTGTTACAATTTTGGTATCAGAGCCCAAGGTTTTGACATGTAGCCTCTAAAACTTGACCTATGACTAGTGGGTAGTCACCAGGAGCTTCCTAAGTGAACATTTGTTATTCCACGTATTGATGTTTTCAGCACCTTGTTGTTTTAACCATGATGTTTTCATCAGGATTGCTTTTACTAATATGGACTAAACAACTGTCATCCATACTTAGTTATGTGTCATTGTTTTATGCATGAGGTCTCCTAGTAAACATTGGCTAATATGGACTGAAACCCAATAGTTCATACTTGGTTACACGTTTTCTATTAAGTTTTGACAGTTGATTCTCACTTATTTATTTTTCATGTATCATTCTTGCATGTATTTTGACTAAGTAATAGTTGGTACAGGACTGGCCATATTTAGTCGCATGTGCTTTTATCTAATCATTTTGTTTTGATTAACCAACCCATAGGCGTTCATCCTCGTCATGTTGTTTTGTTTTGGTGAACCGAGCCATTGACGTTCACCCAAAATCATGTCATTTTCGTTGGCCATGCATTCATACACTTTTTTTCATGCATAATTTTTTTCATGTTTATACACATAAAATTTTGTTTTCATGTTTATATATATTATGTCCTAATCAGATTAATCATATCAATTTTGTTTTGTAAACCGACCCATGGTCGTTCACACCAGTGATTCTCAGCTTTCATTTCATAACAGTCATATTTCTTTCATGTCCCCTCATTAATTGTTATGATCCTTATGTCAATTATGTTTTCATATTATCATGGTTAACTTCATTTTTACGATGATTACGTTTTATGCTCCATATGACGATGATGTTTTCATAAGTTCATGCTGATTTCGTTTTTATGTTGATTATGTCTTAAGTCTCTTTACGTTAATTATGTTTTCATCATGTTGATCATGCCCTCATGCTACACATTGATGGATTTCGTTAAATCTGGCTTTTATGATAGTCGTGGTTGGTTTTCATTAACCATGCTTTCATGCTAATCATTGTTAAATTTTGTGTAACCACACTTTTAGCATTTTCTCTATGCAACCAGAATGATGTCCATGCTGGAGTTTCCAGGTTATCATGATGCTCATTCCAGTTCAGTTTTCTAACCGTTTAACCAATTATTTTCCTTTAAAATCATGTCAGATGATCGACCCTATATCGATTATTTCATATGCATTCCATGTGTACTCCATGTACCGTATTCTACATGTACTCCATGTACTGTATTTCACATGTACTCCATGTACTGTATACCATGTGCATCACACGTACCGTCATCCATGTGTATTCCACTTACAATATTCCGCGAGTATTCGCTAGTCGATTGTCGATCACCTCAGCCATACTTCACTTGTTGATATTCTACAAGATGTTGATGTCGTTCATAATTTGGAGATTTTACTAAATGGTGATGTTGCTGATTATTTGGAGACGCTACGAGATGCTGATGCTGTTCACAAACTGGAGATCCTACAAGACGAAGACAAAGGCGTTAGATCAAAGCAATCGGACGAGAAGATGTTGCACTACCAGACGATTTCCATCACAATCCATGTCCCTACCTTTTAGTTATATGTCGCACGTCATTCAGTTGTCTTTTCAGTCATAGGAGTGAGAACCGGTACCAGCCGGCCACTTAGCTGAATAGTTACATGAATCACCGTCATGAGAATGCCCCATCATGGAACTGATATACAAGACTATAGTAACCACTACTGTGACAACAAATATTCTGGTAATCACAATAGAAACTCAAGTAACGGACGTGATCAAAAATACAAGGGGCAAGTAGTTCTACCGATTCGCCAATTTTGTAACACCCCCAATTTCATGTCATAGCAGCGGAAGGGTCATTGGGTGTTACTATTATGGTTCAATCTCAATATCATAGAAAAATCCTCAAAAATGAGTCGTTTTAATAAACGTACATCCATTCATTATTTAAAGGTAAGACAGTTCACACACGGTCCTAAATAGTTTTAAGTTTACACAACATAACAAACGATAAAAGTTTCTTTGAATGGACATAGTTTAGAAAAGCGGGCCAAAACATTTCACAAGCAAACTACACGAAACCGCTTTCCTTTGAGTGCCTTCTTCATGGACCTGAGATAAAACATGTTATTAAGTCAACAAAAATGCTGAGTGAATCTATAGAGTTTATATTTAATAAACGAACAGAAGTATTCTGAATAAACCTTCAATGGTTGATAATCATGTGCATCAGACATAATCATCGTTGTTATTACATAAGTCTCATGACATTGAACGTTAACATATATTATTTCAGCCCAACACACCTAGCCAAGTGCGTATATTTTTCTTATACAATTGCATCTGATGTTTCATTACTAGTGCATCACAACACTACGCGATAGCTAGTCACGACCGGACTGGGCGTCACCCCGATAGATCTATCCATAGTATTAGCGTTCATTTGATTAACAATTCATGATTCAGTGGGTCTTTTTAAGGCTAGTAGCAAACCTATGTAAATAGCGTTCATCTAGCATACAATCGGGTCCTTTGTGTTTTATTTTAAAACAAGCATGTTATCCCCCTCGCGGGTTTTAAAAATCTTTACAAGATAGTATAAAAGCGAGGCTAAAGACTCACCTTGGTACAATATTAGTAATATGACGATCGCCGGCGATAAGTGATGCCCGTTAAACACGAAGACCGCAACCTACCAAATAAGGCGCATTCGTTAATAAATGACTCAAGTATAAATAATACTTAAATAATAAAAAACTCAAAATACAAAACCATGACAATCACAAAAATAATAGTAGTACAAGTGTACTTTTATACTCCTTTACATGTTACTTTATTAGACTATATGATCAAATAAAAATCTGTCGGTACTTACCAAAAGTACAAGCTCATTTACCTTACTTAAACTATTCTGTTTTAGACGAAACTTGGTCACAAACTCACATATAATATGAATAAGACTCAGTTTAAATTTCATTCAAAAATATTACTTTTAAGACCTTCTGCCCGACACACCTTCGTGTTATAAAAACCGGACAGATTTACGTCTTCAACTCGTAAAACCATTTTAACATATCTAAACAAGTCCATTTATAAAACCGACACTCAAGTTTGAAAATAGACTCGTGACCTGTGGTTTAGACTTCAACATAAGTCCTTGAACATTTATAAAACTCATTCTATAGTCCCCGAGATTCGATCCAAATATCGACAACAATTTTCGGATTGTGCCGATACTCGTCTCCCGGTACACGAATACTAAAATTAGCATAACTTCTCGCTCGTTTGGAGCTAGAAGCTCTATCTTACATCAAATCGAAGCTAACGAAATTCTCTACGACCCAATATGATTAGTTTAACAAGTTTATTACAGTAAGTAATTCAAAATCCCCTTTTACCTACTGGTCTAAAATGGTCATCTAAAAATCATACCAAATCACCATTTTTACCCATTTCAATAATTTATATACTTCTAATATTACCCTAATATTATCATAACACATTTATCTAACTCCTAAAAAGCTCAAATTCAATCTAACAAAAATCAAATATATAAAAACCATGCATGCAACAACAACCCCACTCAAATATAATAATAATAACAACAATCATAACCATAAAAATGGATCAAACACATGTTCTTCACCAAAATTTTGAAAGAAAATTAAAGTGTATGAATGTGGGAAAATTTTATATCAAAATGAAGCTTATCAAATTTCTAGGATGGGTCTTTGATTAGTTTTGGAAGAATCAAAGTAGAAAATCAAAAATCATAAGGGTTTGGGGTTTGAGGGTGGACGATTTAAAGAGAGAAGAAAGAGGGATTATCTTTTTTTTTATGAATTTTTAATGTAAGATAGTTAGTGGAATTTGTTTAAATAGTCCAAGGTTAGGGTAGATTTTGTCACTTAGGCATAGTTTTGGTCCAAAATGCAATTAAATAGTTTACAAGGTAGAAAATGTAAATTGTAAATTTTGAAAACATTTACGAGGCTCGGGTTTCGTAAAAATACTTTTCAAAAGTTAAAACGCTTCATAAATATCATAATAAAGCTTCGACACGACTTAAAACGTAATTAAATCAAAAATATCGAAAATATAAAAATATCGAGGCAATCGATAATAAAACATAAATTTTTGGGCATCCGTCGGTATCGCGATCACTAATAGTTCTCGTCATTCGTTAAAACGTAAAACATGAGAAATAAAGATTAAATATAATAAAATCATTTTTATGCTAATTTGAGAATATAATATCGATACCTAACGCATTCCTTGTCGGTATTCATATAATCGACATTCTTACGCTAGTTTCAAGTCATAACCTTCTCGGTTAGTCGATAATTTAAAATTCTCATTAAATTAAACACGTAATACGTAATAGTCGAGATTAAAATAACGACCTGAAATTGACAGATTGTCACATTATCCCCACCAAATTAGGATCTTCGCCCTCGAAGATCAACTTGCGTTCTTGTCCGATAACTTGTTGAAATCAAAGAGATGAGGGTAATTCTTCCACATTTTGTCTTCTCGTTCCCAAGTATACTCCGGTCCTCTCCGAGAGTTCCATCAAACTTTGACGATACGGATTCGGCTTTGTTTCAGTTGCTTGACCTCGCGATCCATGATCTCGATTGGTTCTTCAATAAAGTGCAACTTTTCATCAACCTTAACTTCGTCCCATGGTATAACGAGTTCTTCATCGGATAAACACTTCTTCTGATTCGACACATGAAAAGTGTTATGAATCCCATACAGTTCTTGTGGTAGTTCAAGTTGGTATGCCACGGGTCCTACTCTAGATGTAATCTTGAATGGTCCGATATAACGAGGACTTAACTTCCCACGTTTTCCAAATCGTACAACACCTTTCCATGGTGATACCTTTAGAATAACCTTATCTCCCACATCAAACTCCAATGGTTTTCTTCTCACATCCGCATACTCTTCTGTCGGCTTCGCGCAGACAACAGCCTATTCTTGATTTGCACAATCATATCTGTCGTCTCTCTAATCATCTCTGGTCCAGTGAGTTGAGCATCACCAACCTCACTCCAGCTCACGGGCGATCTACATTTTCTCCCATAAAGTGCTTCAAAAGGTGCAGCTTTAATACTCGCGTGATAACTGTTATTGTACGAGAATTCGGTCAAAGTGTGATTTTTGCATGCAACATATCCTCCAATGTTTGAATAGCTCTTTTGCTTTGCCCATCGGTTTGTGTATGATAGGCTGTGCTCATATCCAAATTGGTTCCTAAAGATTTCTGAAGTGATCTCCAAAATCCAGAAGCAAAATGACTGTCTCTATCGGAAATGATTGAAATAGGAACACCATGTTTACACACGATATTCTTCAAATAAAGGTCGGCAAGTTTCTCTAAACCGAACCTCTCGTTGATTGGAATGAAATGAGCGGATTTAGTTAAACGGTCGACAATAACCCAAATTGCATCGAACCCAGACGGTGTCCTTAGGAGTTTTGTGATGAAGTCCATCGTAATTCGCTCCCATTTCCAGATTGGAATTTTAGGTTGGACCAATAATCCTTACGGCTTCTGATATTCAGCTTTCACCTTTGCACACATTAAGCATTTCGCGACGTATGTTTCAATATCAGCTTTCATATTCGGCCACCAGTATAACTTTTTCAAGTCTTGGTACATTTTGTCCGATCCAGGATGAATAGAATACTTGGACTTATGAGATTCTAACATGATCAAGTCTCTCAGTCCACCATAGAATGGTAACCAGATTCGACCTCTCAAACATTTGATACCATCAGATCGCGTCTCAAATGTTTCACCATCTCCTCTAAATCTTTCGGCTGCAATATTTTCCTTCTTACACGCTTCGATTTGTGCGTTTCGTATTTTTCTCCGGTAAGTTATTATGAACTGTCACCACCAAAGCACGCACTCGAATCGGTTTCTCCCTTTCCTTTCGACTTAACGCGTCAGCTACCACGTTCGCCTTTCCCGGATGATAACGAATTTTCACAGTTGTAATCACTCAAGATTCACCCATCGACGTTGCCTCATATTCAGCTCCTTTTGATCCAGTATGTATTGTATGCTTTTGTGATCAGTGAATATTATACACTTCGTACCATACAGATAATGTCTCCAAAGTCACAGAGCAAAAACCACAGCCCCCAATTCTAAATCATGGGTAGTGTAATTCTCCTCATTTTTCCTTAATTGTCTAGAGGCATATGCGATCACCTTTTCACGTTGCATGAGAACAGCACCGTATCCTTGAAGAGATGCATCACAATAAACAACAAAGTCTTTACTTCCTTTAGGTAATGTAAGATCAACGCACTACAGAGTTTCATCTTCAGGGTTTTGAAAGCTTCATCTTCTTCATCGCCCCACACAAATGGTTTATTCTTCTGAGTCATCTTAGTTAGTGGTTTCGATATCAAAGAGAATCCTTCAATAAACATTCGGTAGTAACCAGCCGAACCTAGAAATTGTCGCACCTTAGTTGGAGTAGTTGGAGCACCCTAATTCTTAATTGCTTCAATCTTTGCAGGATCAACATGTACCCCACTTTTATCAATCACATGTCCGAGAAATTGTACAGAATTAAGCCAAAAATCACACTTTGAGAAATTAGCGTACAACTTTTCGTCCTTTAACAAGTTCAAGATAATTCTTAAGTGTTCGGCATGCTCTTCCTTGCTCTTGGAATAGATTAGAATATCATCGATGAAAACGATCACGAATTTATCAAGATACGGCTTACAAATGAGATTCATTAAGTCCATGAATACAGCAGGTGCATTAGTCAAACCAAAAGGCATAACTCGGAACTCATAATGACCATAACGAGTTCTAAACACCGTAATAGGAATATCTTCCTCGCGTACACGAAGTTGATGGTAACCAGAACGAAGATCAATCTTGGAGAAAACACGAGAACCTTGAAGTTGATCAAATAGATCATCAATTCTTGGAAGCGGATAACGATTCTTGATCGTCAGCTTATTTAGCTCTCGGTAATCAATACACATATGGAACAAACCATCTTTCTTCTTAACGAATAAAACAGGAGCTCCCCAAGGTGACGAACTTGGTCGTATAAAACCTTTATCAGATAGTTCTTGCAATTGTACAGACAACTCCTTCAGCTCGGATGGTGCTAAACGATATGGAGCACGAGCCACGGGTGCAACACCAGGAATTAGATCAATGTGGAATTCTACTTGCCTTGGAGGCGGAAGTCCTGGCAAATCTTCCGGAAACAATTCAGGAAAGTCACGAATGACTGGAACATTTTTGATACGTTTCTCCTTCGATTCCTTCTCCGTTACATGAGCTAGGAATAACTCACAACCTCTTTCGATATACTTACGAGCTTTGATGCACGAAACGATCTTCAGTCGAGAATTACATTTATCACCTTCGATAACTAATGTCTTGTCATCTAAAGGAATCCTAACTTTCTTTTCTTCACACAGAATAGACGCATTATACTTGGACAACCAATCCATTCCGATAATAATATCAAAACTTCCCAATTCGACGATCATCAAGTCTATCTTAAAAATACGGTTCAGAAGATTAAGAGAACACCCTAAGAGCGCACGATTGGTACTCACTAATTTACCATCAGCTAGTTCTACTTCATAACTCGCGTCTAATTCGACCGGTTTGATATCAAATAAGGTACTAAAACTTGTAGACACAAAGCTTTTGTCCGCACCAGAATCAAATAAAGCTATAGCGTAACGGTTATTCAGTAAAAACGTACCAGTAACAACTTTCGGGTTTTGCTTAGCATCGGCTTCTCCTAGTTGATAGGCTTTTCCTTGATTATCACCACCACGTGTATTCTTCTACGGCTCAGGGCATTGATTCTTCATGTGTCCTTTACCTTGGCAGTTAAAGCAAGTCACTCCTTTCCTTCCTGGTCCCCAACAGTCTTCAGTCTTGTGCCCCATCTTGTTACACTTTCCACACTTAGTACATTCACCAGTATGAATCCTTTTGCATCGTTGACATCGGGCTCCCTTATCAGCAGGTGTAGTTTCAGTCATTGCATTAGCATTACTCTTCCTTCGGTTCTGATTCCTATTGTGAGATTTACGGTTCGCCTCGATCATCACTTTCCACTTCAGCCTTTCTTTTACTACCTTCAGCAACACCATCAGCCTTATCTTGGATAATCTGTCCCATCAGTTGGTAGGCCATTCGTACAACTTCATCAATATTGGCAGGTTTAGATGAGATCACATCACCACGGATGTTGGTAGGTAAGCCTCGAATATACTGCTCCACCTTCAGATATTTTGGGTTAACTTTGTTTGGACAAAGTAGAGCAAGTTCATGGAATCTGTTTGTGTATCCATCGATATCAGTACCCGTCAGTCTCAGCTGATACAGTTCCTGTTCTAACCTTTGAATAACACTCTTTGGACAGAATTCCTCAATCATCCATCTTCTCACTTCAACCCAAGGTGTAGCATAAGTAGCATTCATCCCTACAGACTCCATTCTTCCATTCTACCAAGTTAATGCTCGCCCTTGAAGAGTAGTAGAGATAAACATCACCTTGTCTCCTTCCTCACTTCCACTAAACCGAAACACGAATTCTAATCTTTCAAACCATTGCATTAAACCAACAGCACCTTCAGTACCCTTAAAAGTCAAAGGTTTACATTTCATGAATGAGGTATAAGTACACTTCTTGTTTTCAGGAATCACTGGTCTCTCAGCACCACCAGTTCCAGCACCAGCATTGTCAGCTCCAGTATCGCCAGCTCCAGTATTGCCAGCTCCAGTATTGCCAGCCCTAGTATTGCCAGCTCCAGTATTGCCAGCTTCAGTATTGCCAGCTCCACCAAATCCACCAGCTCCACCGGATCCACCAGCTCCTCTGGATCCACCAGCTCCACCGGATCCACCAGCTCCGTTATTCATATTTTCGATAAATGCATTCATAGAGACCTCAAATTGATCAGCTACTATAGCACGTAACTGAGTCTCAGTCAATTGTTTTGGCGGCATGATCCTGTTACACAATTCACATCAAAATGAGTATTCATATAACGCTTGTGATAACAAAACATGAATAACACAGAATAAGAATAGATAGATTAGGAGAGAAACAAGAAAGGATGATGGAACGAAGAATAGAATTTAGACAAGGAGCGAAGATGAGTCGAAAGAAAGGAATTTCTACTGTGACAATCAGCGTCGTTTATAAATTACGTATTAGTATTATAATAATAAAATAATAAACATTTATAAATAAATAAATGTAGTACATTATGCTTTAAGCATAAATAATAATTAAATATTTATAACATATATATACTTTTCTTATTCTCGTCCATTGGCAACTCGGAGGTTTCGCTTGCAGATGTTATAGTTAAAAGATTTCAAAATTTTATTTTTGGAAAATCTTTTCATTCTCTATAACTTGAGCTCTAATGCCAATCTGTAACACCCCCAATTTCATGTCATAGCAGCGAAAGGGTCATTGGGTGTTACTATTATGGTTCAATCTCAATATCATAGAAAACGCCTAAAAAACGAGTCGTTTTAATAAAACGTACATTCATTCATTATTTAAAGGTAAGACAGTTCACACACGGTCCCAAATAGTTTTAAGTTTACACAACATAACAAACGATAAAAGTTTCTTTGAATGGACATAGTTTAGAAAGCGGGACAAAACATTTCACAAGCAAGCTACACGAAACCGCCTTCCTTTGAGTGCCTTCTTCATGGACCTGAGATAAAACATGCTATAAAGTCAACAAAAATGCTGAGTGAATCTATAGAGTTTAAATTTAATAAACGAACACAAGTATTCTGAATAAACCTTCAATGGTTGATAATCATTTGGATCAGACATAATCATCGTTGTTATTACATAAGTCTCATGACATTGAACGTTAACATATATTATTTCAGCCCAACACACCTAGCCAAGTGCGTATATTTCTCTTATACAATTGCATCCGATGTTTCATTACTAGTGCATCACAACACTACGCGATAGCTAGTCGCGACCGGACTGGGCGTCACCCCGATAGATCTATCCATAGTATTAGCGTTCATTTGATTAACATATCATGATTCAGTGGGTCTTTTTAAGGCTAGTAGCAAACCTATGTAAATAACGTTCATCTAGCATACAATCGGGTCCTTTGTGTTCTATATTAAAACAAGTATGTTATCCCCCTCGCGGGTTTTAAAAATCTTTACAAGATAGTATAAAAGCGAGGCTATAGACTCACCTTGGTACAATAGTAGTAATATGACGATCGCCGACGATAAGTGATGCCCGTTAAACACGAAGACCGCAACCTACCAAATAAGGCGCGTTCGTTAATAAATGACTCAAGTATAAATAATACTTAAATAATACAAAACTCAAAACACAAAACCATGACAATCCCAAAAATAATAGTAGTACAAGTGTACTTTTATACTCCTTTACATGTTACTTTATTAGACTATATGATCAAATAAAAATCTGCCGGTACTTACCAAAAGTACAAGCTCATTTACCATACTTAAACTATTCCGTTTTTGACGAAACTTTTTCACAAATTCACATATAATATCAATAAGACTCAGTTTAAATTTCATTCAAAAATATTACTTTTAAGACCTTCTGCCCGACACACCTTCGTGTTATAAAAACCGGATAGATTTACGTCTTCAACTCGTAAAACCATTTTAACATATCTAAACAACTCCATTTATAAAACCGACACTCGGGTTTGAAAATAAACTCATGACCTGTGGTTTAGACTTCAACATCAGTCCTTGAACATTTTTAAAACTCATTCTATAGTCCCCGAGATTCGATCCAAATATCGACAATAATTTTCGGATTGTGCCGATACTCGTCTCCCAGTACACGAATACTAAAGTTGGCATAACTTCTCGCTCATTTGGAGCTAGAAGCTCTATCTTATATCATATCGAAGCTAACGAAATTCTCTACGACCCTATCTTATTAGTTTAACAAGTTTATTACAGTAAGTAATTCAAAAATCCCCTTTTACCTACTGGTCTAAAATGGTTATCTAAAAATCATACCAAATCACCATTTTGACCCATTTCAACAATTTACATACTTCTAATATTACCCTAATATTATCATAACACATTTATCTAACTCCTAACAAACTCAAATTCAATCTAACAAAAATCAAATATATAAAAACCATGCATGCAACAACAACCCCACTCAAATATAATAATAACAACAACAATCATAACCATAAAAATGGATCAAACACATGTTCTTCACCAAAATTTTGAAAGAAAATTAAAGTGTATGCATGTGGGAAAATTTTATACCAAATGAAGCTTATCAAATTACTAGGATGGGTCTTTGATTAGTTTTGTAAGAATCAAAGTAGAAAATCAAAAATCATAAGGGTTTGGGTTTGAGGGTGGACGGTTTAAAGAGAGAAGAAAGAGGGAAATGTAAGATAGTTGGTGGAATTTGTTTAAATAGTCCAAGGTTAGGGTAGATTTTGTCATTTAGGCATAGTTTTGGTCCAAAATGCAATTAAATAGTTTACAAGGTAGAAAATGTAAATTGTGAATTTTGAATACATTTACGAGGCTCGGGTTTCGTAAAAATACTTTTCAAAAGTTAAAACGCTTCATAAATATAATAATAAAGCTTCGACACGACTTAAAACGTAATTAAATCGAAAACATCGAAAATATAAAAATATCGAGGCAATCGATAATAAAACATATTTTTTTGGGCATCCGTCGGTATCGCGATCACTAATAGTTCTCGTCATTCGTTAAAACGTAAAACACGAGAAATAAAGATTAAATATAATAAAATCATTTTTATAATAAATTGAGAATATAATATCGATACCTAACTCATTCCTTGCCGGTTTTCATCTAATCGACATTCTTACGCTAGTTTCAAGTCATAACCTTCTAGGTTAGTCGATAATTTAAAATTCTCATTAAATTAAACACGTAATACGTAATAGTCGAGATTAAAATAACGACATGAAATTGACGGATTGTCACAAATTCTGGCATGATAACCTAAGAGTTCCAATGTTATTCGTTTCACACCTCGAGACACAGGTCAAGACATCAGTCAAAACACATGTCTCACGTATATTTTCTAATGACGCCTGTCAAGACATCAGTTAAGACACATGTCATAAGCATATTTTCTCAAGACACGAGTCAAGACACATGACTTACGTCCATTTTCTGAAACAGCCATATGAAATTCAGGGTACCCTCCAAGGGGTGCATCCATTTTGTTGAGCCAGGTATTAACCAGGCCACAAGAATTTCAGTACCACCACCGGTATATTGTTGAGCCATGTCTCCACGTATCACGCTCACAATTGTTCAAGTATCACGTACACAATTGTTCACGTACTACGTTTCTGATATGACTCGTGAATATTTGACCAGATGCTTCTTATACCATTATGTTCATATTATTCTATATCGTGCCATTTCATGTACCTTGCATGTGAATTCTCATCTTCTAGACTAGATTCGTGAGGTTTAGCTTACGCTTGAAAATCAGGATATTCCAATATCATCAAGACATGGTCAAGAAGACCAAGATCTTTTTTCAGTATAGATCCTTTGGAGGAATTATTTCGAGAAGGAGCCCACTCAGGAATGAGGGAGTCCATCCGGACTTCGTATCCTTATTTCATTCCACGATCCAAGTATGTTTTCCAGTCACGTTAGGTTCCATGCTCTCTTTTATTTCATGTCTTTCGGTTTCATGTTACCGGTTTATCGTATCTATTACTCGAGGACGAGTTATTCTTTTTAGAGGAAAAGAGTTGTAAAACCCGCTTAAAATTATTCATGAACACGTCAACACATAAAATTTCGGACCAATTTAAATTTTATTTATCTATCTCATGTATAATATTTATTAAATACTACATGTACTATAAGTAATTATTATAAGTATAAAAATAATGACTACATCACGACAAGAGTAAAACGTACACGAAATATTAGATCACGTAAACATATTTAAATTCACGAGACAACTATATATAACATATGTAATTTATTTGTTAGCCAATAAAAGCACAACCGTGGAAACAAAAAGGACCATTTCGGCCAAAGAGAAAATAGAAAGGGGCCTACGCCCGTTCCTGTGTTGGTAAATATCAAAACGCAGTTTATCATTCTTTTCTTCCTTCCCTTATATCACGTAAAAGAAAAACAGAAACCCTAATGAAACTAGAGGGCCACTAGTTCTAGAGTAGCAACAGAAGGAAGAAAGGACCTTGATCTTGATCATTTCCAATGGTGCCCATGTTTAAATCTTTCAAGACGCACACACATAGGTATTTGAACATGAAAAACCCTATTTCGTTTTTTGTTTTGTTCTTCCTCTTTTGATGATCGACCACGCTTCTGTTCAACCAAACTAAGGGTGCGTGTGTTGTCCCTGTGCTGCCGCAAAGACCTCCAAGGGTGCGGCTAGTTTTGTGTTCAAGCTAGAGGCCATGCGGTTCGGTTTAGTACATGTAATCAAGGTACCAAGAGACAATCTTGAGGTCTTTCTTTCCGCCCACTCAAGAGACCTAATAAATGTGAAAACACTTATCCTTTTACCACTTAATTATAACAATAACCAAGCCTAAACGTGTATTTATTGTCGTAAAGCCGGAATTATGCGTGGTTTATGTTTTTGTTGTGATTTAGGACCAAAATGTGAAAAGGGAAGAAAACTTGGGCTTTCATGGGCTTTTATCAAAGAAAAAGACAAAAGACGAAGTCAAAAGATCAAGAGTGCAAAAAGTACGGAAATCCAAGGCCTATTCTGAAGATTTATCGAAGAAAAAGTCTAAAGACGGAAGTTTAATGAAGTCGAGGAACCAAGTCTAATAAATGAAGAAATTATAAGACGAGTTCAGTTTATCCATCGACAAATCCTGAGTCAAAGTCGAGAAAGATGAAGAATCTATAAGACGAAAAGACGAGAAGAGGAAGAAAGCATCAACACATTTAATTTCCCTATAAATACCCTCCTAATGACACATTAGGAGGTTTTATCTAATTTGACAAATTAGTCTTTCCAATTTATTTTCTTGCACTTTCATATTGTCATTTACTTAATTGCTCTTAATTTCAAGATTATTCCAAGTAAGTCTTTAATTTTATGTATTGAATCTTAATTTTTAATCAAGTTTTTAATTAATCTCTTATTCTACCTTTCTTGTTGATTTGATTTTTATGCTTATTTGCTTATTGTCATGCTTATTTGATTGTTTGTTATGTTTTTATGTGTTTGATTGTGTTAGCTTATTGTTCTTATAGCTTATTGTGTGCTTTTCTTAAATTTAATTAAGTGTTTTTTAAAGTTATTTTATAAAAAGTTGATTTTAAATATTTTGATTATTTAGTGTTTTTTAAATTTTTTAAATTTTGGCTTATTAGCTTTTTCTTAAACTTGATTTGGTTAAGTTTTTAGATAAGTGCTTATTGATTTTTAGCTTATTTTTAGTTTTCGCTTATTTTTGTTTTAATCCGGAATGCTTTAAAACCCTAATATCCGAATTAAGTGTAGATTTTCTTTTCCCGACATATGTACAAATTCATTTTCTGAATTACATACAAACATCCTTTCTCGAATTAAGTTCAAGTGCACTTTTTCCCTAATTGAGTGTGAACTTCCTTTTCCCGAATTGTGTGCAAACACCCATTCCGAATTAGGTGCAGAAGGTATCGATTCCGAATTAACTCCTTAGTTTGGATTCCGATTAGTAGTGGTAATGATGAATTCCGAATTGCATCACAAATGTGGATTCCGAATTACTTGATGAGTCTTGATTCCGAATTAAGTAGGGCACTCACATTCCGGATTACCCAGTAAACCTAGATTCCGAACTTAGTTTAGGAATTAGGTATTCCGAATTATGTCAGGGTTTAGGTTTCCCGACTTAGGTTATGTTTGATTTTTAGATTTACTGTTTTAATTTCAAGCATTTATTTTTCTCACCAATTTTCTTAAGTGTATTTTAATTGTTTTACTTTATTTTAAATTTCAAGTTTGCACTTTTATTAAGTTTTCAAATTTAACCTTTGTCAAGCTTTAATTTCTCGTCATTTAATTAATTACTCTTAAAATCTTAATTTCTCGCCATTTACTTTTTAGTCATTTTTCACTTTATTTACCTTCTATTTACTTTATAGTTTGTTTCTTTACTTTACTCAACGACAACCATCATTTCTTTTTCACCAAAGACAACTAAGTCACACTTTTAACCGTGGTCAATTCGATTAGACATACATCAAAGAACGATTTTTCAGTTATTAAAATGGCACCGCTATCGGCTCTTTTCGTGAAGATTAACGGTTTTTTGTGAGAGACGCGTTTGATTTTGGGATCCGTTCACTCGTGAACATTATTTTTCGTGTATAATTTTTTTCAAAAATTCTAAAAATCAAAAATTTTCAAAAATCCAAAAACATTAAAAAAATCATAAAAAGCATTTATGTTTCAAAGTTTTGCACCAAAAAGATTTTATTTTTACGTTAACCATTATTTGTCTATTTCTTTGCTATCTTTTTCTTGTGCAGGTGTGTGCGTACTCGCTCATCGTCTTATTCTGAGCCCAAGACTCTTGAAGACTTAGACATGGCCGGTGTACACAACAATAATAATCCACCTCACCCCAATTTGAATAATAACCACCATGTCCCTCCACCCGACCTTCGTACGATGGATGTGCTTTGTCAACCAACAAAGAATGGACGTGGAGGACAGATTACGGTGATGCAAATCACGTCTCCGGAATTTTCGTTGAAGCATCACATGATCCAACAAGTTCAAAATACTTGTCCATTTCATGGATTACTGGATGATGATGCCAACAAACACCTCGACAAATTCATTACCGTCACCCAAAGCATGAAATTGCCCGGTGTTACCATGGGGTTTCTTCGCCTTCATCTATTTCCACACACTTTATCCCACCATGCTGAAAAATGGTTTGATCGTCTTCCGAAGAATTCAATTCATACATGGGACGAAATGACTCAACTATTTTTGTCGCGCTACTTTCCACCATCCATGGTAACGAGCCTTCACTTTTTGAAGCTTGGGAACGTTATAATGTTTTGATCGATCGATGTCCTAATCATAATATGCTCCCCATCACTTTGATTGATACTTTCTACAATGGTTTAACTTTTCGTCATCGTGATACGATTAATGCAGCCGCGGGTGGCACATTTATGAAAAGAATACCCGATGAGTGTAGAGAGTTTATAGAGAACATGACCACCCATCACAAAAATTGGGATTCATCCGCATCTTTATGGAATAACCCGAGAGTCAATGTTTCTTCTACTTATCAAACCCCAAGATGATTGAACTCACCGCATGATGGCCGAAATGAACAAAAATATCCAACTCATGGCTACGAATCAACTACAACAAGTTAAAGCTGTAGCACTTTCTTGTGAGACTTGCGCCGGTCCTCATTCATACACTGATTGTCCTTCTACTTATGACAATCCGGAAAACGTGTATGCGGCTCATGGTAACTATTCAACGGAAAGCTATCAAGCCCGATCTCAAGGTGATCGTAACTTGCTAAGTTATCGTTTCAACAACTTTCTTTCACCTGGTTTTTCTCCTCAAGAGCACAACCCAAACACCTACAATAGAAGCAATCCAAACCCACCTCGAGCTTCTAATCCATATCACCCACCCGCTCCCCGAGTTCCACCCATCACTCCACCCACAACTTATAATCATGATGTTGAAACTTTCATAAGGACCCAAGGAGAGGTGGTGAAAAACCTTCAAAGCCAAATCATTAACTTGAAAGGTGATATCACTAAACAAGGGAATTACATTCGAACCGAGCTTCGAAATGATATGAGAACTTCTTTAAGCAATCAAACGAATGATTTGAGGAATATGATGGATAGTTTCTTTCAAAGTAATCAACCCTCTACTTCGGGCTCTCTTCCTTCAAATACTGTCACAAACCCAAGAGCGAATGTGAGTGCTATTACTACACGCAGTGGAGCAACTCTTGTAGGCCCATCTATCCCTCCCCCAGTTACTCCATCTACACCTCCTCCACCCCCATTTATTCCTCCTACTTCCACGCCTAGTACTAGTTCTACATTACCGTCTCCACCTCTCATGGAAGAAGTACCCAAGAAGAACCCTTCACTATCCCCACCTTCCACCTCTAAACCTTCAACATATCAACCTTCACCTTCTACACCTACACCACCTAAACCTAATATCCCTTATCCTTCTCACATAGACAAGTGCAAAGTGCTCACTAAAGAGGATGCTTAAGTTACTTCCTTTTTGAAGATGATTACACAAATGAACTTCAACATTAGCCTCTTTGAAGCACTTGTCCAAATGCCAAAATTTGTGAAAGCATTCGAGGAATTGCTTACTAAGAAGGAGAAGATGGATGAGTTTGTTAACACACGCTTAAATGAGAACTATTATGCAGTCCTTCTTAAAGAACTTCTTGAGAAATTTGGAGATCCCTGTCCTTTTGTGTTACCTTGTACATTCTCCCAAACCGAAGAATTTACTGCCTTAGCCGATCTTGGGGCAAGTATAAATTTGATGCCATTAAGTGTTTGGAAAAAGTTATCATTACCCGATCTTACACTAACAAAGATGACTCTTGAGCTAGCAAATCGAACTCTCGCTTACCCCGTTGGTATTGCCAAAGATGTGTTTGTTAAAGGTGGTACCTTCACTTTTCCGGTCGATTTTGTTGTTGTTGATTATAAAATGGACCCTCGTATTCTGTTAATACTTGGTCGGCCATTCTTAAGAACTGGAAAAACTTTAGTCGATGTTTCCGAAGGTGAACTAATTCTAAGGGTCGGGAATGATCAACAAGTGTTTAAAATGGGGAAGATTACAAACAAATTCAATGGAAGAGCATCGGCGAAAATGATTGATGTGCTTCAAGACGAGCTTGATACAACTACTTGTGAAAGTACAAAGCTTGATGCTTTTGTCGTCTACAACAATCCTCTTTTCTAGCCTCTCTATGATAATCCACTTTTTCAAGAAAATGTGGAAGACTCAGAAGATCCTCTCTCCAATTTGGTTGCCCCACCAATATTTGATGCTCCACCAATCTATGATGATGATTTTAGTTCCGATGTGGATGATTATGATGATTTTGTTTCAGAGTATAAAGACATGCCAACTTATGATGACTTTGATGATGTTGATACTCTTTCGAGTGATTCTTCACATGATGACCTTGCTCCTACTTTTGATGAAGATCCTCCACCAAAAATGCTTGATCCTACTTTGGATGACTACTCATTTGAGGAAACTTTTGCTACTTTTCTCAATACCTACTTCCCCAATGAGAATGATTCTCCTCCTTTGGACTTTGATTTTGGTCTTTATCCTCCTTCGGATATTAAGAAACCCGTTTCAAAGGAGAAGAAACCGGACGACACCATCATCCGCAGTACTTATGTTTTGACACCTCTCTATCCACCTTCGTCGGATGAGATTGTGAGATTTATGAGCGGCTCTTCTTCAAATTCTACTGAGCCCGAGTCTTATTTTCCCCTAAAGGAAAAGGTGTTTGATCCCGGTATTGCAATTTTTAAGCCATCTCAGTATCCATCTGATGAAATAAAAGGAAATATTTTTGGAAACAATGGAGATATGCTTGCACTTCATCATACTTTCCACCAGCGTGCTCAACAAATTCTTAAGGGAACCTTGCCTACTCTTATTTGGCTTGCCTTGTTCACCTTAATCTTGTGCTATTTGATGGACGAAAACCATGTATTTGACCCCGGTGGAAGTTCTTCAAGGTTCTTACCATGCTAATCAAGGTCGAGTTAGGCTCACCACTCGGTGAACAAAAACAAGCGCTTCTCTGGAGGCAACCCGAGTATCTATCCTTTTTATCCGTTTTTATAATAAGTGTAGGGGGAGACCCTCGTATGTGTTTGTTTTTTTCTTTCTTATGATGTGCAGGGATTCGAGCTTTCAAAGATCCATTCTTGATGACTTTTGACGATCCGTGATTCCGTGTACCCGTCTTCCCGGTTCTATCCTAAACTCTTTTGATTCTCTATTTTATATTCTTCAATATTAAAATAGGAATCACTTTAGTTGTCTCTTCCTTAGCAAGATTTAAACGACGTGCACAATGTCCTAAGTGTAGGGGAGTTTACTCCCACATGCTTAAACATTGAGGACAATGTTTTATATCAAGTGTAAGGGGGACTTCTATCGAAGTTAAGTGGGCTTTTCCTTTAGTTTGTCCTCATTTTAACCGGAAATTTGATTTTTCGACATTTTTAAAAAAATTTGATCTATTCTGGCCTATTAGTATTTTCCTTTGTTATCGTTATTTTCTTTCACTAGAATAAATTTTAATAAATGGTTTTAATAAGTTTAGATGTCTTTGATATATTAGACCCGTTATGAATCTTTTGACTCTACTCGAGTTTACTTATCTAAGTTTACTCTAGCTAGTATCCTTAACGTGTTTAAGTCAAGTTTTGCTAGGATTTTATATAGGGAACTTTAAAACGCGAAAGTCTTAACTCTTACGGGTTAAGAACAAGAACTTTTCGCAAGTTCCATAATTGATCCTAGAAAGTCGTTTCTCAAAGGAACTTTAAAATGCGAATTCTAAACTTGAAAAAGTCTAAGAAGTTGCAAGATCCTATAGATGACTTGAAAACCCAAAACTTTGATTTAATAGGCTAAGCATCCACGAGTCTCATTCCTTGAGATTTTAAATTGTGGAGAAAGAGAGATGATAGAGTTAATTATAAGTTTGGTATTCTTTCATGAATTTATATGAGTTAATTATGATATTTTTCTCCTATCGCTTGTTAATAAATTTAATTGCATTAAATAAGGGCGTACGATTTGAAAAGTTACTTAGCTTCTAGCCCAAGATCGTTTAAAAGTTGCTTGGTATTAATTAGAGTTCATAGCCAAGGCATAACTTATTGAAGCGGGATGCGAAGATTGGCGAGTCCGAAAAGGCCCTAACAAGGCATGAGGGCTACATTTTGTTGCTAAAGATCCCAAGTGATGTGAAGAATCATTTATCAAAAATCAATATGAACGATCGAGACACACGATGAAAAGCAAAAACTCCCCTAAATATCATGGAGAATTCTATCCGAAAAGACCCTAGCAAGGTATGAGGATAAATAGATCCATGTCCTAAAAGGAGGCGGATCGTTGCATATCAAAATCCAAAATAAAGATTGGAGAAAAATGAAGAAGTCGTGGTCTAAATATGAAGAATCTCTCAAAAATTTCAAGTGAAGAAATTCCTATTATGAAGAGAAGACCATTATTTCAAGAACGTCTCTCAAGATTTGAAGTATGAAGTCACTGCCAAATATCGGTCCGAGAAAGGTCTCAAATCGTGAAACGAGTTATGCCAAGATATGAACTTTATGAAGTCCCGAGAAGCAGTTTTAAAAGATTTTATCCTTTAGCTAACTATTGATTAAATCGTCTTACTTTATTTTCGGCCTAAATAAACTACCTAAAGAAGTCAAACAATGCATCCTCGTGATCATTCAAGACAACAATATAATATAAGAGATACACCTATGAATAAGGGAGTCTAAGCAAATAATTGAGCCACATGAGTTTGTGTTAGTTTGCTAACTTATAATAACAATGATATCGTTTTTAAGCTTGGTGTGGGGAACGTGAAATTTGAGAGTGATAAACATTCATGACATACAAAATCCCTAATGTAAGTCTTCGATATCTTTACTTGTTTTCTTCCTTCAAATATTTTGTAATTTTCTATCTCTTAAAGTTTCCTTAATGTCTTGTGTTTAATAAAGGCCAAAGTGGGTTAATTATGATGGATAATGTAAATCTTTCTTTGTAACTAATGCATTGCATGAGGGCATTGCAATGGTCAAGCGTAGGGGATTTAATAAGTGTGAAAACACTTATCCTTTTACCACTTAATTATAATAATAACAAAGCCTAAACGTGTATTTATTGTCGTAAAAGCCATAATTATGCGTGGTTTGTGTTTTTGTTGTGATTTAGGACCAAAATATGAAAAGGGAAGAAAACATGGGCTTTCACGGGCTTTTATCGAAGAAAAAGACAAAAGACGAAGTCAAAAGATCAAGAGTGCAAAAAGAACGGAAGTCCAAGGCCTATTCTGAAGATTTATCGAAGAAAAAGTCTAAATACGGAAGTTTAATGAAGTCGAAGAACCAAGTCTAATAAATGAAGAAATTATAAGACGAGTTCAATTTATCCATCGACAAATTCCGAGACAAAGTCGAGAAAGACGAAGAATTTATAAGACAAAAAGACGAGAAGAGGAAGAAAGCATCAACACATTTAATCTCCCTATAAATACCCTCTTAATGACACATTAGGAGGTGTTAGCTAATTTGACAAATTAGTCTTTCCAATTTATTTTCTTGCACTTTCATATTGCAATTTATTTATTTGTTCCTTAATTTCAAGATTATTCCAAGTAAGTCTTTAACTTTATGTATTGAATCTTAATCTTTAATCAAGTTTTTAATTAATCTCTCATTCTACCTTTCTTGTTGATTTGATTTTTATGCTTATTTGCTTATTGTCATGCTTATTTGATTGTTTGTTATGTTTTTATGTGTTTGATTCTGTTAGCTTATTGTTCTTATAGCTTATTGTGTGATTTTCTTAAATTTAATTAAGTGTTTTTTTTAAAACGTTATTTTATAAAAAGTTGATTTTAAATATTTTGATTAGTTAGTGTTTTCAAAAGTTTTTAAATTTTGGCTTATTAGCTTTTTCTTAAACTTGATTTGGTGAAGTTTTTAGATAAGTGCTTATTGATTTTTAGCTTATTTTTAGTTTTTGCTTATTTTTGTTTTAATCCGGAATGCTTTAAAACCTTAATATCCCGAATTAAGTGTAGATTTTCTTTTCCCGACTTATGTACAAATTCATTTTCCGAATTACATGCAAACCTCCTTTCCCGAATTAAGTGTAAAGGCACTTTTTCCCGAATTGAGTGTGAACTTCCTTTTCCCGAATTGTGTGCAAACACCCATTCCCAATTAGGTGCAGAAGGTATCGATTCCGAATTAACTCCTTAGTTTGGATTCCGAATTAGTAGTGGTAATGATGAATTCCGACTTGCATCACAAATGTGGAATCCGAATTACTTGATGAGTCTTGATTCCGAATTAAGTAGGGCACTCACATTCCAGATTACCCAGTAAACCTAGATTCCGAACTAGGTTGTAAACCGCATTCCGGCTTAGTTTAGGAATTAGGTATTCCGAATTAGGTCAGGGTTTAGGTTTCCCGACTTAGGTTAAGTTTGATTTTTTGATTTACTGTTTTAATTTCAAGCATTTATTTTTTCCGCCAATTTTCTTAAGTGTATTTTAATTGTTTTACTTTATTTTAAATTTCAATTTTGCACTTTTATTAAGTTTTCAAATTTACTTTTTGTCAAGCTTTAATTTCTCGTCATTTAATTAATTACTTTTAGAATCTTAATTTCTCGCCGTTTACTTTTTAGTCATTTTTCACTTTATTTACCTTGCTATTTACTTTAAAGTTTGTTTCTTTACTTTACTCAACGACAACCATCATTTCTTTTTCACCAAAGACAACTGAGTCACACTTTTCACCGTGGTCAATTTGATTAGACATAGTTCAAAGAACGATTTTTCAGTTATTAAAATGAAGTTTTTAATTAATCTCTCATTCTACCTTTCTTGCTGATTTGATTTTTATGCTTATTTGCTTATTGTCATGCTTATTTGATTGTTTGTTATGTTTTTATATGTTTGTTTGTGTTAGCTTATTGTTCGTATAGCTTATTGTGTGCTTTTGTTAAATTTAATTAAGTGTTATTTTTTAAAAAGTTATTTTATAAAAAGTTGATTTTAAATATTTTGATTATTTAGTGTTTTTAAAAGTTTTTAAATTTTGGCTTATTAGCTTTTTCTTAAACTTGATTTGGTTAAGTTTTTAGATAAGTGCTTATTGATTTTTAGCTTATTTTTAGTTTTTGCTTATTTTTGTTTTAATCCGGAATGCTTTAAAACCCTAATATCCCGAATTAAGTGTAGATTTCTTTTCCCGACTTATGTACAAATTCATTTTCCGAATTACATGCAAACCTCCTTTCCCGAATTAAGTGCAAATGCACTTTTTCCCGAAGTGAGTTTGAACTTCCTTTTTCCGAATTGTGTGCAAACACCCATTCCGAATTAGGTGCAAAAGGTATCGATTCTGAATTAACTCCTTAGTTTGGATTCCAAATTAGTAGTGGTAATGATGAATTCTTACTTGCATCACAAATGTGGGTTCGGAGTTACTTGATGAGTCTTGATTCTGAATTAAGTAGGGCACTCACATTCCGGATTACCCAGTAAACCTAGATTCCGAACTAGGTTGTAAACCACATTCCGACTTAGTTTAGGAATTAGGTATCCGAATTAGGTCAGGGTTTAGGTTTCCCGACTTAAGTTAAGTTTGATTTTTAGATTTACTGTTTTAATTTCAAGCATTTATTTTTCCCGCCAATTTTCTTAAGTGTATTTTAATTGTTTTACTTTATTTTAAATTTCAAGTTTGCACTTTTATTAAGACCCAACAGGGTCAAGGGTCTTGGTTTATTGGATAGCCGAGAACCAAGAGCTCAATGCTCGGTTTGGTTGTATACTCAAGCCAAGCAACAGGCTAGGCCTGTTTCTAATTACCTAGCCGAGACCTTCCCTTGAACAAAGGGGGTTCGACCTTGTTTGATGTGCAGCCGAGAAACCCTAATAGGGTGTGGGCTGTTTGGTTCATGTAGAAGCCGAAAACCAAGAACAGGAGACTATGGCTCGTTTCTTTCGTCCATGTCCAGTCGAGAGACCCTAGAGCTAGGGCTCATTATATTGGTTTTGTTTTAATTTTGGTTTTGATTTATGTAATTACAAGTAAATATAAACATGTCATGGTAAAAATAGAAGACTTAAGTTAAAATTAATATAGATATTAATTTCATGAAAAACCTTGTTTTGATATTAATTAAGTTGTTAATTGATCATGGGCAATTTTGTGGTTAAAATGATTAACTAATTTTTCATGCATTAAAACTATTGAGTCATAGGATCTAGACTCATCTGGGATATATAACAATGATTGTAATAAGCACAGCGGAACATAAAGAACACAATCAAAGTTATGAACAAGGCTTTCTTATTCATAAAATACTAATAAGCTACTACTACTCCTGGTGCCTAATAGGCTTGACACCAGGAGAACGCACACACACCTTTAGTTTACATTGTATATGAATTAGTGAATAACCATGTGTGCCTAACCCTCTTTATATAATAGAGGTACTAGGGTTACATCACAACCCTAGCTTACTTACTAAGCTAACTATTTATTATTAAGTCCTTCATCTTCTTTTGTCATATCAACTCAAGATATATAAGTCCCAACAATCTTCCCCTAGTTGATTTGATAAAACCAGTAAGCACAAGCTTCCACTGAAGCAATATAGATGAAGGCTAAGCTTCCCCTGGATCCATGCATTCTTCCCCTTTTTGTCACATCAACTCAAAAAGGATCGTCTTCCCCTTAAGAAGTGCACGGCAAATCCAATAGGTTCCATGGAGTGATCACTGATGAAGAAAATCAAGTATAACGAATTTTATGAAGAAGTGAAATATCCCAAACTTGTATCTTATATCATCTCAGTTTTAATTACATGGGACTGATAACCCCCATAACTATAAGCTAACTGTTAGCTATAACAATATATTTAATCCAACGACAAGGTGTATTGCTCACCAACAGTTTTTGGTACATGGGAACTGGTAACCTTCACAACTATGAGCCAGTTGTAAGCTGTAACAATATATTTAGTCCAAAGACAAGGTGTATTGCTCACCTAATTGAGATATAAGAAGATAACAAGTTTATGAAAATCAAGTCCAACATCAAATAAGCAATAATCAACTGTCTTCGTCAAGAAACCATAAATCACCAGTAGGAACCATAAGCGAACCATCTCTTGCATCTTAAACTCAGTAGTACAGATCATCCACTCATTCAGTGTGAAAAATACATGCTTATTACAATAACATGTAATAAAATGTCTTTGTATAATTCTTGTAATCAATATATGCATGGCGATCACATGCAATGGCCGATAGTCTCAGTGAGCTCTGACGGATCAACCAGAAACCACTCGATGCTTATGATCATGCTAATTTTGTGATGATCATATCATGAACTGTATGGTATCATATGCCCCCCAAATATTTGTAAAAGAGCGTGTAACTGTTCCAATCAAGAATTATAGCATAAACTGAACGTTGGAAATAAACCATATACCTCTTCATTGTTCAAGATCACCAATAGGAACGACCAGAAGGAAACGACCAGGAGGAACCGACTAAGAGGAACCGACCAGTAGAAACTGTCCAGGAGGAACCGACCAGTAGTAAGAAATAGCCAACCAGGAGCATCTCAAAAACCCCTTCGTTTTCATTT
Organism: Glebionis coronaria; assembly: GCA_025667525.1. Taxonomy (NCBI): domain Eukaryota; kingdom Viridiplantae; phylum Streptophyta; class Magnoliopsida; order Asterales; family Asteraceae; genus Glebionis; species Glebionis coronaria. Next base: position 640,672,488 of record CM046877.1, read on the forward strand.
TTTTTTCATTTTGTTTTTTTTTTTCTTACACCTTCTGTCACCACAATGTCGCTAAGCTGTTGCTAATATCAAACACATCTTCTTTCTCCAAACTTTTAGTGACGCAAGAACTGTCACTAATACTGTTGCTGACCTGTCACTGATCACAATAGAACAAATGATACAAAGAAATATATATGGACGGTACTAGACAGAGAGTACAATGAACTTTCCATATTTATGTTTCTACGAGCCTGTAGCAACCACAATCATACCCATAGAATCACGTCCCAAATATATATCTTATGTCCTATATCCCATGAAGTTAGGAACTCACGTCTATTTCAAAATGGAGATGTGACCCTATCTTTTAGGATTAACTCCACGCAAGGATATGAAACTCAACCCTAAAAATCAGGGATCTCATTCAATCAATAGCCGAATGTTTTAAATGCAGCCACGTCCAAAATTATACAAGATAATTGTATATCTCGAAAATTAAGGAACTAATAAATACGTATAAAGCTGCTTCTACACGTTTTGACTTTGGTATCATACCCTAAAAGTCAGCATCATGGACCCATGTACTGCATCATATATCACGTCAAGAATTCAAATGGCATCCCTACATATTAGGAGTCATAATATATCCATAATGTGTGTAGGTCATAACTGCTTCATTTAACATACGATTTGACTTTGTTATAACATCTACACGTCACATCCGAAAATAACTCGTATCCCATAAACAATATTTATCACCACACGTCTTAAACGGTTATGCATTCATTGACATTATCACACAAATGTTTCGCACATATCCGGTGCCTACAAATCAGGCAGAATCCATGCATACCATATTCCAAAGTCTCGTTCAAGTATATGAATCAGTTATGTAAACAAAATTCATTTCTTTAAATAAGACCTTTTCACGTGGTCCCTTAAATTACGTCCAGTAGGAGTCAACGAGATTAATTCCAAATCTGTATATATCAAAAAGATTACTGGCGAGAATAGTACCTTGGAGTCTCTGCCATTATCTTGAAACCATACGAGACATATCAACAGTACTTGAAATGTAGAAGACACATGAAAGTACCTTTGTATGTTCAAGTCTGCTTTTCTCCTTTTGTAGAAATCAAGTAACAAGTATACACAGAAATATGATACACGTCCCTTTCTCCTTTTCACCTTTATCGAACAAATCCATCTTGCCAGCATTAGAACAAATCCAATAGACCAAATGTCACGTGATGTATACTTAGTAACAAAACCGTTGGGACGGCCATCAATCATGTGCTTTAATTTCCCATGCCTCTTTCATCTGCCCTAGAAGCACAGCCAGATGTCCAAAGTTCCTTTGTTAAAATATACAAAAGGAATGCAAGACACAATGGTATTTAAACAGATTTAGCTTGTCTTCATACTGTCACATGTGTTCTAGGGTTTAATAAAACCCTAATGATTTGTCAATCATCATGTACCCTTCTGCCTTTACTGAACATAGGAACAGATTTCAGGGTTTAACAAGCACAAACCCTAAAAATAATGAACATCGGCAGCCAATCACCTCTTGGTTCAAACTTTCAAACACATGAAACCCCAAAAGCGTATCTGTCTTGGCAGCAAGTAATTCTACTAGGGTTCATCATTGATCCAAGGATCAACTCACCAAAGCTAGCAGAATCACCATGTTGGGTCTACTAGATGTAGATCTTGCAGCCTGTCAGGACCGGTGAATGACTTCTGTAATCACAAGTCAAATCACAAAGAGACTCTATACACAATATGAATGTAGAATATAAATATAATCAAGAGAAACAGAATAACTATAAAGACTTGATCCTTTCTAAGAATTTCTAATATTGATAATGACTAGAACTACGTTTTGTGAAGGTGTGTGTAACCCTTCTTCCTAAGGTTCCTTTTATACTACAAGGAAACCCTAATACATCATTAAAGAAAACGTGTAAAACTGATATGCATATCCTTTCCTAACATATCTCATGCATATCCTAACAGAATATTAAGTAAATAATAAAGTTTGACTTCGACTAGGACCAGGAGCAGGACTTGCTCCTACTACGACTAGGACCAGGAGGAACTACATACCTCCTAGTCTACCTATTACATATAACTATTACAATGGTCCTAACAATCCTCCCCTAAACTTGAATTTGACCTGTTGAGTTCAAGTTTCCTGGAAAACGTGCAAAGAAAACCCGAGGATTGTATCAGCAAAACAAATAGTAGCATCAACAAGATAAGAATCAGAAGAATAGCCGCAACATGAAACACTAGAAGCTTCTCCAAAGCTTGTAACAAATCAGCATCGTGTTGAATCTTTTCAGCAACATGAGCAGATTTGATGAGCCTTTACCAAGTAGCTGCTCGCTCTTGGGCTAGCTAGTCATTCTGGTGGAATAAGCATCACCCTGGGAGACTAGAACCCAGCCCAACTCTTAGAACGTGAATCAATGGTGAGTGGGAGTACCCTGATGATTTTAGGCAAACCATCACAGCCGTCAACGGATTTGATGCGTCTTTACCAGAAGCCGTACCCCACTGGACTCGCCAACTCTTTGCAATGAAGCATCGGTGAGTTGAACACCCTATAGCTTTAAGCAAGCTATTACAGCTATCAACGGATTTGATAAGATCTTTACCAAGAGCCGTACCCCCTTGGATTAGCCACTTTTCAGTCCAAGACTATGGCAAGTGAAAACCATCCAGTTTTGGGTAACCTGGCAACCATCAACGGATTTGAGAATCGCACCAGGAGCCGTACCCTCAAGGTGAATCAACTTTTTCTTGTCGATTAGACATGGTAAGTGGAGAACCATTTGTTGTGTGGACCACGTCCAACACCAAGTGAAACCAAGTACCAGAACAAACGCAAACCAGGAACCACATTGTGAAACAGCCAAGGGATATTATGTACAAGTACAAAAGCTAAACTGTGTTTAAAGTATAAGCAGATATTATATAAAAATTATATTTTTTTTTATTTTTTTTTAACTATAAAGAATGAAATTCACCAATCACTGTACATATTGGTGAAAAGAATAATAAGAACAAAAATTCAAAGTATGAACCCTTACAACCCAATCACCTTACATACCAGAAGCTGCCTTCTTATCCGCTAGCAACCGTGCCTGAATACCCTCTACCAAAGCTGTGGCCATACTCGACTCATTCCCAGAAGGAGCAGTAGAAATTTGCAAGTGACTTGCCAACATTGCTTCCATGGAAGAAATAGTCTAAGGATACTCCACATCCGTCAGCATAAACACCATATGACCAGATTCTAATTCCAACATATGAACTCCACATCCAGCATATAGCTTCCATCGCAGAATCTCCCATTGGAATTGATCCTTCCATATGCCCGAAACAGGAGCATTTGGAGGAGGATCCAACATTAGCTTGAGATCAGCCCAGATACGGAGACCAGGCCAGGAAGACACCGCCATGGGGTCAAACGGCATACTAGAATCAACAAGCCCAAACAACGCCATAAGATCCATACGGTCAGCCCACGATAACACACCCTGCAAACCCGTTGCCAATCGCACAGACCCATCACTCAAAGTAATCCGATGGGAGACGCCACCAGGAAGTGTTGTAGAACGCTCAATTGTATAACCCGTAATGCTTCCATTGCCCAAAGGTAAGTCAGAATCGCTGTCAGAAGCTGCATCAATTAAGTTCTCAGGATCACGCTTCTCAAAAGGAACTAATTTACCACGGCGAACACGACGAGCAAGTTTCTGGCGAATGGAACGTCGAGGTGTGGGAGCCGAAGGTGTTGATTCAACCTTTACCTTAACTCCAGCAACAGCAGGGGAAGCAGTAGAAGTAGACTCATGAACATGTCCACCCAATGGACCACTAGGAGCTGCATCAAAAGTAGGATTATGTTGTGTTGCAGGAACTTGTGGTGATGGAGATGGCACATCAGATGTAGTAGCAGTAGGTATGGTGGTATCAACAAAGGTGCTTGTAGGAACATAGGTGGTGGTAGTAGTAACAGGTGTGGTGGTGGAAGCATGAGTGGTGGTGGTAGTAACAAAGATGGTAGTAGCAGGACCAGCAGTAGAACCCATAGGAGCAACCAAGGGTGTAGTAGAAGGACCAACAGAAGTAGCAATAGAACCAGAAGGACTACCATCAGAACCAGGAGTGGGTACAGACGAAGGACCAGTAGAATCAGCAGGCATAGAAGCAGTCACACCACGAGGATGGTAAATAAATCTTTCTGGAATAGGTTGACTCTGACGCTTCACCATCTTTTCATAAAGGACCTTAAGCTCATCAAAAGTCAAAGCCCTCACCCGAGCCCAAGACCACGGAGCATTAAAATGAGCAGCAGATTGATATTTCACATAACGTTGCATCTGCTGGCGCTCCTCAGCCCGAGATAGAGGTCTGTTCCTTCTCTGTTTCTTTAGTTCTTCAGCAAGAGCCAACTGGTGCTTACGCATCATCACCATAGCACGCGGAATACAATTGTGTTCATCAACATCATCACCCAACAGATCTTTAAACTGAGCATAATCCCGAGTGAGAACAGTCAACACTTGCATCCATTCACCATCAGTCCAATGCATGGCATCATGCTGAATTTGCGCACGCCTGCGCTCTCGAAGCTCTTCCTCAGCAGCCCTATCCGCCTCATCAATCTCAGCCTGAACTCGACGAGCAGCCTCTTCACCAAGCCTTTCTTCTTCAATCTGTCGACGAGTACGCTTGCGAGTTGGAGATGGAGAATCAGTCATTGGGGCTTTTCCCTTCGGATCATGAGAGGGACCAGCATGAGAACCATCAGCAGGATCAGAATCACCACCCATAGAAGGGGGAATAGCACTAGGAGAAGGAACATTGGAGGACATTGGAGGAACCGGCAAATCATCATAAACTTTATCAGCAAAGGCAGCCTTTGCCAACAACGTCAAGCCATCCTCAACATTCTCCGCACCCTCATCCTCAGAATCTGAAAGAACCACATGCTTCTTGCGACGACGTTGTTGATTCTCCAACACCTTTATGCGATCAGCCAGAGGAAGAACAAACTCCCTTGTAAGCTTCCGATGTTGGTTTAAGTCAGCTTCCAAACAAATCATCCTCTCAAGGTACCTGTGCATAAGATCGAGCAAAGATGTCAGTGTAGTAGGCTCCTCCGCCTGCCCACCAAGAGAACTTGGATCAGGGAAAGCATCACGGGAGCCTGAAGCAACATGTGGGTCAACCTGTGGAGAACTAGCATCAAACGGGATATCAGTCGAGTGTGGGGCAGGACTAGGAGGTGGAGTCTCCACAAAAGGAGACCTTTGTGGAACTGAGGAAGGACCAGCCTTGGTAGGAGATGGTTTTTCAACCACCACTTCCTCAACTAGCTCCTCCTCTACCACAGGAGTGGCACCAACAGTAGGAGCCTCCTCCTCCTCCATGGGGTCATCATCTATCACAACAAACTCAGGAGCCTCCTCCTCCTGACCCATAGGACCCTGAGCCAACCCTATCATGGCTTCAGTCAGGGGCCTCCAATCCCCAGTAAACCCATTCATCATATTGTAATACACTTTAGCTGTAAGTTTAGATGGCACATGCTCAGTCCTATCACGTGGAATGCAAACAAGGATTTGTTGAAGAAACCTAGGGTACATAAGAAATATCTTCCTCGAACCAGCAGTAGACAAATTACTAGCCATCCCCTCAAATAGATAATGAGAAAAATTAAACACTCTACCCTGGGCTAAACATATAAGACCAGTAGCCAAAGGAGTAGGGAAAGCATCCCAACTCCCAGACTTGGGACTCATACAATGGATTAAAAAGTGAACCAGAAGCTTCCATTGGGGGGAAAACCTATTCTTCTGGAAGTTAAACTTCCCCCCATGTTCATAACCTATGGCAGCCATACCCTCTAATACTTCCGAATTGGGGATTGATACAACACCCCCCTCATCCTGAAGATGAAGAGAAGAGAGAATAGACGCTTCAGTGACCACATATGCACGTCCATCTATGGTAGCATGGAGTGCACGTGGACGTCCAGCCACATTCACAAGCTGAGCAGACGCCCAAAATTGACGTATCACACTATCATATATGGTAGGACAGACAGTAAATGCAAACCTTAAGTTAGAAGCTTCAATGAAATCCAAGATGTCAGCAAAATGTTCACGATTTGGACCATCACCCAGATAAGCAACACGATTGTGAGCAGGTTGGTAAGCAAGAGCAGCCATGGATCTTGATGAATTGATGGAAGAAGGATTGGGATTGGGATGTAGAGAGTAGAAGCGGTTTGTGTGTGTGTGTTAATTGTAATGAGTGTGTCAAGGGTGTATGTTGACCACAAATATGAAGAAAGTAGTAACTGTTCATTGACCCCTATTAATGGGGGGTTTCCCTTTCAAATTAAACCATAATGGCATAATAACCACTTGCCCTTTTTAACATAATAACCAACCCCCAATTTACTTGCTGAATTCAAACTTGTAAATACCAGTATTGGGAGCGTTGACCAAAAGTCAAAGCACACAATGGTCAGACCAGGAGCAAAACGTGATTAACAAAGGACAAAAGGAATGAACAGTATGCCAGACCAGTACCAGTACCAATAGCCAAACACCACTAGACATGGAAGGATTTCAAACCACCAGCAGACAACCAAGCATAACTAGAAGCTGACCAAAGAGGACCAGAAGCCAGTCATATAAGGCCATATCCACCAGAAGAGAGCAAAAATCCTCCATCAGAAGCACCACACACCATCATAACCAAGAAATTATGTTGTTAAATACTATGAATACGTTAGACTGACCAAATATGTACACAAAGCCTCCCCTTAGGCTTTGCCTCCCCTCAATCCTAGACCTTAAGGATTGACCATCCTAATATGAACCACCAAGTGGTTAAACCGAGGACCATCAAAAGCTTTTGTCAGCAAATCAGCAACATTGTCATTCGTATGAACTTTAAGAACCTGTATCAGCTTCTTCTCATTGGCATCGCGTATAAAATGATGCCGAATCTCAATATGCTTCGTCCGTTGATGAAATACAGGATTCTTCACAATGCAGATAGTGCTTTGATTGTCAATAAAAATTTTGGTATTCATAAAATTGAAACCATAGTCCAACATCTGATTTTGGATCCATAAAACTTGACCACAACAACTAGCAGCCGCAACGTATTCAGCTTTTGTTGAAGAAGTAGCTTACGATTGTCTGTTTCTTACATTGCCATGAAATAAGCCGACGACCCAAAAATTGACAACCACCAGTAGTAGAATTCCTATCATTATTAGCACCAGCATAATCACTATCACTATAGGCTTCAAGAACAAAGGGAGATTCTCTAGGATACCATAGACCCAATTTAGGTTGAGCCTTGATATACTTGAAAATCTTCTTCATTGCATTTAAGTTCGAAACCGTTGGAGTCACCTGGTGTCGAGAACAAGCACTTACTGCAAACATAATGTCCGGACGTGATGCAGTCAAATACATGAGAGAGCCAATCATAGACCTGTACATGTGAACATTTACCGGGGGATCTGGCTCATTCTTAAGTTTGATTCTAGCAACTTCATAAGGAGTTGCTGCTGGTCTAAGAGGATCCATGTCAAACTTCTGAAGAATCTCATGAACATATTTATCTTGACTGATGAAAATCCCATCCGATTGTTGCTTGACCTGAAGACCAAGGAAAAATGACAGTTCTCCCATGGCACTCATCTGAAATTCGCCTTTCATCAAGTGTTCAAACTCATCACACCACTCCTTCCTTGTAGAACCAAAGATAATGTCGTCCACATAAACCTGAACAAGGATAATATCCTTGGAATTCCGCCGAAGAAATAGTGTTTTGTCAATAGTACCTCTTCTATAGCCATTCTTTAACAAGAAAGTGGAGAGACGCTCATACCAAGCTCTAGGAGCCTGATGTAACCCATAAAGAGCCTTGACCACCTTGTAGACTTGCTTGGGATGAAGTGGATCTACAAACCCCTTAGGTTGAGTAACATACACTTCCTCGTCAATTTTTCCATAGAGAAATGCACTCTTGACATCCATCTGGAACACCGTAAAGCCAACATACAAAGCAAAGGCCAAAAACAGACGAATGGCCTCGATCCTGGCAACAGGCGCAAAGACTTCAGTATAGTCAATGCCCTCAATTTGAGTGTGTCCTTGTGCGACAAGCCTAGCTTTATTCCTGACAACAATTCCCCGTGCATCCTTCTTGTTTTTGAGAATCCATTTGGTATTGATAGCTGTCTTCCCATCTGGTAAGTCAACTAGAACCCAAACATTTTGAAACAAGAATTGCTGCATTTCCTCCTGCATAGCCTCCACCCAACTTTGATCCTCAAGTGCATGAGAAACAGACCTAGGTTCCACCTGTGAAAGAAAACAAGCAAACAAACAGTGTTGAAAGTCCGTGTGATTATTACGCTTTTGATCCTCAATATAGCCTACAAGAGCATGATGATCAGACGAGGCCTTCTGCTGCATTCTGCGTGTCTTGACGGTAGAACCAGGATCTCCAATAATTTGAGTGGTAGGATGATCTTTATGTGATTGCAAGACTGGATTGGACGAAACCTCCACTTCTGGTGCCAAGTTATTGAGATCACCAACAAAATCAACATCATATGAAGCATTTTGGAAAATCCCGTCTACCGGTTGTTTATGTATATCATCCAGCTTGGTAGAAGACTTCTTTTCATGGTTCCCCAAATCAGAAGGACTGGAGAAACGTGTATTGGAAGCAGACTCACTAGCCGGAGTACCAGTAGTTGAGAGGCTAGCTCTAGGAGCAGAGGCTGGAGTACCAGGAGCAACTTTGTCAGTAGGCTCAACCAAGGGAAACTCAAAACTACCTTGAGCAGCTGCTTTAGTAGCTTCTTGTTGTTGCTTGAGAAGAGTGTCAAGAGCTGCTTGGGAATCCTGTACATCCAATGGAGTTGCATCACTAGGAGGAGTAGAAGAAACCGTGGTGGAATAGGATGGAACCACAAAAATGTCATCCTCATCATCTGAATCAGAAAGACTAGAAGGAACACCAGTACTAGAAGTTGCAAACACTTGTGGTCCTGCATCATGGTTAGTTTTGAAACGAAAATATCCTAACGAATCACTAAGATAATCAAGATCAAAATACCATTCTGGACCTTTGCCTTGGATGTTTGACTTCTCCTCAAAATACCTGAGATTAATAGTTTCAATTATCCGTTTGGCTTGAAGATTGTAGACACGATACGCCCGAGAATGAGCTGAATATCCCACAATGTATCCTTCATCAGCCTTGCCATCAAACTTCCCCAAATAGTCACTAGTATTCAGAATGGTGACTGGACACCCAAAAGGCTTCAAATGAGCAATATTTGGGACTTTGCCCGTGAGCAGCTCATAAGGAGTCTTCTTGTGAGAATTGGTAATAGAAACCCTATTCAAAACATAACTTGCAGTATTAACAGCTTCTGTCCAGAACATGGTTGGAAGCTTGGAATCGGCAAGCATAGTTCTTGCTGCTTCTATTAGTGTCCGGTTCTTTCTTTCTGCCACACCATTCTGTTGAGGAGTCCTAGCAACACTATAATCTCGTTTGATGCCCTTAGCATTGCAAAGTGCGATGAGGTCTCTATTTTTTTAAACTCGGTTCCATTGTCGCAACGAATACCTTTAACTTTCTTGGACAACTGATTCTCTATCAAGGTAAGAAAATCTCTAAGAATTGAGTAGGTCTCACTTTTGGCAGCCATGAAGAACACCCACGTAAACCTGCTATATCCATCAGTTACCACCAAACAGAATTGCTTGTGGTCAATGCTCCTGATGGATGTAGGACCAAATAAGTCCATGTGTAGAAGCTGCAATGGTTCAGTAATAAGACTTAAAGCAGTAATGGCCTTGAAGGATGCTTTGTGTTGTTTGCCTTTGCTGCAGGCAATACAATTGATATTATTTCTAAACGTCTTGGGAGGTAAACCAGAGACCAGATTCAGATTGGCAAGTTTGTGAATGGTCTTGAAATTCACATGTCCCATCCTTCGATGCCATTTAGTGGCTTCATCTTCTGAGGCTTTTGCAACCAGACATGCTAGTTGACCAATAGGGTTGACTTCATTCAACTTGATACTATATAGATTGTGTCTTCTAGGGATTCTGAGTAAAACTTGTGAGTCATCCGGAAGCTGAAAATCTTTGGAAAGCACAAGTGCATCAGTATCGGTGAAGAGTACAAACTGCTTCTTGTCACAAATCTGAGAGACCGATATCAAGATGAAGTGTTGAAGTGCTTCCACATAGTAGACCTGCTCAAAATTTAGATTTGGAGTCTTTATCGTTCCTTTGCCAGTGATTTTGCCTTCACCTCCACCAAAATAGACCTTGCCTCCATGAAACGGTACAAAGTTAGAGAGAAGACTTTTATTGCCAGTCATGCTCCTGGAGCAACCACTATCAACAATGCCTAGACTAGGATCCTGGTATGGAGTAACCTACAACAACAAGATAAAAAATGCAAAAATTAGTGTCGTAAGGGGACCCAAACCTTTTCAGATTTGAGCCTGCCTTGTGGATCATTAGAAGAATGCCAAGAAGATTGATGAGATCCATCATTGTTCCTTGGTTGCCTATGCATCATATGGGTATTATTATTTGACCAGGAACAACCTGCTGAGGGCTTAACAGCAGTTCCCAAATTTCCCAAACCAAAATACGTGTGGTCTAAATGTTGCGGATATATTGGATTAAAATTTTCAAAAAAATTACTGGTTGGTTGGAATCCACTATCTCTCCAATAATCAGACGTGAAAGGAGAGGATACTCTAGAAGTATTAAACATTGGAGCACTAGGATTAAGTCTTCTAGAAGCATAGGAAGCAGCTCCTGGTGAACCAAGAGCTAGAAAAGCATGATTAACAGATGCACGTGTGTCATAATAATCACAATCTTTAATTAAATGAAAGGAACTACCACAAACAAAACATGTTTTGAAAGACCTTTTATTAGAATGAGATTGTTTCAAACTGCCTACTTTATTACACACATTTCTAGGAAAAACATTCTTCCTAGGACTCAATAAACAAGGACCAGACACACTTGACTTGACATTAACTTTTTCTTCACTCTTCCTAGCACCAGTAGCAGCATGTTCATTCGACTTGGAACTTGTAGGTCTTGACTCTTCACTTGAATCATTAGATGCAGAGTCACCGGCTTTGTCACTGAAAGTACATGAGACAAAAACATTAGTATTAGTAGAACTTGTTGGGGACTCAAGCATCTGTGATCCATCCGAGTCATTATGCCATGAGGTGGGCATAAAAGTTCCAGTAAGAGGAGGAGGGACAGCATGCATTTCTGCTGCTGGTTTAAACCTATTGTAACTAGGTTTGCCCTCATCCTCTTTGTCGGCATCAAAGACACTTGAGAAAGATAAATCAAATACATCTTCAGAATCAATATATTTTTCAAGTCCTAAACCTCTTTTAGTTCTGCCAGACATGCTACTATCAATTAATTTTGAAAGATTTTTAGGTGCCTTTTGCCATTTGTCAAATCTTAACATTGTAGCATCTAATTTAGCTTGCATCTCCTCTTTTTCTTTGATACTAGCATCTCTTTCAGTTTCTGTATATTTAAGCATATTTGTAGTGTTTTCTAAATCAATGCTTAGTATCCTGATTTTATCCTCATACGTACGTTGTGTATCTTGTAACCACCTCTTTTGTTGTTCCAATGTGTTTAATGAAGCCTTATAGGCTTGTACCTCTAAAAAATACTTATCATTTTGATCATTTACTTCATTAAATTGGGACAACAATTCTGTGTATTTATCATGACAACCAAGAGGACAATGTTGTACCTGAGGTGAGATGCCCATAAGAGCAAACTAGTCTGCTTCTTCTGCATCAGAGAGATTCCCAGCAATCATTGCTAAGACGTCAGTCGAGGATTCAGCTGATTCCAGAGTAGAAGCCTGATGATCATTCCAGTTGACCATAGAGTCAACAGATACCAATGCCTTCCTGTCATCTTTAACCTCCTGAACCTTGAAAGCGGAGTACCTGCTCTTCTCCTGATCATTCTTGCTAGGGCACTCCCTTGCAAAGTGACCCTGTTGCTGGCAGTTATAGCATCGTACCTTGCTTCTATCGAATCTTGCTGGCTCCCTAGGGTTGTAATTAAATTTCCTTCCTGCTTTCTTCTCAAACTTGTGAACCCTAAGAGTAAGCATGGCCATCTGCCATTTAAGATCCATCTCATCCAGATCAAGTTTATCGACCTGTTTGAAGTCATCAAAAGCAAGTTGTTGTTCAGCATTAACATCAGCCACAAAAGAATGAAGAACAGCTTCTACCATACTACCAGACTTGGCAGTAGGATCAGGAGCAGAGGTATGCTGAGTAGTATGCTGAGAGGAGACAGTATTGCTTGGGCTACTTGCATATGACATGGGACTAGATGCCATAGAACTCACAAAGGCTGAATTAGCAGGGGCGGGAAAAGAGTCACTAGGATATCCTCTTACATGGGGTTCGAATGTTCTGAGCCTATGAAACAGATCATCAAAGGTGAGATAGTCAAGCCCACCTTTGGCTTTGAGTGAGATCACCACGTGGTTCCATGAGTAGGGTAAGGCTTTAAGAAACCTTGCATTAATGTCACCATCATCAGGTTTTGACCGAAGTTGATTCAATTGGCTCAAGATCTTCTAGAACCTATCATACCCTTGATTTAGACCTTCAGTTTCTGAGATTTTGAATTCGGTAAATTCATCTCTCAGCATGGACCTTCGCATTTTCTTTGACTCCTCATTCCCGCCAAACCTTGCTTTTATGCCATTCCAGATCTCTCTGGCATCATCCAAATGGTAGAAGTCACCCATGTGATCTTCAGGAAGAGATTGAAGCAAAATTGTTTTTGCTTTTACCTCCTTCTGAATAGCTATGATTTCCTCATGAGATTTAGGGTCAAGAAGAGTAATATTACCGTTCTTGTCTCGTCCAGTAAGCTTCCTGCTGTTTCCATTCAGAATGATCTTCCAAAGATCTTGATCAGTGTTGGTGATCCACCATTCCATCTTCATTACCCAGTTATCATATTCACCCTTCTTTAGAAGAGGGAATTTTCCATTCGTGTTGGAGACCGTAGCCAGGATCTGCTGAGGTTGCACAATTTTAGGAGTGCTTTCTTCTTCTGTTTGAGTAGAAGTTGAGGCAGACATGATAAACAGAATGTGAGTAATAAGAGAACTTGATTCTTCTTGTATAGAGACCCTTCCAGGCTCTGATACCACTCAACATAGCTATTCACAAAACGTAATAGTTATATGTAATAGTTATATGTAATAGGTAGACTATGAGGTATGTAGTTCCTCCTGGTCCTAGTCGTAGTAGGAGCAAGTCAAATCCTTAGAAAGGATTGGTGAATGACTTCTAAAATTGTAGATCTTGCAGATGTAGATCTTGCAGCCTGTCCGGACCGGTGAATGACTTCTGTAATCACAAGTCAAATCACAAAGAGACTCTATACACAATATGAATGTCGAATATAAATATAATCAAGAGAAACAGAATAACTATAAAGACTTGATCCTTTCTAAGGATTTCTAATATTGATAATGACTAGAACTACGTTTTGTGAAGGTGTGTGTAGCCCTTCTGCCTAAGGTTCCTTTTATACTACAAGGAAACCCTAATACATCATTAAAGAAAACGTGTAAAACTGATATGCATATCCTTTCCTAACATATCTCATGCATATCCTAACAGAATATTAAGTAAATAATAAAGTTTGACTTCGACTAGGACCAGGAGCAGGACTTGCTCCTACTACGACTAGGACCAGGAGGAACTACATACCTCCTAGTCTACCTATTACATATAACTATTACAATGGTCCTAACAATCCTCCCCTAAACTTGAATTTGACCTGTTGAGTTCAAGTTTCCTGGAAAACGTGCAAAGAAAGCCCGAGGATTGTATCAGCAAAACAAATAGCAGCATCAACAAGATAAGAATCAGAAGAACAGCCGCAACATGAAACACTAGAAGCTTCTCCAAAGCTTGTAACAAATCAGCATCGTGTTGAATCTTTTCAGCAACATGAGCAGATTTGATGAGCCTTTACCAAGTAGCTGCTCGCTCTTGGGCTAGCTAGTCATTCTGGTGGAATAAGCATCACCCTGGGAGACTAGAACCCAGCCCAACTCTTAGAACGTGAATCAATGGTGAGTGGGAGTACCCTGATGATTTTAGGCAAACCATCACAGCCGTCAACGGATTTGATGCGTCTTTACCAGAAGCCATACCCCTCTGGACTCGCCAACTCTTTGCAATGAAGCATCGGTGAGTTGAACACCCTATAGCTTTAAGCAAGCTATTACAGCTATCAACGGATTTGATAAGATCTTTACCAAGAGCCGTACCCCCTTGGATTAGCCACTTTTCAGTCCAAGACTATGGCAAGTGAAAACCATCCAGTTTTGGGTAACCTGGCAACCATCAAAGGATTTGAGAATTGCACCAGGAGCCGTACCCTCAAGGTGAATCAACTTTTTCTTGTCGATTAGACATGGTAAGTGGAGAACCATTTGTTGTGTGGACCACGTCCAACACCAAGTGAAACCAAGTACCAGAACAAACGCAAACCAGGAACCACATTGTGAAACAGCCAAGGGATATTATGTACAAGTATAAAAGCTAAACTGTGTTTAAAGTATAAGCAGATATTATATAAAAAGTATATTTTTTTTTTAACTACAAAGAATGAAATTCACCAATCACTGTACATATTGGTGAAAAGAATAAAAAGAACAAAAATTCAAAGTATAAACCCTTACAACCCAATCACCTTACATACCAGAAGCTGCCTTCTTATCCGCTAGCAACCGTGCCTGAATACCCTCTACCAAAGCTGTGGCCATACTCGACTCATTCCCAGAAGGAGCAGTAGAAATTTGCAAGTGACTTGCCAACATAGCTTCCATGGAAGAAATAGTCAAAGGATACTCCACATCCGTCAGCATAAACACCATATGACCAGATTCTATTTCCAACATATGAACTCCACATCCAGCATATAGCTTCCATCGCAGAATCTCCCATTGGAATTGATCCTTCCATATGCCCGAAACATGAGCATTTAGAGGAGGATCCAACATTAGCTTGAGATCAGCCCAGATACGGAGACCAGGCCAGGAAGACACCGCCATGGGGTAAAACGGCATACTAGAATCAACAAGCCCAAACAACGCCATAAGATCCATACGGTCAGCCCACGATAACACACCCTGCAAACCCGTTGCCAATCGCACAGACCCATCACTCAAAGTAATCCAATGGGAGACGCCACCAGGAAGTGTTGTAGAACGCTCAACTGTATAACCCGTAATGCTTCCATTGCCCAAAGGTAAGTCAGAATCGCTGTTAGAAGCTGCATCAATTAAGTTCTCAGGATCACGCTTCTCAAAAGGAACTGATTTACCATGGCAAACACGACGAGCAAGTTTCTGGCGAATGGAACGTCGAGGTGTGGGAGCCGAAGGTGTTGATTCAACCTTTACCTTAACTCCAGCAATAGCAGGGGAAGCAGTAGAAGTAGACTCATGAACATGTCCACCCAATGGACCACTAGGAGCTGCATCAGAAGTAGGATTATGTTGTGTTGCAGGAACTTGTGGTGATGGAGATGGCACATCAGATGTAGTAGCAGTAGGTATGGTGGTATCAACAAAGGTGCTTGCAGGAACATGGGTGGTGGTAGTAGTAACAGGTGTGGTGGTGAAAGCATGAGTGGTGGTGGTAGTAACAAAGATGGTAGTAGCAGGACCAACAGTAGAACCCATAGGAGCAACCAAGGGTGTAGTAGAAGGACCAACAGAAGTAGCAATAGAACCAGAAGGACTACCATCAGAACCAGGAGTGGGTACAGACGAAGGACCAGTAGAATCAGCAGGCATAGAAGCAGTCACACCACGAGGATGGTAAATAAATCTTTCCGGAATAGGTTGACTCTGACGCTTCACCATCTTTTCATAAAGGACCTTAAGCTCATCAAAAGTCAAAGCCCTCAGCCGAGCCCAAGACCACGGAGCATTAAAATGAGCAGTAGATTGATATTTCACATAACGTTGCATCTGCTGGTGCTCCTCAGCCCGAGATAGAGGTCTGTTCCTTCTCTGTTTCTTTAGTTCTTCAGCAAGAGCCAACTGGTGCTTACGCATCATCACCATAGCACGCGGAGTACAATTGTGTTCATCAACATCATCACCCAACAGATCTTTAAACTGAGCATAATCCCGAGTGAGAACAGTCAACACTTGCATCCATTCACCATCAGTCCAATGCATGGCATCATGCTGAATTTGCGCACGCCTGCGCTCTCGAAGCTCTTCCTCAGCAGCCCTATCCGCCTCATCAATCTCAGCCTGAACTCGACGAGCAGCCTCTTCACCAAGCCTTTCTTCTTCAATCTGTCGACGAGTACGCTTGCGAGTTGGAGATGGAGAATCAGTCATTGGGTCTTTTCCCTTCGGATCATGAGAGGGACCAGCATGAGAACCATCAACAGGATCAGAATCACCACCCATAGAAGGGGAAATAGCACTAGGAGAAGGAACATTGGAGGACATTGGAGGAACCGGCAAATCATCATAAACTTTATCAGCAAAGGCAGCCTTTGCCAACAACGTCAAGCCATCCTCAACATTCTTCGCACCCTCATCCTCAGAATCTGAAAGAACCACATGCTTCTTGCAACGACGTTGTTGATTCTCCAACACCTTTATGCGATCAGCCAGAGGAAGAACAAACTCCCTTGTAAGCTTCCGATGTTGGTTTAAGTCAGCTTCCAAACAAATCATCCTCTCATGGTACATGTGCATAAGATCGAGCAAAGATGTCAGTGTAGTAGGCTCCTCCGCCTGCCCACCAAGAGAACTTGGATCAGGGAAAGCATCACGGGAGCCTGAAGCAACATGTGGGTCAACCTGTGAAGAACTAGCATCAAACGGGATATCAGTCGAGTGTGGGGCAGGACTAGGAGGTGGAGTCTCCACAAAAGGAGACCTTTGTGGAACTGAGGAAGGACCAGCCTTGGTAGGAGATGGTTTTTCAACCACCACTTCCTCAACTAGCTCCTCCTCTACCACAGGAGTGGCACCAACAGTAGGAGCCTCCTCCTCCTCCATGGGGTCATCATCTATCACAACAAACTCAGGAGCCTCCTCCTCCTGACCCATAGGACCCTGAGCCAACCTTATCATGGCTTCAGTCAGGGGCCTCCAATCCCCAGTAAACCCATTCATCATATTGTAATACACTTTAGCTGTAATTTTAGATGGCACATGCTCAGTCCTATCATGTGGAATGCAAACAAGGATTTGTTGAAGAAACCTAGGGTACATAAGAAATTTCTTCCTCGAACCAGCAGTAGACAAATTACTAGCCATCCCCTCAAATAGATAATGAGAAAAATTAAACACTCTACCCTGGGCTAAACATATAAGACCAGTAGCCAAAGGAGTAGGGAAAGCATCCCAACTCCCAGACTTGGGACTCATACAATGGATTAAAAAGTGAACCAGAAGCTTCCATTGGGGGGAAAACCTATTCTTCTGGAAGTTAAACTTCCCCCCATGTTCATAACCTATGGCAGCCATACCCTCTAATACTTCCGAATTGGGGATTGATACAACACCCCCCTCATCCTGAAGATGAAGAGAAGAGCGAATAGACGCTTCAGTGACCACATATGCACGTCCATCTATGGTAGCATGGAGTGCACGTGGACGTCCAGCCACATTCACAAACTGAGCAGACGCCCAAAATTGACGTATCACACTATCATATATGGTAGGACAGACAGTAAATGCAAACCTTAAGTTAGAAGCTTCAATGAAATCCAAGATGTCAGCAAAATGTTCACGATTTGGACCATCACCCAGATAAGCAACACGATTGTGAGCAGGTTGGTAAGCAAGAGCAGCCATGGATCTTGATGAATTGATGGAAGAAGGATTGGGATTGGGATGTAGAGAGTAGAAGCGGTTTGTGTGTGTGTGTTAATTGTAATGAGTGTGTCAAGGGTGTATGTTGACCATATATGAAGAAAGTAGTAACTGTTCATTGACCCCTATTAATGGGGGGTTGCCCTTTCAAATTAAACCATAATGGCATAATAACCACTCGCCCTTTTTAACATAATAACCAACCCCCAATTTACTTGCTGAATTCAAACTTGTAAATACCAGTATTGGGAGCGTTGACCAAAAGTCAAAGCACACAATGGTCAGACCTTCACAAAACGTAGTTCTAGTCATTATCAATATCAGAAATCCTTAGAAAGGATCAAGTCTTTATAGTTATTTTGTTTCTCTTGATTATATTTATATTCTACATTCATATTGTGTATAGAGTCTCTTTGTGATTTGACTTGTGATTACAGAAGTCATTCACCGGTCCTGACAGGCTGCAAGATCTACATCTAGTAGACCCATCAAGTGGTATCAGAGCCTGGAAGGGTCTCTGTACAAGAAGAATCAAGTTCTCTTATTACTCACATTCTGTTTATCATGTCTGCCTCAACTTCTACTCAAACAGGAGAAGAAAGCACTCCTAAAATTGTGCAACCTCAGCAGATCCTGGCTACGGTCTCCAACACGAATGGAAAATTCCCTCTTCTGAAGAAGGGTGAATATGATAACTGGGCAATGAAGATGGAATGGTGGATCACCAACACTGATCAAGATCTTTGGAAGATCATTCTGAATGGAAACAGCAGGAAGCTTACTGGACGAGACAAGAACGGTAATATTACTCTTCTTGACCCTAAATCTCATGAGGAAATCATAGCTATTCAGAAGGAGGTAAAAGCAAAAACAATTTTGCTTCAATCTCTTCCTGAAGATCACATGGGTGACTTCTACCATTTGGATGATGCCAGAGAGATCTGGAATGGCATAAGGCACCTAAAAATCTTGCACCTAAAAAGGGACGAAGAAAGGGTTTTGAGATGCTACTGGTAGGTTTTCATTATGCTACTGGTAAGTTATGGTTCCTGGTGGTCATACATATTCATGTTGGTTGTGTTCTCGGTTCCTTCTGGTAATATTTGATGGTTCCTCCTGGTTGAATCATCAGCTCCTACTGGTCGGTTGCTACTAGTCAGGTCCTACTGGTCCGTACCACTGGTCGGTTCCTACTGGTTTGTTCCTACTGCTAGGTGTATGTTTTTGCTGACTTTCTTCTGGTTCCTGCTGGCTTGTTGTATACTAATTTTCTTTGGCCGGTTTTGGTTCCTACTAGTCAAGTAAGATTGTTTTTAGTGACTAGTCTGATGTCACTACTGTCACTGGAGGAGGAGTTCTCAGCCATCATCATTTCGTTGTGGAGATTCATTGACGAAGACATTTGATTATCACTAATTTTATGTTGTAGTTGATTTTCACAGGTTTTGTGTTCTTATCATATCTTAAACGGGAGTGACGACCCTTTTTAAGATAACTTGCTTGGTTTGTATGGTGACGAAGACTTGAAACATCTAGCGAAGGGGTACGATCTATTCATATCTTAAAAGGAGTAGTAGCTTTTTAAGATACCTTGCTCTATGCGTACATTTGCTATCGCTTGAAGGGGTTACGTTATTGTGCTCAGTGTCTCATTTATTTGAGGATTTTGTTCATGCTCGACGTCACGTGGTTAGTGCAAGACATAAGACACAAGTTTGGGAGATTCCACTTCTTCATCAAATTCGTTATACTTGATTTTCTTCATCAGTGATCTCTCCATGGAGCCTACTGGATTTGCCGTGCACTTCTTAAGGGGAAGACGATCCTTTTTGAGTTGATGTGACAAAAAGGGGAAGAACGCATGGATCGAGGGGAAGCTTAGCCTTCATCTATATTAGCTTCAGGGGAAGCTCGTGCTTACTGGTTTTGTCAAATCAACTAGGGGAAGATTGTTGGGACTTAGATATCTTGAGTTGATATGACAAAACAAGATGAAGGACTTAATAATAAATAGTTAGCTTAGTAAGTAAGCTAGCGTTGTGATGTAACCCTAGTACCTCTATTATATAAAGAGGGTTAGGCACACATGGTTATTCACTCATTGATAAACAATGTAAACCATAGGTGTGTGTGCGTTCTCCTGGTGTCAAGCCTATGAGGCACCAGGAGCTAGTAGTTAATAGCTTATTATTAGTATTTTATGAATAACAAAGCCTTTTTCATAACTTTGATTGTGTTCTTTATTATGTTCCGCTGTGCTTACAATCATTGTTATCATATCCCAGATGAGTCTAGATCCTAAGACTCAACAAGTGGTATCAGAGCCTGGAAGGGTCTCTATACAAGAAGAATCAAGTTCTCTTATTACTCACATTCTGTTTATCATGTCTGCCTCAACTTCTACTCAAACAGGAGAAGAAAGCACTCCTAAAATTGTGCAACCTCAGCAGATCCTGGCTACGGTCTCCAACACGAATGGAAAATTCCCTCTTCTGAAGAAGGGTGAATATGATAACTGGGCAATGAAGATGGAATGGTGGATCACCAACACTGATCAAGATCTTTGGAAGATCATTCTGAATGGAAACAGCAGGAAGCTTACTGGACGAGACAAGAACGGTAATATTACTCTTCTTGACCCTAAATCTCATGAGGAAATCATAGCTATTCAGAAGGAGGTAAAAGCAAAAACAACTTTGCTTCAATCTCTTCCTGAAGATCACATGGGTGACTTCTACCATTTGGATGATGCCAGAGAGATCTGGAATGGCATAAAAGCAAGGTTTGGCGAGAATGAAGAGTCAAAGAAAATGCGAAGGTCCATGCTGAGAGATGAATTTACCGAATTCAAAATCTCAGAAACTGAAGGTCTAAATCAAGGGTATGATAGGTTCCAGAAGATCTTGAGCCAATTGAATCAACTTCGGTCAAAACCTGATGATGGTGAAATTAATGCAAGGTTTCTTAAAGCCTTACCCTACTCATGGAACCAGGTGGTGATCTCACTCAAAGCCAAAGGTGGGCTTGACTATCTCACCTTTGATGATCTGTTTCATAGGCTCAGAACATTCGAACCCCATGTAAGAGGATATCCTAGTGACTCTTTTCCCACCCCTGCTAATTCAGCCTTTGTGAGTTCTATGGCATCTAGTCCCATGTCATATGCAAGTAGCCCAAGCAATACTGTCTCCTCTCAGCATACTACTCAGCATACCTCTGCTCCTGATCCTACTGCCAAGTCTGGTAGTATGGTAGAAGCTGTTCTTCATTCTTTTGTGGCTGATGTTAATGCTGAACAACAACTTCCTTTTGATGACTTCAAACAGGTCGATAAACTTGATCTGGATGAGATGGATCTTAAATGGCAGATGGCCATGCTTACTCTTAGGGTTCACAAGTTTGAGAAGAAAGCAGGAAGGAAATTTAATTACAACCCTAGGGAGCCAGCAAGATTCGATAGAAGCAAGGTACGATGCTATAACTGCCAGCAACAGGGTCACTTTGCAAGGGAGTGCCCTAGCAAGAATGATCAGGAGAAGAGCAGGTACTCCGCTTTCAAGGTTCAGGAGGTTAAAGATGACAGAAAGGCATTGGTATCTGTTGACTCTATGGTCAATTGGAATGATCATCAGGCTTCTACTCTGGAATCAGCTGAATCCTCGACTGACGTGTTAGCAATGATTGCTGGGAATCTCTCTGATGCAGAAGAAGCAGACGAGTTTGCTCTTATGGGCATCTCACCTCAGGTACAACATTGTCCTCTTAGTTGTCATGATAAATACACATAATTGTTGTCCCAATTTAATGAAGTAAATGATCAAAATGATAAGTATTTTTTAGAGGTACAAGCCTATAAGGCTTCATTAAACACATTGGAACAACAAAAGAGGTGGTTACAAGATACACAACGTACGTATGAGGATAAAATCAGGATACTAAGCATTGATTTAGAAAACACTACAAATATGCTTAATTATACAGAAACTGAAAGAGATGCTAGTATCAAAGAAAAAGAGGAGATGCAAGCTAAATTAGATGCTACAATGTTAAGATTTGACAAATGGCAAAAGGCACCTAAAAATCTTTCAAAATTAATTGATAGTAGCATGTCTGGCAGAACTAAAAGAGGTTTAGGATTTGAAAAATATATTGATTCTAAAGATGTATTTGATTTATCTTTCTCAAGTGTCTTTGATGCCGACAAAGAGGATGAGGGCAAACCTAGTTACAATAGGTTTAAACCAGCAGCAGAAATGCATGATGTCCCTCCTCCTCTTACTGGAACTTTTATGCCCACCTCATGGCATAATGACTCGGATGGATCACAGATGCTTGAGTCCCCAACAAGTTCTACTAATACTAATGACTTTGTCTCATGTACTTTCAGTGACAAAGCCGGTGACTCTGCATCTAATGATTCAAGTGAAGAGTCAAGACCTACAAGTTCCAAGTCGAATGAACATGCTGCTACTGGTGCTAGGAAGAGTGAAGAAAAAGTTGCTGTCAAGTCAAGTGTGTCTGGTCCTTGTTTATTGAGTCCTAGGAAGAATGTTTTTCCTAGAAATGTGTGTAATAAAGTAGGCAGTATGAAACAATCTCATTCTAATAAAAGGTCTTTCAAAACATGTTTTGTTTGTGGCAGTTCCTTTCATTTAATTAAAGATTGTGATTATTATGACACACGTGCATCTGTTAATCATGCTTTTCTAGCTCCTGGTTCACCAGGAGCTGCTTCCTATGCTTCTAGAAGACTTAATCCTAGTGCTCCAATGTTTAATACTTCTAGAGTATCCTCTCCTTTCACGTCTGATTATTGGAGAGATAGTGGATTCCAACCAACCAGTAATTTTTTTCAAAATTTTAATCCAATATATCCGCAACATTTAGACCACACGTATTTTGGTTTGGGAAATTTGGGAACTGCTGTTAAGCCCTCAGCAGGTTGTTCCTGGTCAAATAATAATACCCATATGATGCATAGGCAACCAAGGAACAATGGTGGATCTCATCAATCTTCTTGGCATTCTTCTAATGATCCACAAGGCAGGCTCAAATCTGAAAAGGTTTGGGTCCCCTTACGACACTAATTTTTGCATTTTTTATCTTGTTGTTGTAGGTTACTCCATACCAGGATCCTAGTCTAGGCATTGTTGATAGTGGTTGCTCCAGGAGCATGACTGGCAATAAAAGTCTTCTCTCTAACTTTGTACCGTTTCATGGAGGCAAGGTCTATTTTGGTGGAGGTGAAGGCAGAATCACTGGCAAAGGAATGATAAAGACTCCAAATCTAAATTTTGAGCAGGTCTACTATGTGGAAGCACTTCAACACTTCAACTTGATATCGGTCTCTCAGATTTGTGACAAGAAGCATTTTTTACTCTTCACCGATACTGATGCACTTGTGCTTTCCAAAGATTTTCAGCTTCCGGATGACTCACAAGTTTTACTCAGAATCCCTAGAAGACACAATCTATATAGTATCAAGTTGAATGAAGTCAACCCTACTGGTCAACTAGCATGTCTGGTTGCAAAAGCCACAGAAGATGAAGCCACTAAATGGCATCGAAGGATGGGACATGTGAATTTCCAGACCATTCACAAACTTGCCAGTCTGAATCTGGTCTCTGGTTTACCTCCCAAGACGTTTAGAAATGATATCAATTGTATTGCCTGCAGCAAAGGCAAACAACACAAAGCATCCTTCAAGGCCATTACTGCGTTAAGTCTTATTACTGAACCATTGCAGCTTCTACACATGGACTTATTTGGTCCTACATCCATCAGGAGCATTGACCACAAGCAATTCTGTTTGGTGGTAACTGATGGATATAGCAGGTTTACGTGGGTGTTCTTCATGGCTGCCAAAAGTGAGACCTACTCAATTCTTAGAGATTTTCTTACCTTGATAGAGAATCAGTTGTCCAAGAAATTTAAAGGTATTCGTTGCGACAATGGAACCGAGTTTAAAAATAGAGACCTCATCGCACTTTGCAATGCTAAGGGCATCAAACGAGATTATAGTGTTGCTAGGACTCCTCAACAGAATGGTGTGGCAGAAAGAAAGAACCGGACACTAATAGAAGCAGCAAGAACTATGCTTGCCGATTCCAAGCTTCCAACCATGTTCTGGACAGAAGCTGTTAATACTGCAAGTTATGTTTTGAATAGGGTTTCTATTACCAATTCTCACAAGAAGACTCCTTATGAGCTGCTCACGGGCAAAGTCCCAAATATTGCTCATTTGAAGCCTTTTGGGTGTCCAGTCACCATTCTGAATACTAGTGACTATTTGGGGAAGTTTGATGGCAAGGCTGATGAAGGATACATTGTGGGATATTCAGCTCATTCTCGGGCGTATCGTGTCTACAATCTTCAAGCCAAACGGATAATTGAAACTATTAATCTCAGGTATTTTGAGAAGAAGTCAAACATCCAAGGCAAAGGTCCAGAATGGTATTTTGATCTTGATTATCTTAGTGATTCGTTAGGATATTTTCGTTTCAAAACTAACCATGATGCAGGACCACAAGTGTTTGCAACTTCTAGTACTGGTGTTCCTTCTAGTCTTTCTAATTCAGATGATGAGGATGACATTTTTGTGGTTCCATCCTATTCCACCACGGTTTCTTCTACTCCTCCTAGTGATGCAACTCCATTGGATGTACAGGATTTCCAAGCAGCTCTTGACACTCTTCTCAAGCAACAACAAGAAGCTACTAAAGCAGCTGCTCAAGGTAGTTTTGAGTTTCCCTTGGTTGAGCCTACTGAAAAAGTTGCTCCTGGTACTCCAGCCTCTGCTCCTAGTGCTAGCCTCTCAACTACTGGTACTCCGGCTAATGAGTCTGCTTCCAATACATGTTTCTCCAGTCCTTCTGATTTGGGGAACCATGAAAAGAAGTCTTCTACCAAGCTGGATGATATACATAAACAACCGGTAGACGGGATTTTCCAAAATGCTTCATATGATGCTGATTTTGTTGGTGATCTCAATAACTTGGCACCAGAAGTGGAGGTTTCTTCCAATCCAGTCTTGGAATCACATAAAGATCATCCTACCACTCAAATTATTGGAGATCCTGGTTCTACCGTCAAGACACGCAGAATGCAGCAGAAGGCCTCGTCTGATCATCATGCTCTTGTGGGCTATATTGAGGATCAAAAGCGTAATAATCACACGGACTTTCAACACTGTTTGTTTGCTTGTTTTCTTTCACAGGTGGAACCTAGGTCTGTTTCTCATGCACTTGAGGATCAAAGTTGGGTGGAGGCTATGCAGGAGGAAATGCAGCAATTCTTGTTTCAAAATGTTTGGGTTCTGGTTGACTTACCAGATGGGAAGACAGCTATCAATACCAAATGGATTCTCAAAAACAAGAAGGATGCACGGGGAATTGTTGTCAGGAATAAAGCTAGGCTTGTCACACAAGGACACACTCAAATTGAGGGCATTGACTATACTGAAGTCTTTGCGCCTGTTGCCAGGATCGAGGCCATTCGTCTGGTTTTGGCCTTTGCTTCGTATGTTGGCTTTACGGTGTTCCAGATGGATGTCAAGAGTGCATTTCTCTATGGAAAAATTGACGAGGAAGTGTATGTTACTCAACCTAAGGGGTTTGTAGATCCACTTCATCCCAAGAAAGTCTACAAGGTGGTCAAGGCTCTTTATGGGTTACATCAGGCTCCTAGAGCTTGGTATGAGCGTCTCTCCACTTTCTTGTTAAAGAATGGCTATAGAAGAGGTACTATTGACAAAACACTATTTCTTCGGCGGAATTCCAAGGATATTATCCTTGTTTAGGTTTATGTGGACGACATTATCTTTGGTTCTACAAGGAAGGAGTGGTGTGATGAGTTTGAACACTTGATGAAAGGCGAATTTCAGATGAGTGCCATGGGAGAACTGTCATTTTTCCTTGGTCTTCAGGTCAAGCAACAATCGGATGGGATTTTCATCAGTCAAGATAAATATGTTCATGAGATTCTTCAGAAGTTTGACATGGATCCTCTTAGACCAGCAGCAACTCCTTATGAAGTTGCTAGAATCAAACTTAAGAATGAGCCAGATCCCCCGGTAAATGTTCACATGTACAGGTCTATGATTGGCTCTCTCATGTATTTGACTGCATCACGTCCGGACATTATGTTTGCAGTAAGTGCTTGTTCTCGACACCAGGTGACTCCAACGGTTTCGAACTTAAATGCAGTGAAGAAGATTTTCAAGTATATCAAGGCTCAACCTAAATTGGGTCTATGGTATCCTAGAGAATCTCCCTTTGTTCTTGAAGCCTATAGTGATAGTGATTATGTTGGTGCTAATAATGATAGGAAGTCTACTACTGGTGGTTGTCAATTTTTGGGTCGTCGGCTTATTTCATGGCAATGTAAGAAGCAGACAATCGTAGCTACTTCTTCAACAGAAGCTGAATACGTTGCGGCTGCTAGTTTTTGTGGTCAAGTTTTATGGATCCAAAATCAGATGTTGGACTATGGTTTCAATTTTATGAATACCAAAATTTTTATTGACAATCAAAGCACTATATGCATTGTGAAGAATCCTGTATTTCATCGACGGACGAAGCATATTGAGATTTGGCATCATTTTATACGCGATGCCAATGAGAAGAAGCTGATACAGGTTCTTAAAGTTCATACGGATGACAATGCTGCTGATTTGCTGACTAAAGCTTTTGATGGTCCTCGGTTTAACCACTTGGTCGTTCATATTGGGATGGTCAATCCTTGAGGTCTAGGATTGAGGGGAGGCAAAGCCTAAGGGGAGGCTTTGTGTACATATTAGGTCAGTCTAACGTATTCATAGTATTTAACAACATAATTTCTTGGTTATGATGGTGTGTGGTGCTTCTGATGGAGGATTTTTGCTCTCTTCTGGTGGATATGGCCTTATATGACTGGCTTCTGGTCCTCTTTGGTCAGCTTCTAGTTATGCTTGGTTGTCTGCTGGTGGTTTGAAATCCTTCCATGTCTAGTGGTGTTTGGCTATTGGTACTGGTACTGGTCTGGCATACTGTTCATTCCTTTTGTCCTTTGTTAATCACGTTTTGCTCCTGGTCTGACCATTGTGTGCTTTGACTTTTGGTCAACGCTCCTAATACTGGTATTTACAAGTTTGAATTCAGCAAGTAAATTGGGGGTTGGTTATTATGTTAAAAAGGGCAAGTGGTTATTATGCCATTATGGTTTAATTTGAAAGGGCAACCCCCCATTAATAGGGGTCAATGAACAGTTACTACTTTCTTCATATATGGTCAACATACACCCTTGACACACTCATTACAATTAACACACACACACACAAACCGCTTCTACTCTCTACATCCCAATCCCAATCCTTCTTCCATCAATTCATCAAGATCAATGGCTGCTCTTGCTTACCAACCTGCTCACAATCGTGTTGCTTATCTGGGTGATGGTCCAAATCGTGAACATTTTGCTGACATCTTGGATTTCATTGAAGCTTCTAGCTTAAGGTTTGCATTTACTGTTTGTCCTACCATATATGATAGTGTGATACGTCAATTTTGGGCATCTGCTCAGCTTGTGAATGTGGCTGGACGTCCACGTGCACTCCATGCTACCATAGATGGACGTGCATATGTGGTCACTGAAGCGTCTATTCGCTCTTCTCTTCATCTTCAGGATGAGGGGGGTGTTGTATCAATCCCCAATTCGGAAGTATTAGAGGGTATGGCTGCCATAGGTTATGAACATGGGGGGAAGTTTAACTTCCAGAAGAATAGGTTTTCCCCCCAATGGAAGCTTCTGGTTCACTTTTTAATCCATTGTATGAGTCCCAAGTCTGGGAGTTGGGATGCTTTCCCTACTCCTTTGGCTACTGGTCTTATATGTTTAGCCCAGGGTAGAGTGTTTAATTTTTCTCATTATCTATTTGAGGGGATGGCTAGTAATTTGTCTACTGCTGGTTCGAGGAAGAAATTTCTTATGTACCCTAGGTTTCTTCAACAAATCCTTGTTTGCATTCCACGTGATAGGACTGAGCATGTGCCATCTAAACTTACAGCTAAAGTGTATTACAATATGATGAATGGGTTTACTGGGGATTGGAGGCCCCTGATTGAAGCCATGATAGGGTTGGCTCAGGGTCCTATGGGTCAGGAGGAGGAGGCTCCTGAGTTTGTTGTGATAGATGATGACCCCATGGAGGAGGAGGAGGCTCCTACTGTTGGTGCCACTCCTGTGGTAGAGTAGGAGCTAGTTGAGGAAGTGGTGGTTGAAAAACCATCTCCTACCAAGGTTGGTCCTTCCTCAGTTCCACAAAGGTCTCCTTTTGTGGAGACTCCACCTCCTAGTTGTTGGATCTAACAGATATAGATCTTGCAGCCTGTCAGGACCGGTGAATGACTTCTGTAATCACAAGTCAAATCACAAAGAGACTCTATACACAATATGAATGTAGAATATAAATATAAAGAAGAGAAACAGAATAACTATGAAGACTTGATCCTTTCTAAGGATTTCTAATATTAATAAAGACTAGAACTACGTTTTGTGAATGAATGTCTAACCCTTCTGCCTCAGGTTCCTTTTATACTACAAGGAAACCCTAATACAGCTTACAAGAAAACGTGTAAAACTGATATGCATATCTTCTCCTAATATAACTCATGCATATCCTAACAGAATATTAAGTAAATAACAATGTTTGACTTCGACTAGGACCAGGAGCAGGACTTGCTCCTACTACGACTAGGACCAGGAGGAACTACATACCTCCTAGTCTACCTATAACATATAACTATTACAATGGTCCTAACAATCCTCCCCTAAACTTGAATTTGACCTGTTGAGTTCAAGTTTCCTGGAAAACGTGCAAATAAAGCCCGAGGATTGTAGCAGCAAAACAAACAGCAACATCAATAAGATAAGAATCAGAAGAACATCCGCACGAACTACTAAAAGCTTCTCCAAAGCTTGGAACAAATCAGCATCGTGTTGAATCTTTACAGCAACATGAGCAGATTTGATGAGCCTTTACCAAGTAGCTGCTCGCTCTTGGGCTAGCTAGTCATTCTGGTGGAATAAGCATCACCCTGGGAGACTAGAACCCAGCCCAACTCTTAGAACGTGAATCAATGGTGAGTGGGGGTACCCTGATGATTTTAGGTAAACCATCACAGCCGTCAACGGATTTGATGCGTCTTTACCAGAAGCCGTACCCCTCTGGACTCGCCAACTCTTAGCAATAAAGCATCGGTGAGTTGAACACCCTATAGCTTTAAGCAAGCTATTACAGCTGTCAACGGATTTGATAAGATCTTTACCAAGAGCCGTACCCCCTTGGATTAGCCACTTTTCAGTCCAAGACTATGGCAAGTGAAAACCATCCAGTTTTAGGTAACCTGGCAACCATCAACGGATTTGATAATCGCACCAGGAGCCGTACCCTCAAGGTGAATCAACTTTTTCTTGTCGATGAGACATGATAAGTTGAGAACCATTTGTTGTGTGGACCACGTCCAACACCAAGTGAGACCACGGACCAGAACAATCTCAAACCAGAAACCACAAGTCAAACCATCCAAGGGATATTATGTACAAGTATAAAAGCTAAACTGTGTTAAAGTATAAGCAGATATTATATAAAATGTATATTTTTTTTTTTTTTTTAAGATGTTGTTTTTTTTTTTTTTTTTTTTTTTTTTTTTAACTATAATGTATAAAAATCACCAAACACTATACACATTGGTGAAAAGAATCAAAATAAAGGAAAAACACTTACAACCCAATCACCTTAGAGACCAGAAGCTGCCCTCTTATCCGCTAGCAGCCGTGCTTGAATATCCTCCACCAAAGACGTAGCCATACTCGACTCATTTCCTGTAGGAGCAGTAGAAATCTGCAAATGACTTGCCAGCATTGCTTCCATGGAAGAAATAGTCAAAGGATACACAACATCAGTCAACATAAACACCACAAGACCAGAACCTAACTCCAACACATGGACTCCACAACCAGCATAAAGCTTCCAGCGAACAATCTCCCATTGCATTTGATCCTTCCATACGCCCAAAGGAGTAGCGGATGGAGGAGGATCCAACATCAGTTTGAGATCAGCCCAAAGACGCATACCAGGCCAGGAAGACACCGCCATAGGATTAAACGGCATAC
Organism: Glebionis coronaria; assembly: GCA_025667525.1. Lineage (NCBI taxonomy): Eukaryota > Viridiplantae > Streptophyta > Magnoliopsida > Asterales > Asteraceae > Glebionis > Glebionis coronaria. The sequence continues at coordinate 640,702,644 of CM046877.1, forward strand.
TAGAATCCACAAGCCCAAACAAGGTCATAAGATCCATACGGTCAACCCATGATAACACACCCTGCAAACCCGTTACCAATCGCACAGTTCCATCACTCAAAGTGATCCGATGGGAGACACCACCAGGAAGTGTCGTAGACCGCTCAGCCGCATAACCCGCAATGCTGCCATTGCCCAATGGTAAGTCAGAATCGCTATCCGAAGCTGCATCAATTAAGTTTTCAGGATCACGCTTCTCAAAAGGAACTGATTTACCGCGGCGAACACGACGAGTAAGTTTCTGGCGAGTAGAACGTCGAGGCGTGGGAGCCGAAGGAGTGGATTCAACCTTCACCTGAACCTCATCAACAGCAGGAGAAGCAGTAGAAGTAGACTCATGAACATGTCCACCCAAAGAACCACTCGGAGCTGCATCAGAAGTGGGAGCAGGTTGTGGTGCAGAAACTGGTGGTGATGAAGATGGCACATCAGATGGAGCAGCAGCAGGGATGGTGGAATCAACAAAAGTGCTTGCTGGAACAGGAGTGGTGGAAGGTCCAGGTGTGGTGGGGGTAGCATGAGTGGTGGTGGTTGTCACAAAGATAGTAGCAGCAGGACCAGTAGTAGAACCAATAGGCGCAACCAAGGGTGTAGTAGAAGGACCAACAGAAATAGCACCAGAACCAGAAGAACTACCAGCGGAACCAGGAATGGGCAAGGATGAAGAAACAGTAGAAGTAGCAGGCATCGAAGCTGTCACACCACGAGGATGGTAAACAAATTTTTCCGGTATAGGTTGACTCGCACGCCTCACCATGTTCTCATACAGTTTCTTGAGCTCATCAAAAGTCAAAGTCCGTACCCGTGCCCAAGACCAAGGAGCATTGAAATGAGCAGCAGACTGAAATTTTACATAACGTTGCATCTGCTGGCGCTGCTCAGCCTTAGAAAGAGGTCTGTTCCTACGCTGTTTCTTTAGTTCCTCAGCAAGAGTCAACTGATGCTTACGCATCATTACCATAGCACGCGGAATGTAGTTGTGTTCATCAACATCATCACCCAACAAATCTTTAAACTGAGCATAATCCCGAGTGAGAACAGTTAACACTTGCATCCATTCGCCATCAGTCCAGTACATAGCATCATGCTGAATTTGCGCACGCCTTCTTTCACGGAGCTCTTCCTCAGCAGCAATGTCCTCCGCATCAAGCTCAGCCTGAACCCTACGAGCAGCCTCTTCACCAAGTCTGTCTTCTTCAAGCTGTCGACGAGAGCGCTTGCGGGTTGGAGATGGAGGATCAGTCATTGGAGCTTTGCCCTTAGGATCATGTGAAGGAGCAGCATGAGAACCAGCAGCAGCATCAGAAGCACCACCCATAGAAGGGGGAACAGAACTGGAAGAAGGAGCATGGGAGGACATTGGAGGACCAGGCAGATCATCATAAACTTTATCAGCAAAGGCAGCCTTTGCCAGCAATGTCAAGCCATCCTCAACATTCTCCGAAGCCTCATCCTCAGACTCAGAAAGAACCACATGCTTCTTTCGACGACGCTGTTGATTCTCCAAGACCTTAATACGATCGGCCAGAGGAAGAACAAATTCCCGTGTGAGCTTCCGATGTTGGTTCAAGTCAGCTTCCAAGCAAATTATCCTCTCATGGTACCTGTGCATAAGATCTAGCAAAGATGTCAGAGTAGTAGGCTCCTCTGCCTGCCCACCAAGAGAACTTGGATCAGGGAAAGCATCACGGGAGCCCGAAGCAACATTGGGGTCAACGTGTGGAGTACTAGCAGCAAAGGGGATATCTGTCGAGTGTGGGGCAGGACTAGGAGGTGGAGTCTCCACAAATGGAGACCTTTGTGGAGCCGAGGAAGGACCAGCCTTGGGAGGGGATGGTTGTTCAACCACCACCTCCTCAACTAGCTCCTCCTCTACCACAGGAGTGGCATTACCAGCAGGAGCCTCCTCCTCCTCCATGGGTTCATCATCTAACACAACCAACTCAGGAGCCTCCTCCTCCTGACCTATGGGACCCTGAGCCAAACCCATCATGGCTTCAGTCAGGGGCCTCCAATCCCCAGGAAACCCATTCATCATGTTATAATACACTTTCGCTGTCAGCTTAGATGGTACATGCTCAGCCCTATCTCGTGGAATGCAAACAAGTATTTCTTGAATAAACCTAGGATACATAAGAAATTTCTTCCTAGATCCCGCAGTGGACAAATTACTAGCCATCCCCTCAAAGATATAATGTGAAAAGTTAAACACTCTACCCTGGGCTAAACATATAAGACCAGTAGCCAAAGGAGTAGGGAACGCATCCCAACTCCCCGACTTGAGACTCAGACAATGGATTAAATAGTGAACCAGAAGCTTCCACTGAGGGGAAAACCTATTCTTTTGGAAGTTAAACTTCCCCCCATGTTCATAACCTATGGCAGCCATACCCTCTAAAACTTCCGAATTTGGAAGTGAGACAACACCCCCCTCATCTTGAAAATGAAGAGAAGAGCGAATAGATTCTTCAGTGACCACATAAGCACGTCCATCTATGGTAGCATGGATTGCTCGTGGACGTCCAGCCACATTTACCAGTTCAGCAGACGCCCAAAATTGACGTACCACAGAATCATATATGGTAGGACAAACAGTAAATGCATACCTTAAGTTAGAAGCCTCAATAAACTCCAATATATCAGCAAAATGTTCACTATTAGGACCATCCCCCAGATAAGCAACATGATTATGAGCAGGTTGATAAGCAAGAGCAGCCATGGATCTTGATGAATGGATTGAAGAAGGATTTAGATTGGAATGAGAGGAGTAGAAGCGGTTTTTGTGTGTGTTTTAATTGTAATGAGTGTATGTTGACCATATAAGAAGAAGATAGTAACTGTTCATTGACCCCTATTAATGGGGGGTTGCCCTTTCAAATTATGCCATAATGGCATACTAACCACTTGCCCTTTTTAACATAATAACTTACCCCCAATTGATTTGGTGAATTCAAACTTGTAAATATCAGTATTGGAAGCGTTGACCAAAAGTCAAAGTGCACAATAGTCGGACCAGGAGCAAAACGTGATTAATAAAGGACAAAAGGAATGAACAGTAGCCAGACCAGTACCAGCACCCATATCCAAACACTACTATACTGGGAAGGATTTGAGACCACCAGAAAGCATCCAATCATAACTAGAAGCTGACCAAATAGGACCAGAAGCCAGTCATGTAAGGCCATATCCATCAGAAGAGAGCAAAAATCCTTCATCAGAAACACCACACACCACCAGAACCAAGAAAGTATGTTGTTAAAAACTACGAATACGTTAGACTAACCTAATATGTACACAAAGCCTCCCCTTAGGCTTTGCCTCCCCTCAATCCTAGACTTCAAGGATTGACCATCCCAATATGAACCACCAAGTGGTTAAACCGAGGACCATCAAAAGCTTTAGTCAACAGATCAGCAACATTGTCATCCGTATGAACTTTAAGAACCTGTATCAGCTTCTTCTCATTGGCATCGCGTATAAAATGATGCCGAATCTCAATATGTTTCGTCCGCTGATGAAATACAGGATTCTTCACAATACAAATAGTGCTTTGATTGTCAATAAAAATTTTAGTATTCATAAAATTGAACCCATAGTCCAACATCTGATTTTGGATCCATAAAACTTGACCACAGCAGCTAGCAGCAGCCACATATTCAACTTCTGTTGAAGAAGTAGCTACTATTGTCTGTTTCTTACATTGCCATGAAATAAGCCGGCGACCCAAAAATTGACAACCACCAGTAGTTGACTTCCTATCATTATTAGCACCAGCATAATCACTATCACTGTATGCTTCAAGCACAAATGGGGATTCTCTAGGATACCATAGACCCAATTTAGGTTGAGCCTTGATATACTTGAAAATCTTCTTAACTGCATTTAAGTTCGAAACCGTTGGAGTCACCTGGTGTCTAGAACAAGCACTTACTGCAAACATAATATCCGGACGTGATGCAGTCAAGTACATGAGAGAGCCAATCATAGACCTGTACATATGAACATTTACGGGTGGATCTGGCTCATTCTTAAGTTTGATTTTAGTAACTTCATAAGGAGTTGCTGCTGGACGAAGAGGATCCATGTCAAACTTTTGAAGAATCTCATGAACATACTTATCTTGACTGATGAAAATCCCATCCGATTGTTGCTTGACCTGAAGACCAAGGAAAAATGACAGTTCTCCCATGGCACTCATCTGAAATTCGCCTTTCATCAAGTGTTCAAACTCATCACACCACTCCTTCCTAGTAGAACCAAAGATAATGTCGTCCACATAAACCTGAACAAGGATAATATCCTTGGAATTCCGCCGAAGAAATAGTGTTTTGTCAATAGTACCTCTTCTATAGCCATTCTTTAACAAGAAAGTGGAGAGACGCTCATACCAAGCTCTAGGAGCCTGATGTAACCCATAAAGAGCCTTGACCACTTTGTAGACTTTCTTTGGATGAAGTGGATCAACAAACCCCTTAGGTTGAGTAACATACACTTCTTCGTCAATTTTTCCATAGAGAAATGCACTCTTGACATCCATCTGGAACACCGTAAAGCCAACATACGAAGCAAAGGCCAAAAACAGACGAATGGCCTCAATCCTTGCAACAGGCGCAAAGACTTCAGTATAATCAATGCCCTCAATTTGAGTGTGTCCTTGTGCGACAAGCCTAGCTTTATTCCTGACCACAATTCCCCGTGCATCCTTCTTGTTTTTGAGAATCCATTTGGTATTGATAGCTGTCTTCCCATCCGGTAGGTCAACCAGAACCCAAATATTCTGAAACAAGAATTGCTGCATTTCCTCCTGCATAGCCTCCACCCAACATTGATCCTCAAGAGCATGAGAAACAGACCTAGGTTCCACCTGTGAAAGAAAACAAGCAAACAAACAGTGTTGAAAGTCCGTATGATTATTACGCTTTTGATCCTCAATATAGCCCACAAGAGCATGATGATCAGACGAGGCCTTCTGCTGCATTCTGCGAGTCTTTACGGTAGAACCAGGATCTCCAATGATTTGAGTGGTGGGATGGTCTTTATGTGATTGCAAAACTGGATTGGAGGTAACCTCCACTTCTGGTGCCATGTTACCGAGATCACCAACGAAATCAGCATCATATGAAGCATTTTGGAAAATCCCGTCTACTGGTTGTTTATGAATATCATCCAGCTTGGTAGAAGACTTCTTTTCATGATTCCCCAAATCAGAAGGACTGGAGAAACGTGTATTTGAAGCAGACTCACTAGCCGGAGTACCAGTAGGTGAGTGACTAGCACTAGGAGCAGAAGCTGGAGTACTAGGAGAAGATCTGTCAGAAGGCTCAACCAAGGGAAACTCAAAACTACCTTGAGCCGCCGCTTTAGTAGCTTCTTGTTGTTGCTTTAGAAGAGTATCAAGAGCTGCTTGGGAATCCTGTACTTCCAATGGAGTTGCATCACTAGGAGGAGTAGGAGAAACAGTGGTGGAATAGGATGGAACCACAAAAATGTCATCCTCATCATCTGAATCAGAAAGACTAGAAGGAACACCAGTACCAGAAGTTGCAAACACTTGTGGTCCTGCATCATGGTTAGTTTTGAAACGAAAATATCCTAACGAATCACTAAGATAATCAAGATCAAAATACCATTCTGGACCTGTTCCTTGAATGTTTGTCTTCTCCTCAAAATACCTGAGATTAATAGTTTCAACTATTCGTTTGGCTTGAAGATTGTAGACACGATACGCCCGAGAATGAGCTGAATATCCCACAATATATCCTTCATCAGCCTTGCCATCAAACTTCCCCAAATAGTCACTAGTATTCAGAATGGTGACTGGACACCCAAACGGCTTCAAATGAGCAATATTGGGAACTTTGCCCGTGAGCAGCTCATATGGTGTTTTCTTATGTGGATTGGTAATAGATACCCTATTCAAAACATAACTGGCCGTATTAACAGCTTCTGTCCAGAGCATGGTCGGAAGCTTGGAATCGGCAAGCATAGTCCTTGCTGCTTCTATAAGTGTCCGGTTCTTTCTTTCTGCCACACCATTCTGTTGAGGAGTCCGAGCAGCACTATAATCTCTTTTGATGCCCTTAGTATTGCAAAGTGTGATGAGGTCTCTATTTTTAAACTCGGTTCCATTGTCGCATCGAATACCTTTAACTTTCTTGGACAACTGATTCTCTATTAAGGTAAGAAAATCTCGAAGAATTGAGTAGGTCTCACTTTTGGTAGCCATGAAGAACACCCACGCAAACATGCTATAACCATCAGTCACCACCAAACAGAATTGCTTGTGGTCTATGCTTCTGATGGAAGTAGGACCAAATAAGTCCATATGTAGAAGCTGCAATGGTTCAGTAATGAGACTTAAAGCAGTAATGGCCTTGAAGGATGCTTTATGTTGTTTGCCTTTGCTGCAGGCAACACAATTTATGTCATTTCTAAACGTCTTGGGAGGTAAACCAGAGACCAGATTCAAATTGGCAAGCTTGTGAATGGTCTTGAAGTTCACATGTCCCATCCTTCGGTGCCATTTTGTGGCTTCATCTTCCGAGGCTTTTGCAACCAGACATGCTAGTTGACCAGTAGGGTTGACTTCATTCAACTTGATGCTATAGAGATTGTGTCTTCTAGGGATTCTGAGTAAAACTTGTGAGTCATCCGGAAGCTTAAAATCTTTGGAGAGCACAAGAGCATCAGTATCGGTGAAGAGTACAAACTGCTTCTTGTCACATATCTGAGAGACCGATATCAAGTTGAAGTGTTGAAGTGCTTCCACATAGTAGACATGCTCAAAATTGAGATTTGGAGTCTTTATCGTTCCCTTGCCAGTGATTCTGCCTTCACCTCCACCAAAATAAACCTTGCCCCCATAAAAGGGTACAAAATTAGAGAGAAGGCCTTTATTGCCAGTCATGCTCCTGGAGCAGCCACTATCAACAATGCCTAGACTAGGATCCTGGTATGGAGTAACCTACAACAACAATATAATCACAATGCAAAAGTTAGTGTCTTAAGGGGACCCAAACCTTTTCAGGTTTGAGCCTGCCTTGTGGATCATTAGTAGAATGCCAAGAAGATTGATGAGATCCACTATTGTTCCTTGGTTGCCTATTCATCATAAGGGTATTATTATTTGACCAGGAACAACCTGCTGAGGGCTTAACAGCAGTTCCCAAATCTCCCAAACCAAAATACGTGTGGTCAAGATGATGCGCATAGTTTGGATTATAATTTGGAAAATAATTACTAGTTGTCTGGCAACTATTTTCTCTCCAAGAATCAGACATATAAGGAGAGGATACTCTAGAAGTATGAACCATTGGAGCACAAGGATTAAGTCTTCTAGTAGTATATGGAGCAGCTCCTGGTGATCCAGGAGCAAGTAAAGCATGATTAACAGATGCATGTGTGTCATAATAATCACAATCTTTAATTAAATGAAAGGGACTGCCACAAACAAAACATGTTTTGAAAGACCTTTTATTAGAATGAGACTGTTTCATACTGCCTACTTTATTACACACAGTTCTAGAAAAAACATTCTTCCTAGGACTCAATAAACAAGGACCAGACACACTTGACTTGACAGCGACTTTGTCTTCACACTTCCTAGCACCAGTAGCAGCATGTTCATTCGACTTGGAACTCGTAGGTCTTGACTCGTCACTTGAACCATTAGATGCAGAGTCACCGGCTTTGTCACTGAAAGTACATGAGACAAAGTCGTTAGAATTAGTAGAACTTGTTGGGGACTCAAGCATCTGTGATCCATCCGAGTCATTATTCCATGAGGTAGGCATGAAAGTTCCTGTAAGAGGAGGAGGAACAGCATGCATTTCTGCTGCTGGTTTAAACCTATTGTAGCTAGGTTTTCCCTCATCCTCTTTGTCGGCATCAAAGACGCTTGAGAAAGATAGATCAAATACATCTTCAGAATCAATATATTTTTCAAATCCTAAGCCTCTTTTAGTTCTGCCAGACATGCTACTATCAATTAATTTTGAAAGATTTTTAGGTGCCTTTTGCCATTTGTCAAATCTTAACATTGTAGCATCTAATTTAGCTTGCATCTCCTCTTTTTCTTTGATACTAGCATCTCTTTCAGTTTCTGTATATTTAAGCATATTTGTAGTGTTTTCTAAATCAATGCTTAGTATCCTGATTTTATCCTCATATGCACGTTGTGTATCTTGTAACCACTTCTTTTGTTGTTCCAATGTGTTTAATGAAGCTTTATAGGCTTGTACCTCTAAGTAATACTTATCATTTTGTTCATTTACTTCATTAAATTGGGACAACAGTTCTGTGTATTTATCATGACAACCAAGGGGACAATGTTGTACCTGAGGTGAGATGCCCATAAGAGCAAACTCTTCTGCTTCTTCTGCATCAGAGAGATTCCCAGCAATCATTGCCAACACATCAGTCGTTGATTCCGCTGATTCCAGAGTAGAAGCCTGATGATCATTCCAGTTGACCATGGAGTCAACAGATACCAATGCTCTCTTGTCATCTTTAACCTCCTGAACTTTGAAAGCGGAGTACCTGCTCTTCTCCTGATCATTCTTGCTAGGGCACTCTCTAGCAAAGTGACCCTGTTGCTGACAGTTATAGCACCGAACCTTGCTTCTATCGAATCTTGCTGGCTCCCGAGGGTTGTAATTAAACTTCCTTCCTGCTTTCTTCTCAAACTTGTGAACCCTCAGAGTAAGCATGGCCATCTGCCATTTAAGATCTATCTCATCCAGATCCAGCTTATCGATCTGTTTGAAGTCATCAAACGCAAGTTGTTGTTCAGCAGTAACATCAGCAACAAAAGAATGAAGAATAGCTTCTACCATACTACCAGACTTGGCAGGGGGATCAGAAGCAGAAGACATGGGACTAGATGCATATGACATGGGACTAGAATGCTGAATAGTATGCTGGGGAGACACATTATTGCTCTGGCTACTTGCATATGCCATGGGACTAGACGCCATAGAGCTCACAAAGGCTGAATTAGCAGGAGTGGGAAAAGAGTCACTCGGATATCCCCTCACATGAGGTTCGAATGTTCTGAGCCTATGAAACAAATCATCAAAACTGAGATAATCAAGCCCACCTTTGGCTTTAAGAGAGATTACCACCTGGTTCCAAGAGTAGGGCAAGGCTTTAAGAAACCTTGCATTAACATCACCATCATCAGGCTTGGACCGAAGTTGATTCAACTGGCTCAATATTTTCTGGAACCTATCATACCCTTGATTCAGGCCTTCAGTTTCTGAGATTTTGAACTCTGTGAATTCATCTCTCAGCATGGACCTTCGCATTTTCTTTGACTCCTCATTTCCGCCAAACCTTGCTTTTATGCCGTTCTAGATCTCTCTGGCATCATCCAAATGGTAGAAGTCACCCATGTGATCTTCAGGAAGAGATTGAAGCAAAATTGTTTTTGCTTTTACCTCCTTCTGAATAGCGATAATTTCCTCATGAGATTTAGGGTCAAGAAGAGTAATATTACCGTTCTTGTCTCGTCCAGTAAGCTTTCTGCCGTTTCCATTTAGAATGATCTTCCAAAGATCTTGATCAGTGTTGGTGATCCACCATTCCATCTTCATTGCCCAGTTGTCATATTCACCTTTCTTCAGAAGAGGGAATTCCATTCGTGTTGGAAACCGTAGCCAGGATCTGCTGAGGTTGCACAATTTTAGGAGTGCCTTCTTCTCCTGTTTGAGTAGAAGTTGAGGCAGACATGATAAACAGATTGTTAAAAATAAGAGAACTTGATTCTTGTTGTATAGAGACCCTCCCAGGCTCTGATACCACTTGTTGGATCTAACAGATATAGATCTTGCAGCCTGTCAGGACCGGTGAATGACTTCTGTAATCACAAGTCAAATCACAAAGAGACTCTATACACAATATGAATGTAGAATATAAATATAAACAAGAGAAACAGAATAACTATGAAGACTTGATCCTTTCTAAGGATTTCTAATATTAATAAAGACTAGAACTACGTTTTGTGAATGAATGTCTAACCCTTCTGCCTCAGGTTCCTTTTATACTACAAGGAAACCCTAATACAGCTTACAAGAAAACGTGTAAAACTGATATGCATATCTTCTCCTAATATAACTCATGCATATCCTAACAGAATATTAAGTAAATAACAATGTTTGACTTCGACTAGGACCAGGAGCAGGACTTGCTCCTACTACGACTAGGACCAGGAGGAACTACATACCTCCTAGTCTACCTATAACATATAACTATTACAATGGTCCTAACACTAGTCCTGCCCCACACTCGACTGATATCCCGTTTGATGCTAGTTCTCCACAGGTTGACCCACATGTTGCTTCAGGCTCCCGTGATGCTTTCCCTGATCCAAGTTCTCTTGGTGGGCAGGCGGAGGAGCCTACTACACTGACATCTTTGCTCGATCTTATTCACAGGTACCATGAGAGGATGATTTGTTTGGAAGCTGACTTAAACCAACATCGGAAGCTTACAAGGGAGTTTGTTCTTCCTCTGGCTGATCGCATAAAAGTGTTGGAGAATCAACAACGTCGTCGCAAGAAGCATGTGGTTCTTTCAGATTCTGAGGATGAGAGTGCGGAGAATGTTGAGGATGGCTTGACGTTGTTGGCAAAGGCTGCCTTTGCTGATAAAGTTTATGATGATTTGCCGGTTCCTCCAATGTCCTCCAATGTTCCTTCTCCTAGTGCTATTCCCCCTTCTATGGGTGGTGATTCTGATCCTGCTGATGGTTCTCATGCTGGTCCCTCTCATGATCCGAAGGGAAAAGCCCCAATGACTGATTCTCCATCTCCAACTCGCAAGCGTACTCGTCGACAGATTGAAGAAGAAAGGCTTGGTGAAGAGGCTGCTCGTCGAGTTTAGGCTGAGATTGATGAGGCGGATAGGGCTGCTGAGGAAGAGCTTCGAGAGCGCAGGCGTGCGCAAATTCAGCATGATGCCATGCATTGGACTGATGGTGAATGGACGCAAGTGTTTACTGTTCTCACTCGGGATTATGCTCAGTTTAAAGATCTGTTGGGTGATGATGTTGATGAACACAATTGTATTCCGCGTGCTATGGTGATGATGCGTAAGCACCAGTTGGCTCTTGCTGAAGAACTAAAGAAACAGATAAGGAACAGACCTCTATCTCGGGCTGAGGAGCGCCAGCAGATGCAACGTTATGTGAAATATCAATCTGCTGCTCATTTTAATGCTCTGTGGTCTTGGGCTCGGATGAGGGCTTTGACTTTTGATGAGCTTAAGGTCCTTTATGAAAAGATGGTGAAGCGTCAGAGTCAACCTATTCCAGAAAGATTTATTTACCATCCTCGTGGTGTGACTGCTTCTATGCCTGCTGATTCTACTGGTCCTTCGTCTGTACCCACTCCTGGTTCTGATGGTAGTCCTTCTGGTTCTATTGCTACTTCTGTTGGTCCTTCTACTACACCCTTGGTTGCTCCTATGGGTTCTACTGCTGGTCCTGCTACTACCATCTTTGTTACTACCACCACCACTCATGCTTCCACCACCACACCTGTTACTACTACCACCACCCATGTTCCTGCAAGCACCTTTGTTGATACCACCATACCTACTGCTACTACATCTGATGTGCCATCTTCATCACCACAAGTTCCTACAACACAACATAATCCTACTTCTGATGCAGCTCCTAGTGGTCCATTGGGTGGACATGTTCATGAGTCTACTTCTACTGCTTCCCCTGCTGTTGCTGGAGTTAAGGTAAAGGTTGAATCAACACCTTCGGCTCCCACACCTCGACGTTCCATTCGCCAGAAACTTGCTCGTCGTGTTCGCCGTGGTAAATCAGTTCCTTTTGAGAAGCGTGATCCTGAGAACTTAATTGATGCAGCTTCTGACAGCGATTCTGACTTACCTTTGGGCAATGGAAGCATTACGGGTTATACAGTTGAGCGTTCTACAACACTTCCTGGTGGCGTCTCCCATCGGATTACTTTGAGTGATGGGTCTGTGCGATTGGCAACGGGTTTGCAGGGTGTGTTATCGTGGGCTGACCGTATGGATCTTATGGCGTTGTTTGGGCTTGTTGATTCTAGTATGCCGTTTGACCCCATGGCGGTGTCTTCCTGGCCTGGTCTCCGTATCTGGGCTGATCTCAAGCTAATGTTGGATCCTCCTCCAAATGCTCCTGTTTCGGGCATATGGACGGATCAATTCCAATGGGAGATTCTGCGATGGAAGCTATATGCTGGATGTGGAGTTCATATGTTGGAATTAGAATCTGGTCATATGGTGTTTATGCTGACGGATGTGGAGTATCCTTTGACTATTTCTTCCATGGAAGCTATGTTGGCAAGTCACTTGCAAATTTCTACTGCTCCTTCTGGGAATGAGTCGAGTATGGCCACAGCTTTGGTAGAGGGTATTCAGGCACGGTTGCTAGCGGATAAGAAGGTAGCTTCTGGTATGTAAGGTGATTGGGTTGTAAGGGTTTATACTTTGAATTTTTGTTCTTTTTATTCTTTTCACCAATATGTACAGTGATTGGTGAATTTCATTCTTTATTGTTAAAAATATATATATATATATATATACTTTTTATATAATATATGCTTATACTTTAAACACAGTTTAGCTTTTATACTTGTACATAATATCCCTTGGCTGTTTCACAATGTGGTTCCTGGTTTGCGTTTGTTCTGGTACTTGGTTTCACTTGGTGTTGGACGTGGTCCACACAACAAATGGTTCTCCACTTACCATGTCTAATCGACAAGAAAAAGTTAATTCACCTTGAGGGTACGGCTCCTGGTGCGATTCTCAAATCCGTTGATGGTTGCCAGGTTACCCAAAACTGGATGGTTTTCACTTGCCATAGTCTTGGACTGAAAAGTGGCTAATCCAAGGGGGTACGACTCTTGGTAAAGATCTTATCAAATCCGTTGATAGCTGTAATAGCTTGCTTAAAGCTATAGGGTGTTCAACTCACCGATGCTTCAATGCAAAGAGTTGGCGAGTCCAGAGGGGTACGGCTTCTGGTAAAGACGCATCAAATCCGTTGACGGCTGTGATGGTTTGCCTAAAATCATCAGGGTACTCCCACTCACCATTGATTCACGTTCTAAGAGTTGGGCTGGGTTCTAGTCTCCCAGGGTGATGCTTATTCCACCAGAATGACTAGCTAGCCCAAGAGCGAGCAGCTACTTGGTAAAGGCTCATCAAATCTGCTCATGTTGCTGAAAAGATTCAACACGATGCTGATTTGTTACAAGCTTTGGAGAAGCTTCTAGTGTTTCATGTTGCGGCTGTTCTTCTGATTCTTATCTTGTTGATGCTGCTATTTGTTTTGCTGATACAATCCTCGGGCTTTCTTTGCACGTTTTCCAGGAAACTTGAACTCAACAGGTCAAATTCAAGTTTAGGGGAGGATTGTTAGGACCATTGTAATAGTTATATGTAATAGGTAGACTAGGAGGTATGTAGTTCCTCCTGGTCCTAGTCGTAGTAGGAGCAAGTCCTGCTCCTGGTCCTAGTCGAAGTCAAACTTTATTATTTACTTAATATTCTTTTAGGATATGCATGAGATATGTTAGGAAAGGATATGCATATCAGTTTTACACGTTTTCTTTAATGATGTATTAGGGTTTCCTTGTAGTATAAAAGGAACCTTAGGCAGAAGGGTTACACACACCTTCACAAAACGTAGTTCTAGTCATTATCAATATTAGAAATCCTTAGAAAGGATCAAGTCTTTATAGTTATTCTGTTTCTCTTGATTATATTTATATTCTACATTCATATTGTGTATAGAGTCTCTTTGTGATTTGACTTGTGATTACAGAAGTCATTCACCGGTCCTGACAGGCTGCAAGATCTACATCTAGTAGACCCAACAAGTGGTATCAGAGCTTGTTGGCTCTCGATCTGGTTGATTCACAAGGTTTTCGTTAGTATTTTCTGTTTTTAAATTAAATCAAGTTGCTGATCTAGGGTTTTTCCCAACAAACCCTAGATGATTCATATGATGTTGCTCGTACTTTAATGGTTGCTGCTGTTTGATCTTGTTGCTGATTCGTACATGACGTTGCTGCTGTAGAAGGTGAATAATGCTATTGTTCTTAATGCTTAGGGTTTGTAATAACCCTAGATCCGTTTTTATGGAGGCAACAGGATTAGTGGTTGTGATGGTGGTCATACTGGTATTGGTGAGTTGATTCTTGAATCAACGATGAACCCCGTATGATATAAGGTGAATGATACGTGTGGCTGTGATTTGTAGAAGAATTTCATTTTAGGGTTTTATATACTTATGAAACCCTAGATCAACTGATTGTTTTTTGTGCTTCGGATGAAAGACAATGACAGAACAGAAGGAGACGTGAGGTGATTCGTGTGGTCTTGTTCTATTGTAAGCATGGTATGTATTCTGAGTTTCTGACTAATGGTGCAGCAGAAAGTAAGTAGACATGTGACGGGGTAGTACTTTGTGGACAATTGTAGTCACACGAGCCTCATTCTGTTGGTGGTCCACATCGATACAAAAATAATAGGTACTATCTGCTTGTTCGTGTATTGATCTCTTTGTTGATACACATGGTCTAAGGTATCACGTGAATTTATTCACTCTACTATCAAGGTATCTTTTACTTTTTGGTTTCTCTGTTTCTCTCGTATGATTCGAAGATGGAATGTGTGAAATATAGGAACAGACGTGGGGTGAATAATGCGAGAGTTTTGAAAAGATATGTAAGTATCTTTTTGACGTATATGATTGTTTCCTGATTTATAGTGATACGGTTGACCTTTGTTTTAAAACATTATTTAAAACCGTATGGTGAGGATATATGTGGTTGATAAGGTCAAACACATATGATACTAGGTGGAATAGTTAAGTCATGCGTAATATATATCACTGATTTTCATGGGATATGATATACGTATGTTAAGTTACTTTCTGCGATAATTAAGGATGGAAGGTGTTTTGTATCATGCGTAGAATATTGGAAGGAGTCATGGCCCACGAAAATATAGGACACACTTTGGCATCTGATTTTTAGGGATTGGAAAATTGAGAATGACTGAGTATTAAAACATGTGATGCTTATTTCATTGCTAAAACATTTTGGCCACGAACAATATTATTTTTTGATGGAATTGTGCATTAAAAAAAATGTTATTGGAGCATTTTGTTTTGGACGTGATATGTTTGACACAGTAGGTTGCATGTATTATGCCTACTTTTCAGGGATGTCAACACATGGTCTTAATATATGAGATGTGATGTGTGCCTAGTTATGGTATTGTTGGACGTGATTTGTGCTAAAGTGAGTTTGATAAGGTTATGTCCTGTGGAACCAGTTAGTTGACTGCTATTTTCGTGGGATATGATTTTACTTGAGATTTATGGTATGAGTTACGTTTGAGGCTTAAAGTCTACATGGGTTGGATTCACGTTGTACTTCAAGCACCATCAGAATTACGACAGCAACAGCAACAGTTTTGACAACAGTGGTGACAAAATGTGAAAAAAAAAATAATAATAATATTAAAAAAAATGATGACAAAAAAAAAGAGAAAAAAGAGAAAAAAAAGGGTTTGAGACGCTACTGGTAGGTTATGCTGTTCCTACTGGTGACCTATGGTTCCTATTGTTCTCATATATTCATGTTGGTTGTGTTCTTGGTTCCTCCTAGTAATATTCGATGGTTCCTCCTGGTTGAGGCATCGGCTCCTACTGGTCGGTTTCTACTAGTTGGTTCCTACTGGTCCGTACCACTGGTTTGTTCCTCCTGGTAGGCGTATGTTCTTGTTGACTTGATTTTGGTTCATGCTGGCTTGTTGTATACTAACTTTCTTTGGTCGGTTTTGGTTCCTTCTAGTCAAGTAAGATTGATACTACTATGATTTAGTGACTAGTCTGATGTCACTACTGTTACTGGAAGAGGATTTCTCAGCCATCATCATTTCGTTGGGGTGATTCATTGAAGAAGACATTTGATTATCACTTATTTTATGTTGTAGTTGATTTTCACAGGTTTTGTGTTCTTATCATATCATAAAAGGAAGGGAGCACCTTTTAAGATAACTTGCTTGGTTTTTATGGTGACGAAGACTTGGCACATCTAGCGAAGGGGTACGATCTATTCATATCTTAAAAGGAGTGGTAGCCTTTTTAAGATAACTTGCTCTATGCGTACATTTGTTATCGCTTGAAGGGGTTACGTTATTGTGCTCAGTGTCTCATTTATTTGAGGATTTTGTTCGAGCTCGACGTCACGTGGTTAGTGCAAGACATAAGACACAAGTTTGGGAGATTCCACTTCTTCATCAAATTCGTTATACTTGATTTTCTTCATCAGTGATCTCTCCATGGAGCCTACTGGATTTGCCGTGCACTTCTTAAGGGGAAGACGATCCTTTTTGAGTTGATGTGACAAAAAGGGGAAGAATGCATGGATCAAGGGGAAGCTTAGCCTTCATCTATATTAGCTTCAGGGGAAGCTTGTGCTTACTAGTTTTGTCAAATCAACTAGGGGAAGATTGTTGGGACTTAGAGATCTTGAGTTGATATGACAAAACAAGATGAAGGACCTATTAGCAAATAGTTAGCTTAGATAGTAAGCTAGGGTTGTGATGTAACCCTAGTACCTCTATTATATAAAGAGGGTACCACCTTGGTTGTTATTGATTCATTCACAAACAATGTAAACCATAGGTGTGTGTACGTTCTCCTAGTGTCAAGCCTATGAGGCACCAGTAGTAGTAGTTAATAGTTTATTAATAGTAATCATTTCATTAGTGAAAGCTTTGTTCTTGGTTATGATTGTCTTAATTATTATTCCGCTGTGCATGTTACAATCATGATCATGATATCCCAAATGAGTCTAGATCCTAAGACTCAACACACCATAATGAACACGAATCTGCCCTTCTCTCAACGGCAAGGATAACCTATCGATCTAGGGTTTGAAAACCCTAAAACGAATCACAGCAGCAGCCAGAGGTGTTCATCACCTTAGATCATTCTAACAGCAGCAACATCATAGTACCAGCAACAATTTTCTAGGGTTTGTTAGGAAAAACCCTAGATCAGTAACATCTTTTATTTAATAAAAGGACAGAAAATACTATAACATGAAAACCTTGTAGATCAACCAGATTGAGAGCCAACAAGCTCTGATACCACTTGTTGAGTCATAGGATCTAGACTCATCTGGGATATATAACAATGATTGTAATAAGCACAGCGGAACATAAAGAACACAATCAAAGTTATGAACAAGGCTTTCTTATTCATAAAATACTAATAAGCTACTACTACTCCTGGTGCCTAATAGGCTTGACACCAGGAGAACGCACACACACCTTTATTTTACATTGTATATGAATTAGTGAATAACCATGTGTGCCTAACCTTCTTTATATAATAGAGGTACTAGGGTTACATCACAACCCTAGCTTACTTATTAAGCTAACTATTTATTATTAAGTCCTTCATCTTCTTTTGTCATATCAACTCAAGATATATAAGTCTCAACAAAAACTTAGGTTATAAATAATTTATTATTATTTATTTAATCATGAAACATATGTATAAGTTATGCTTGAATTATTAGGACATGAACTTTAGACTATGATTATATGATTAATAATACAAGATTATATCATGACCAAAAGTATTAAACTTAGGCTATAATTAATTATATAATTATACATGATTTCACTTGTTTAATTTTATAAACTATACATTATATCACAAGTTTATTTTATGAAAAAGTTTATTTTACATTATTAATTAATATTTATTAAACTATGCAATTTAATATTAATTAATAATTATCATGTAACCTATAGTTTTATTCTAAATAAACATTACTATATTATTTAAATATCATGAGTAATTAAGAAACCTGATAAGAAACCCTAAATTTCATTAATGGCAGCAGAATTTCTTTCTTCATCTCCAATCGGTTTTATTGTCCCTGTTAATCTCTAAACCTTATAATGATGCAGTTTTCTCGATTAATCTTTGATTAATCTTGAGTTAACATAGTCATTATTTGGTTGAAGGTTATTCTAGTATCTTTTAATCGGTTGTTTTTTCATTTTCTGCTTGCGATTATTGAGGCGTTGTTTTTTATTATATCTAGGTCGGTGTCGTGTTGTTTGATTACTGTTATAGGTGTCTCCATTAGTTACCTACACGATCGTTCTTTGTTTTGTTCTTTTTCTTGTCATCGCTTATTAGGGTTTCGGTTGGTTTATTATTATTATTAGGGTTTGTTTAATCATTTAGCTGGTTAGGGTTTCTGTCCTTGATATGGAACCTATTGATTATGCTAACATGGATTTGAGAGGCAAGGCTGTTGCTATCAACAGTATGCAGACTTGTAACATGGATGTGATTAGGAAGGTGTTTGGGGTGCAACTGGAAACTGTTAGGGACGTTCATGATTTTATGCACATCATAAAGATGAATAAATATGACTTCTGGTCCTTGGTGTCTGGTGCACGATCCCAAGAAGTATTTAATATGATGTATTCTTATGAATTCTCTTTGATTGCGAAGGGGGGATTGATCAGTCTAGGTTTTCCTCAAACACTCAACGGGTTAGGGTTTCATACCCGCCATTCGGTGTGCAGCAATATGAGTTTGTTAGTATGTCTTCTCTTATGGTTCTAAATTCCTAGATCGGGATGTTGGCTTGTCGCAGATGGATGGAAGCCCTAATATGGGTTTGCATGATCGTGAGGGACCATCGTTTGCTGGTGAGGGCTGTGTGGTTCGAAAGGAGCATGATGGGATTGGTTCGTAGCAAAAAGATGAATTTGTTAGTATGACTTCGCCTATGGTATCTAAGTTGCTGGATGGAAATGTTAATTGTGCTTTGGGCGTTCAAGCTGCAAATGGCACAAATGTGTTCGATGCGAAGAATTAGTCGATTAATAAGATTATGGGATTTATGCCGTAGTTTATTCTAGATGTGAGTGAGTTATTTTTAGTTAAACTTGGTATGCCTTTGGATATTGACAATTTTGCTAAGGATATTGAATGTGGGAAATATAAAGTATGGTCGATGTTGAATCATGCACAACGTACTAGAGTTGTTAAGATTGTTCGTGAAAGGATGGATTTCCTTTTAAATCCTCGACATATAGAGAGCAACCATGTGTCTATATCTAGTGAAGAAGGTGCAAGTGAGAGTAAGAATGCCTTGTCGAAGGTTGATGATGTGCCTACTTGTCTGACTCTGAATGATGCAAGTAATGATTATATACAGTCGATTGAGGATATTACCGCTGATTTTTCTAATAAAATGGATACGCTTGCTTCTATTTGCGGTCATGATACTAGTGCAAATGAAAAGGAGCAGTCCGCTGATAATAGAGACATGTTATTGTGTAGTCTCTTCAATGTTTTATTGTGAGTGGCTCATTTTGCAACAAATACATTATTAATGGACAAGTAAAATAAGCATGTTTCCACCACGATCAAATGTTGTTGTTCCATTTCTTTTGATTTTCTATTTGAAAGGAATCATACTATAAAATATGTGATATTTTATATATTTGTAATTATTTATTTATTCTTTAAATTAGTTTATATATTTCAAGATTACAATATATAACTTATATAAAAATGAAATATATGTGAAAGAAAGCTAGCAATTAACAAATTTCTATGTTGTTTTTTAGCTTACGATTAGCTAACGTGTTTTAAAAAATGGTAAAGAAACCATTGACCAAACTAATACTCAACAACTATTTTAGGAGTGACACAACAAACAAAAAATCTAAAAAAACAAAAACTCAAAACTTTTACAAGCCATGAATCGGATCGGGTCACATCAAGTATTTTCTAATAAATAAGTCGCTTAACACTACATATTTCTCACTGATAACACTTCCTTCCAATTTAAAAGATTATATCACAACCGATGACACTACTGTACTGAAAGAAATATATTAATTGTCATTTGTAACCTCTATATTTATTTTTTTACTTTAACTTCATTTACGTTTTTCTTAGTTTTTTTCATTTGAACATTAGAACTTTAAGAGAATATATTGTATTGTATTAAACTAAATGACTAAATCTAATGAAACTTTAAAGAGTAACAAAAAATAAAGATAAATGTTACTTTGAAAACTCAACCCCAGCCATCGCATCTTGCAACTTTTCACCAATTTAAGAACGCCAAAGTTAACATCAACAAAATTACTAGTTACTTCGCAACTTCACCTTAGTGGTTTCCAACATATAATTAAGGTAGGTCCATTAAAACACTACTCTAAGGGTTTTTGTTTTCAAGGTGGTTCCTAATATAGAAAGTAAAAGATTAAAACATGACAAAACTTCTTGAAAATAATGAAACTAATAAGAAAAAAAGGTAATGCTACCTGTGATCGAAAATGTTGTAAAAAGCATATATGCTACAAAGATGAACATAAAATTTCTCATAATTATTTTGGTTGTTTCTTTCTGTGAAATGAAAAAAGTATGTGACGACGTTTACTATACTTTATAGTCATCAACATGATATGCATACATGGAATAAAATATATAAACATAAATGAAAATGTAGAAAAATAAAATGTTACGCATCTCCTTTCAACGTATTTGGTAATAATTAATAAATTGAAACATTTTTAGTGTGTATCAGTTCACATTTGTGTGTGCGCGCTAGAAAAACAGACTAGTCAATGAAATCAGAATTATATAGCATAAAATCATATTACCTTGCATGCTTTGATGACACGCAATAATTATCCTAAGATATTCCATTTATTAAAATGGGTTGCTACATTAAGTATCACCTATTTTTCTTTCAATTTTAGATATGTTTTTACGTTTAGTTTGTTATTTCTTTGTCACGTCTATTTTCATATATTAAAAGAAAACAAAACATGTTATTACCTGTATATTATAAATCAAACTATTACCATGAACCTCATTTGAAAATAATACATGATTTTATATCGTAAAAAGTAGAACATAACATAACAAAAAATACAAACCTTGCATTCATGCGTCAATTTGATTTGAATAACAAGAAGTTCCTCCAAATATAAAGTAAGCTTTTTTATATTTATTATAAGTCATTTAAACAACCACTCAAATAAACACACCATATAAAACACAATACAATGCTCACACCAATAACATTATGTATTAAACCTCATTTGTAAATTGTGATTACACAATTACGAAAGCGACCTCGAATATCGAAATTTTGAAAGACGGGCCTACCGTAACAAAAAGTTGGACAACAAAAAGTGATAATAAAAACAAGTCATTGATGATATGTAATCAACTTACAAAAGGTCAAACAATATAGAAACTTATACTCATGTCTACTTCACCGACAAATTCACTAGCTACTTCACGCCTTCACCTCACACAAGATTGTTCTCAACATAAAATTAAGGTATGTCCGTAAAAACACTAATCTATCGGATCTAAAGGTTTTTGTTTTCAAGGTGGTTTCTGACAACCACTGTTGTACAATATGGGTTCGCGTCCGATTTTAGGAAGTAAAAGATTAAAAAAGGGTAAAACTTTTTAAAAAATAATGAAATAAGTATGAAATAAAATTTTAATTTTGATCGAAATTGTTGTAAAAAACATGTATGTTACTACGAAGAATATATGATTTCTCATACTTTGACTTGATTATTTCTTTAGTGTGAAATGAAAAAGTGATTTGATGATATTTACTATATTATATGATTTGATTGTTTCTTTAGTGTGAAATGAAAAAAAATATTTTTATGATGTTTACTATATGATATAGTGATAAATGTGATATGCCTATATGGCATGAAATACACGAACATCATTGAAATATAGAAAAATAAAATGTTACGTATCTCCGTTCAATTAATTTGATAGGACTTAACAAATTCAAAAAAATAATAGTGTGTATCAGTTACAATTTGTGTGTGTGCTAGAAGAAACCGACTAGTCCATAATTTTTACTCTTTAGGAAGCTTATTGGCGATTTCTAAGTGCACGCCTTAGATAACATTTAGGTTATTAACATTTACTCAACTTTTTATACTTTTTAATAATAATTTTTTCTAGTATTGTTGATTAGAACGATATGGCATGTAATATTTCAACACATGTGGTTCTAACTATATGCCTGAGATAACATTTAGGTTATTCATATTTAATCAATTGTTCATATATGTTCATAATAAATTTGTTTGTGGTGATGTTGATCATAACTATATAGCATGTAATACTTCTGCAAATATGGTTGTTATTATATCTATGAGATAACATTTAGGTTATTGATAGTTAACCAACTTTTCGTACCTACACATTATTAAGTTTGTTTCCATTAATATAGTAATGTTTATTAGAAGTATATGACATGTGATTCAATACATATAGTTGTAACTGTATGTGTGAGATTACATTTAGGTAATTTACATGACTTTCATACATGTTCATAATCAAGTTTGTTTCTAATAATGTTTGATCATCTATATGAACATGTATGAAAAATTGACGGAATGTCAATAACAAAAATGTTATCTATGTTGAAATATTACATGTCAAAAAGATGTGTTAGAAACATTCGTGTTGAAATATTACATGCCATATAGTTCTCATCAACATTATTATAAACAAACTTAATTTTAAACATGTATAGGAAATTGATTAAATGTTATCTCACCCGTATAATTACAACCATGTGCGTTTGAAGTTATTACATTGTATATAGTAATGATATTGTGCCATATAGTTATGATTTTATGCTATATAATTCTGATTTAAGTGACTAGTCTGTTTTTCTAGCGCGCACACACAAATGTGAACTGATACACACTAAAAATGTTTCAATTTATTAATTATTACCAAATACGTTGAAAGGAGATGCGTAACATTTTATTTTTCTACATTTTCATTTATGTTTATATATTTTATTCCATGTATGCATATCATGTTGATGACTATAAAGTATAGTAAACGTCGTCACATACTTTTTTCATTTCACAGAAAGAAACAACCAAAATAATTATGAGAAATTTTATGTTCATCTTTGTAGCATATATGCTTTTTACAACATTTTCGATCACAGGTAGCATTACCTTTTTTTCTTATTAGTTTCATTATTTTCAAGAAGTTTTGTCATGTTTTAATCTTTTACTTTCTATATTAGGAACCACCTTGAAAACAAAAACCCTTAGAGTAGTGTTTTAATGGACCTACCTTAATTATATGTTGGAAACCACTAAGGTGAAGTTGCGAAGTAACTAGTAATTTTGTTGATGTTAACTTTGGCGTTCTTAAATTGGTGAAAAGTTGCAAGATGCGATGGCTGGGTTGAGTTTTCAAAGTAACATTTATCTTTATTTTTTGTTACTCTTTAAAGTTTCATTAGATTTAGTCATTTAGTTTAATACAATACAATATATTCTCTTAAAGTTCTAATGTTCAAATGAAAAAACTAAGAAAAACGTAAATGAAGTTAAAGTAAAAAAATAAATATAGAGGTTACAAATGACAATTAATATATTTCTTTCAGTACAGTAGTGTCATCGGTTGTGATATAATCTTTTAAATTGGAAGGAAGTGTTATCAGTGAGAAATATGTAGTGTTAAGCGACTTATTTATTAGAAAATACTTGATGTGACCCGATCCGATTCATGGCTTGTAAAAGTTTTGAGTTTTTGTTTTTTTAGATTTTTTGTTTGTTGTGTCACTCCTAAAATAGTTGTTGAGTATTAGTTTGGTCAATGGTTTCTTTACCATTTGTTAAAGCACGTTAGCTAATCGTAAGCTAAAAAACAACATAGAAATTTTTTAATTGCTAGCTTTCTTTCACATACATTTCATTTTTATATAAGTTATAAATTGTAACCTTGAAATATATAAACTAATTTAAAGAATAAATAAATAATTACAAATATATAAAATATCACATATTTTATAGTATGATTCCTTTCAAATAGAAAATCAAAAGAAATGGAACAACAACATTTGATCGTGATGGAAACATGCTTATTTTACTTGTCCATTGATAATGTATTTGTTGCAAAATGACCCACTCACAATAAAACATTGAAGAGACTACACAATAACATGTCCTTTGTTGTAATTTAATTACATATCACTAATAACATGTCTCTATTATCATTTTTATTGTTTATTTTTTAGGTACGGTCGATCATTCTCTAGAAAGACCTCAAGTGGCTCTAGATTTTATTTCATCGCCAATGACAACAAGATTTTATACCGAATTTTATTGGTGTGGGTACACCATTGCAATTTTAGTTGGTGTGATTATCTGAACGGTTGATTAAATTACTAATAATAATTATAAAATTGGTTCTTTGGTTTTTGAGGGATTTCTAGTTATTAAAATGAAATTGATGCAAGAATGCAAAGGTTTGGCTTTTTTGTTAAGTATGCTCCATTTTCTATAGTTTTAGTTACAATAGTATTTTCAAGTAAGGTTCATGGTAATGATTTGGTTTATAACATACATGGAATAGTATGTTTCGTGTTTTCTTAGTATATATGACAACGGATTTGGAAAATAAAATAACAAAGCAAAAGAAAAAGTTATCAAACAGTGAAAGAAAAATAAGCAATACCCTATGAAATTGTTGAAATGCTAGTGTTGAGATGATTTTAACACATCGGCTATCTTATGTACCCAATTTTAGACGACTCGATGCTACATATGTTAAACCGAAATTTGGCTTGGTGTTACTAGCAAAAAATGGTACAAACATTTAGCTAAACATGAATATGTTTAACTAATGATTATAATGTTACTGGTCTATTTTGATAATAAAAAACCTTCATACACTACTCAAATAAGACATCATTTTTACTAGAAATCATCTCGAAAAGTACTCGTAGTCTTTTCTATTTTAATCATCCCAATATACGTACTGTCAACTAATCTAAAGAAATGAACATAAATAGAGTACGATCTTAGACATATGTTCCCAACCTTAAGAAATACAATGCAGATAATCGTGAGAAAATGTCAAGGTGAAAAGGCAACGGGAAAGATGCTGAAAACACAATCATTCATGTTATAGAGATAAATCGACGTGTTTAATTACGTAGCTTGTTTCAATAAAACACTAGGAAGCAAAGTATATACGGATAATTACTAATTAGGAAGCATATGATCAGCAAAGGTCATACATATATTCACAAGGCTGCAAGAAACAGAAACAAAAATTGTATAAAAGACCAACCATATGGTGTATTGCCGTATCTACTTGATTTTGCAATAAATACATACCTTTCATCATTTTCGCACACGAAGACTAGTAGTAATCTCAATAGGAAAAATTAGGAATTGAAAAATATTGGTGATCATAAAAGAAAAAAAGACATCGTTCGAACGATTCCAAGGAGGATTGATGGAATCAATTTAAAAGGAAAGTTAGGAATTATAGTGGCGATCATAAATTGGTTTTTATATATTGGCATATTTGGGATCTTATACTAATGGGAGGTTGTTACTAAAAATTAAATAAGGGTGGTATTAATGAAATTTAACGTTGAATTTACAACAACATTAATATCGGTGGTAGAACTACTACTAGTAACATATGATCGTTACAGCTTTTTTCTATGGTCAAAATTCGCATTAAAGAGGAAAGCTAACCATAACATATATAGGACTTGTACTAAAACACCCTCTTTATTCTTCTTTTATTTTTAATGTTTTTTGAACAAATCACCCTCTTTATTCCAATGATGTACAAGTTTGCAACAATTTGGCCAAGATTGTTAGGTTTTAGTTAAATTAAAGAAATAAATAATATCGCTCATATAATTTTTTTATCTAATTTTGAAAGTGGATAATTAATTTATATCCTCGATCCGGTCCGATTCGCTCTTACTAAAAATTTGTTTATGGATCGGATAAAAACCGGACAAGACCGAACCGACCCGGGACCGGACCGGACTATTTTGTTCCGGTCTCGTTCTGGGGTTTGGACCAATTCGGTCATTGGTTCGATCCGATTTTGATCGGTGCCGTTTGATCTGGATCCGTCGCTCAGCCTTATGTGACATTAGGCTGCCCACAACGCATCAGATTAATTTTCGGTCGCAGATCAGTCGTGACCAAATCGGTCCGTTACGGCGATTCGGTCGCCGGTGTCGACTCCCCCGAACCGATCGTACCTACGACCCAATTCACCAAACCAATCGTCCTTTTTTTCTCTTTTTGTTTTATATTTCTATTGATAAAATTATATTAGATTTAATTATGTTTTAAGTATATAAAATTTATAAAAAAATTCTAAATTTTAATATATTGAGCTTTGTTTAATTCCTTACACCATATATTAACTTGATAATTTTTTGAGTTAGTTTTAGCTAATGCGTTTTATACCTTTACTTTTCATTAAGTCTTTTTTAAGCATTTCTTTAACGATATTTAAGTATAAATATTATTGTAATATTTTTTATTTTATTTAAAAAATTATTTGAAAAAAAAATTTATTAAAAAATTTAAACTAGGTCATCTGGTTGAGGTAAATAGGACGCACTAGGTCGTAGGAGAGAAAGCTAACGTGTATAAGTCGCGATCTAATCTACGTTGCAGGTAGCCTTAAGTATTCGAGAGTCAGGAAAATGAGAGATAGTCGATGTGATAAAATATGTCTCAATAAACACTAGTATTCTAGTAATTGCATTTGTATCATCTCTTTTTCTTTGATTATTGGATAATTTTCGTTTACTTTTTATTTTCCGTATCTATTGTCATTGTCATATATATATTAAAAACCCACCAAACATAACTTTTCATGTATATTTAAACCGAATTACTACAACGAAGCTCGTTAGAAAATAGTACTATGTCATTTCATTGTATCAAAAAAGGATTAACAAAAGAAGAATCACTACCCTTTCACTCATGCATCAATTTCATTTGAATGACAAAAAATTATTCCAAAAATGCAACTCTTTTTATATTTATAACTATATTAAAAAGCCGCCCTGTAAAACTCACAAAAATAAGGTCATTACTTAATCCTACTTTTCAAATATTTTTGAAGTATGTTATAACATTAAATACTATTATGCTTAACGGTTTAAGTTGAAACCGATATTGAACATTTTATTTTGTATTAAGACGAGTAACGAGGACTACTAGTGATCGCGATACCGACTGATACCAAATATGTATATTTTATTATCGATTGTTTCGATATTTAATACTTTCGACGATATCGTTTTAATTACGTAATAAGTCGTTATATTATATTTTTCGTGTGCGTTTAAACATTTGAAAAGTAACTTTTATGAAACCCGTTCCTCGTGAATATTTTCAAAATTGACTAATAGTCATTTCCCGTTTTTTAACTAACTATTTTCATTTTGAACCACAACTAATGAAAATTGACAAGAATGGTCCCTCCACCATCATATATAAGCTAAATCTTCCACCTAACTTCACATAGTTAACACATGAACTAGCAAAATCTTTCTTCTCTCCTTTTTCTTTTCAAGCCGTCACCCCCTACACCATATAATGAATTTTCTCTCAAATTTAAGCTTGATCTAAGCTAAATACATACAAGACCCATCCTTAAAATTTAAAAGAGCTCATTTTGGTACTAATTTTGGCTACATGCATGAAGTTTTATTTTTTTAGGATTGGTAGGTCAAAACTATGATGATGCATGTGATTTTGATGATGATCAAGAGATTTTCATGCTAAGTTTTTGGTAAAAACTTGATTTTTATTTTGGTTTTTGATTTTGATGATGATACAAGTGTTAGGATTAGATTATGTTGATATTAGGATGTTAGGATGATGATAAAAATAATTGGTTTAGATCAAAAACATGATTTCATACAAGATTTAGGAAGGTAATTTAGGTCAGTGTGAAAAAGGCTGATTTTGGGTACCTTATAGTTTGATTATTGTTTAACTAATTGGATAGGGTTGTATAGATTTTTGTTGGCTTCGATTTGTTATAAAGTAGAGCTTCTAACTCCAAACGACCGAGAAGTTATGACAGTTTGATTATTCGGGAAGACGAGTATCGGCACAACATGTAGTTGTTATCGATGTTTGGATCGAATCTCGGGGACTATAGAATGAGTTTTGAAATGATTCAAGGACTGATGTTAGAGTATAAGCCCTAAGTTGTGAGTCTATTTTCAAACCAAGGTGTCGGTTTTGTAAACGGAATCGCTTATAGAAGTTAAAACGGTTGTATGAGTCGATGACGTAAAATTGTCCGGTTTTTGTAGTTCAAAGATGTGTCAGGCAGGGAGTCTTAGAAGTAAAATCATTTGATAAAAATTTTTGAGGACTTTCTATATATAGTAAGTTAGATCTCTGTGGAGTATCATAAAATTTTGTCATGTTTAAGTGGGGTAAATGAGCTTGTACATTTGGTATATGCCGGCAGATTTGTATCGAAGGTGTAGAATAATAAAGTAAATGTGTAGAAAAGTATAATAGTATCACTTGTATCATTTTCTAACGAGTTTTCATGATTTTATGAGTTTCAGTTTGATATTCTTATGTATGGATTATTTCTCGAGTCTATTATTAACGAACGCGCCTTATTTGATATGTTGCGGTTCTCGTGTTTGAAAGTCATCATCTATCGTCGATGATCGTCTTCGACTACTTCTATTACTTAAGGTGAGTCTATAGCCTTGTTTGCGCAATTATATGATTTTAAAAACCCGCGAGGGGGAATACATGTTTTATAAGCTTAGAACACAAGTTGTTTTGGTATGCTCGTCCCTTTATGAATGGACCCGTGGTTGCCTTACATTGCATTGAGTAGTATATTGCCAATTATAAAAGCCTCAATTATGGTCCGTTAATTAACCTATGATGGGTTAACCGCTTGTACAAATAATAGATCTATGGGTGAACCCGCCTGATTCAGTTTTTGGATATGTATTCATAGAAGCTTATGCCTGAACATCCACTGTTTGAATATTTTGTTATGAGATGTCTAAGCATACGGCAATGTGCTTAATACCGGGGGTAATGACAATTAATAAATCTCTCTTCTTATTAGACTGATATGGGAGTGTCTAAGGGTTCGGTTCCATGAGCTTAATGCAATTGTTGCTATATACATTATATTGTTGATGCAAATTATTCGATGCTTGTTGCCTTCAAGTATGCCACCAAATTATAACTTTTTCTTGTGTTCAAAATGATTATATAAACCTATGTATTTCACTCAGCATTTTTGTTGAGGATTATCTCACATGTATTTCAGGTAATCAAGGAGTGTCAAGCTTGGGAGTCACGGGAATGAAGTTGTGCATTGTTTTTCTAGTTTAAGCTCTTGAATGTTTATCGTTCCTTTGTTTAAAACAATATAAATCTTTTGTTTTAGTTTTACACGATGTCTTGGGACTACGCTACTCTGATAAATGTTTTAGGAACGATAAATCTAAAACGTCTCTTTTCGAGTCGTTCTTTATAAAATATGTGTTATTATACCATTGTTTGGCACCCAAAGATATATTCCGTTGCGTGTAAATTTGGGGGTGTTAAAGATTGGTATTAGAGCCATGAGTTATAGAGAAATAGGTCGTTTTCAGAAAACCTAAACTATAACTGTCAGTTTTATTTTCAAAGAGTCATGTGCACCGAAATTCGCGTGACTTCAGGTTCAAGCTACTTCTGGGATTACAATTTTAGTATACATATTATGTATCCCTTATTGTTAAGTATTTCTAAATAAATACTATAATCCCTGATCGATATATATTGATATCGTTAAACTATTCGATAAAATTTTATTATTTATTTATGATTTATTTAAATAAATTTCTGAAATTTACCTGTATTTATTTTGAAGGATTTTCTGTATTTATTTAAATTTTATAAAATTATTCTATTTCATTTTATTATGACCTAATACCTATTTTGTGAATTTACCACTGTCAAATTACGCCTTCTAGGAGGAGGAAGCTGGTTCCACTACGGTAAGCAAGTCACAGTCAACTAAGCCATGTGGATCCCCACGTGATTAGTGTCTATTATTTTGTCTCATTTTACTCTATTTATCTTTAAGATAATTCCTTCTTGATCTATGATAATAGTTTCCTTTGATCCCTATAGTGATTGTGATACATTGTATTGATAATGTGTATGCATTTGATGATTGAATTTTGTACATGATATGACTATACCATGATTACAATTAACTCATTCATTTTATCTTCTGTCTTTGTGATATGATAGAATCATGCCACCTAGGAGAATGACAAATGATGCCATTGCAAGGCTAGTTGCTGAAGAGGTAGCGAAAGCATTAGCTGCGGATAGAGCTGCTTGTGTTAACAATGAAGGAGCAGGTGGCTCTGGAGGTGCGGGTGCTGGAGGTTCATGTGAACCTGTTGAACAAGAAATTGTTGGAAGAGCATGTGAAGTTGAGAATCCTATAGGTGAGGTTGCTCAGGCTGCTGTTGCAGTAAAAGAGTGTAATTTTGCTGGATATATGAAATGTGGACCCACTACATTTCAAAGAACTGGTGGAGCACTGGAATTATTCAGGTGGATTGAGAAAACAGAAACAACATTTGAGATTAGTGATTGCTCAGAAAGGAACAAGGTTAAGTTCGCAGTTGCTACTTTCAAGGATCGAGCTGTAAGCTGGTGGAAGACTCAAGTTGCTACAGTTGGGTTAGAAGTTGCAAACTAGAAACCCTGGGATGAAATCAAAAGGCTGCTGAAAGAAGAGTTTTTTCCAGAAGAAGAGTTATCTGCTTTGGAGGATGAGTTGAGGCACCTGAAGCTGAAAGATAACAATATTGTTGTCTATAATAGCCGATTCAGTGAGTTGGTTTTGTTGTGTACAGATGCTTTTGCTACTGAGAAGAAAAAGATAGACCAATACATTAAAGGGTTGCCTGGGTACATTAAAGGTGAGACAACTTCATCTCGACCCAAGAACTTTGTTGAAACTGTGAGAATGGCTCATACACTGATGGGGCAGAAAGTTCAAAATAGGACTAAGAAAGCTGCTGAGGGTAGTAAAAGGAAATGGGAGAATTCGCAAAGTGGTAATCAGGGTAATAACCGCCATAAGCATTACAATCAGAGGAGAAATTCGTTAGACTCAAACAGTTGAAACCGTTTTATCTAGGATAACCATTATTCATATGATGAATCATAGCGGAATAGAACAATGATTGGAACAAGATGTTTAACAAAGATGAATTTCCCAAAGGGTTTGTATTATATATGATTAACACAAACCACTCTAGGTGTGTGTACATTGAATCCCACACCTAGAGATCATAATAGCAGTATGTAACATTTTGTCTGTTGGAACTGATGAATAAAACCTACGTCTGGTGGTTCCTTTTATAGATTAAGGAAGCTAGGAATATATGGAAAATAATTAAGATAATAATGACTAAATCAAAACAGAAATATTCATTCTTATCACTACTTTGACCAAATCTCCATATTTTATCATATATGGTAGGGGGACTCCTGCAGTGGGAACTCCAGCAGGGGAATCTTCAAGCAGTGGGATTATGTACTAGCAGGGGGAACTCTCTTGTATTTTGTCCACCAGCTTGAAGTTTCTCCTAATACCATATTTGGTCCTTCTTATTTCCATGTTGATTTGACTCATCAACTTTTGACCCAACAATATTCCCCTAGTTGATGATGTCAAAACACTTCCCCTTAAGCATACAACATTAAAGATCAACAGGCTGAACATTCTTTGTAGACAACTTACCCTTTTTGACATGATCAAATAGGGGTCTTCTATGTGAACAACCTTGAATTTCAACTACTACTAACCAATATCATACATCAAACCCAAATATTCTACTTTTCAAAATACCCTCCATGAAGCACATAGGCCATCTCCTCCTAATAAAAAATGATTTTGTGCAGTAGATACTCACACTAGTTGTAGTAATACTAATGAGTAGTAGCAAAATGTATTGCTATAAATGCATCAAGTCTTTTATGACTTGATGCCATAGCTCATGCTCTTATATTGTTAATTGCTTAATGCTAGCAATAGTAAATTAACCAACAAAATGTTAAATAAGAATCAACTTTAGCAATGCGTGATTTTCTTTAAGGCAGTTTCTTTTGTTTCGGATTATCTGGTTTTTGGCTTAAGTTTCCCAAGCTCATTTTAAAACTTTTCAGCTTATATAATCCAATAAGTTTCAAAACAATACAGAAAAATGAGCTTATGAAAGTTAAGCTAAAAATCACGTAAGTTATAAACCCGCTATGAAGTGTTTGAAATAGCTTATTTTCGGGCTAGTGGCTTGTTTGAATTTGAAAATGTTCACTTTTTTGGCTAATCAGGAAGTTATCACCAGCCTATTACCTTATTTAAGTCCCAAAAGCAAGTTATCATAAGAAGAAAGGAATATAAGCTATAATATAAGCCTGCTATATAATCCGAAACAAACACCCCCTAAAACTAGTTAAGTAAGGGTTCACACCTCACTAGGTAGTAGGTACACGTCATAGGGTGGCTAGGGAAAGGGTCGGAAAGGGATACACCAGTTAGGCCGTCTAATCCGAGTCTTAGAGGACATAGTACAGTGTGGTGTTGTTTTGTTGTGTTATGAAAAAAAGTACATTCCATGTCAGTTTTTTTCACCAGAATTACCATAACACCATAATTCAGGCTCTTTGGTTAACACCTGAATTTTTAGTGTTGTGATGACCCCACCACTTTTTTTATTAATTAAAATAAAACAATTTATTTAAAACAAGCATTATATTTTCATTGTAACAAATATTTAAAATTTCCTAAAAAAATACATAAAATGTATTAAAAATACAAACGAAAAAAATACTAATGATTAAGGTTCCACAAGTGCTTCACAAGATTACATCGAAACTCGTTGTGAACATTCCTATCCTGAAGTTATTTATTTCTTATTAATTAAAACAAAACAATTTATTTAAAATAAGCATTAAATTTTCATTGAAACAAACATTTAAAATTTCATAAAAAATACATAAAATGCATTAAAAATACAACCGAAAATATACTAATGATTAAGGTTCCACAATTGCTCCACAAGATCACTTCGAAGCTCGTTGTGAACATACCTATCCTGAATTTATTTATTTTTTCGTTGTTGTATCTCGCATCGTTCGACCAAAGTTAGTTGAATCGTCACTCTCACACTAAACATGTCATTATACTCAATAATATGGAAGTTTTGATCATTCAATATCATGTTATATAGGATATGCAAGTACACATGATTCTTTTATTTGTGTTGACTCTATATTGTCGGGCTCGTTGTTGCGTAATTTTCCACCGATCTTGTAAGACTAAGAAAGCTCGTCCAACATCGTTTCTCGCATTTTCTTGAATCCTGTTAAATTTATTCCTTTTTATCCCTTGCTATAGTAAACAATTTCACAAATATAGCCCATGAAGGAAAAATGTTATCTACTAAATAGTAACCTTTTTGGTATGTAGTTCAGTTTACAACAAACGGAGCTTTCGGTTCGTTATCCGCTAGAAGATCATCAAATAAGGGTGAACCATATAAAGTATTTAGGCCATTATTTGCCCCCGGTACCCCCAAAATATACATGTCAAATCCATAATTGTTTAGTGGAAATGGCCTCAATCATTATAGTGAGGTATTTTTTTATCACATCGTTTAAATTGACCGTGTAAAGCCTTAGGACATTTAGTCCATTCCTAATGCATACAATTTATTCTCTCGAGCATTCCCGAGAGCATGTGTTTCTCTTGGTGCAATGAATAAATATGCTGAACATCAAGGTCATTCAATCTTCTTATATATTCTTCAACATACAACATGAATGCATTTTGTGAAGTTCCACAAACATTCACTTGAGCAACGAGCATGAACTTGCAAATACTCATCAAATGCACTCAGTGTCGTGTCGTACGCTAATTGGCGTATAACATTTAATAGTTCCACTAAAACCTAAACGACCAGTTGCATCAGAACGTTGATAAAAAAAAATCAAAGTGATTGAGAAGATGGTGAACATTATATTACTAATATCATCAATAATTTTTTTAATAGTCGAGAACTCATACGATACCTTCGCCTAAAATATTCTTCCATGTATATAGGTGGGTTGTTTTCCCGCCAAAATAATCGTTCATTAGCTTGTTTTCCTTTTCTTCTCTCGTTCACGTGCTACGTATCCCCTAGTAGCACGTTTCGAAATAACCGATCTTTCACCTTCGTCGTTCCCAAAGCTTTCACATTCGTCATTCCTAAAACTTGCATTGCTTATAATATTCATGATATTGAACATTTTGTTCCATATAGAGTTGACTGCTCATAATACTCATGATATTGAACATTTTTTCAAATTTTTACGCTAAAATCCTTCTATAAAAACCCCTATAAACTTCTAATTATTTTGTCCTCAATATTGTTTTTAACCCAACGGCTAGTTTATTTTTTTTTCAAAAAAGTATCCGATATATTATATTAAATTTTATAAAAAAAATCAATTTTCGCGAAAACGGTCGGTACGGCCCTAACGTTTTCGTGAAAACAAGGGACGAGACGCGAAAACACCACCTGGTTGTGGTTTCTCGCGCCGTGGGATGACGTTTTTGCGCAAAACGCGACCCGTATCCTGAGCTCTTATGGGTGACCTGCACATGAAAAACCTTGTTCGTGTAACTATTTGTTGTTTATGCTTGTGCATCATCGTGTCATATACTTTACATGTGTTTGTTATAAATTTAAAAACCTAAATTTTTATTAGATGGAAGAAGATGTTGAGTTGGTAGTGAGCTTGCTCTGCATGCGAAGGGAAGAGGTTCGATACCAACAAATATCTTGATCTATTTTTATTT
Organism: Glebionis coronaria; assembly: GCA_025667525.1. Classification (NCBI taxonomy): domain Eukaryota; kingdom Viridiplantae; phylum Streptophyta; class Magnoliopsida; order Asterales; family Asteraceae; genus Glebionis; species Glebionis coronaria. The sequence continues at coordinate 640,737,499 of CM046877.1, forward strand.
AAAAGAATCTTTCAAAAATAATCCTTTTTTCACTTTCTAGACAAAAATGGTTCAAGAATATAGTACCATTTGTTCATACCTTTTTTTAGTTGAAGGTTCTATGTTAGAGAAATGAGAAACAAAGACCCCTGGGCTTATGGCTTATTTGTTTCACGGCTAATATTTTATAAGCTCAATTTTTCTGGCCTATTTTGAAATTTTCGGCTTATATAAGTTTATCATGTCATAATAAGCTTATTTAAGTCAAAAAGTTCCAAAATGAAACAAAAAAAATAAGCTTATGAAACATAAACCGTAAATTATAAGCTCACTATATAAGCTGTATCAAATACCCCCTGAAATTGGTTAAGTGATTCTTACCAATGTCCTCATAAAAGAATACAAAATAAACTAAGAGCCGGAACAAATACCCTTAAAACTAGTTAAGTGATTTCCAATGTCCTCATAAGTTACAAGGGAAAACCTCGTTCTTTTACTAGTTTGTTGTGTGTATATGCTTGTGCATTATCGTGTCATGTGTTTGATAGGTGTGAGAATTTGATCGGCTTTAAAGTAAATTCAAACCATGGGCCAGGATGTAAGCCTGTTAACTACATCAGATATGTGGCCCATGCATGCTAAGGTGCTCGTTCTCATATACAAAACGTTCGTATGAATTAGCTCTGTTGACGATGCCTTGTTGTGTCACTATGCATGGAGGGACTTAGTATATGTAAAATAAAGTCGATAGATAAAAAGGTTAAATCAAATTTTTTTGTATTAGTAGATCCAAGGGTTCATATAGACTCCTCATCAACCATTGTGAATCGAATACCCCTTAAACAAAATGGCGCGCGCAAAGATTAAGTCAACTTGAAATACAACAAAAAAAGACAGAAGACCCTACTAAGTTCAAAAAATTTAAAAGTTAAAAGAAAACGAATATCATTTAAAACGAGATTAACGTCTTCAAAAAATTGTACAAAATCTGAACGTGCTTAATATTGATTTATGAAGGTATTTTTGTAGTCTATGGTTTTTAAGAAAAAGTTTTTTTTTTCTTAGAACATCACTTGAAATCCAACCCCCGAGTTAAACCATCATACGGGCAAGCCCGGGACCCGAACCACTAGGAGAGACCCGTGAAGATAAACCCCTATAACTCACGGCTTCGCACGAGGAGGAAAATCTGAAAGTTAAACGAAATGAAGTCTGTATAAGTTTAAGGGTCACTACAAAAGTCTCTAAATAAGAGTAGGTAATATACAGTGCCTACTAAAAATAAGAGTAAGGAAAAATTTTGACCTTTTTGGTGACTCAAAAATGAGTAAGGATAGACCTTTAATGCTTCCCCCTTTTGCTTACTCTTATTCTTTGAGTAGGAGTTGATAAAAAAAGAAAAAGAGTAAGTAAAAGGGGGAGCACTAAAGGTCTATCCCTACTCATTTTTGAGTCACCAAAATGGTCAAAACTTTTCCTTACTCTTATTTTTAGTAGACATTGTATCTTTACCTACTCTTATTTAGAGACTTTAGTAAGTAAAAGTTTTATGATGAAATGATGACTTTTATACTAAAAAAACATTAGTAAGGAAATGTCTAAATTTTTGTAGTGGGTTCTGTAGAACCATTTGATGGTTTAATGGGTACTTTTAAATTCGTTGAAAATGTTTTACGTTTGAGTGTTTTATGAAGTTTTTTATGGTTTAAGACCTTATTTTAAAAACTTGCAATTACTAATAAAATAATTTGTATTCGAGAGGTAGAGTGATAAGTTTGTATTCGAGAGGTACAAGGTTCGATTCCAACCATCTCATGGATTATTTTCCTTAACACTTTCAAAGTTACCTGCTGACGTCATACTCTCCAAGGCTTTATGAAATGTTGGGTTTGGTTTTCGTTTTTTGTTTAATTTTTGGAAATAATGCAATTTGAATGTGATTTTTGTTTGGTGCAAATGCACCTGCTACTTTTTGGGTTCATACCTTTTCTTCAGCAGCGCATATCATCAAACGTGTCTCGACAAAAGTATTGCTTCACAAAACTCCGTTTGAAGTTCTATTCGATTCGGTGCTAAGCTATAGCAATTTCAAGGTTTTCGGGTGTCGAGTGTACCCTTATTTACATCCTTATTCGGAACATAAACTTGTGCTCGTCCTCCGACCTCACTTTTGGTGTATCTTTCTTACATATTGTTAACGATACTCACTACTATATATTGCCGCACTGGAAACTCTACATGAAAAAAGATTTCGGCCTAATGAACTACCCTCTCTATATAAAACAAATATTTCAAATACTTTGATAGACGAGGATGTAAGAGTCAATTACCCCAATTGAATATTTGTAGGACAAAATGACGCGTACAAAAATAAATACCAAAAGAAACATAACGAAATACCTTAATAATTAGAAAAAAGTTAACTACAACAGATATCGTATTAAACATTTAAACGGCATTAGCATATTTTTCAAATTATTCATGTAGAAATGCTAAATGTGTTAGTAAAAAAATAAAAAATTAATATAAGCTTTTTAATTAAAACAACATAAAGTTTCTATCTTTTTTTTTTTTTTTTTTTTTTTTAATATATTTTTTTTTAGAACAACACCTCAATCTCACTGAAATCCAACCCCCGAGTTATACCATCCATAAGGGCAGGCTCAAGGACCCGAACCACTAGGGGAAACGCCTAGAATTCACGGCTTCGCACTAAGGAGGAAAATCATGGATTCTTGTCCTTTGCAAGACTTGAACCTATGACCAAACCCCCTCCTCAAGCTCCAGGAGGAGCCCAAGTGGCCAACTACTCTAGAGCAGTTGGTTATAAAGTTTTTGATTAAATTCGAGTTTTTTATATACCCACCAAGTATTTGATTAAATTCGAGTTTTAGAGGGTTGTTGAAGTGGTTGCCATTATTGAAATTGATCAGGTGTTGAGATTCAATTACGGGTTGACGAATGCGTTTGCATGTTTCACAGCGAATATAAGTTTCAAAGATAAATATAAAATACTTGAAAACGAAATCATGACTCGCAGTGTGGATCTCGTGTCACGGTCACCATTTGACATATTCCGAGACCACATGGCTTAGTGATGATGACTCAACAGTCAATAACGCAACTTGGGGTGAGAGTTTCGTGCCATCGTTCAACGTTGTCAGAAATGGATTAATCCATGACACATGACACCTTTATGGTCTAATGGGGGCTTTTGTGAAAATGCTAATAAAATTAAAATTTTTATGAAAATGTTTTGTGGAAATTTATACAAAGACGGTAACAAAGCAGATTTAGTCAACCAACCACCCCTTTATTAACAGCCTCAGACTATTACTTCAAATGTAATATCTTGGTTTGTGATCAATACTAATACAACTGAAAGAACAAAACTATCAAGATCTCACAGATTGAGATCTTCAACAATAACCAAAAAACTGAGAGAGAATATGTGTGAGTTTCCAAACGATACAAACAAGAAAAAGTGACTGAATGACTCGTTTACACCTAACAAAACTTAATATATACTACTTGAGCTAAAGGTCCTTAGACTCCCATCCAATGTTTAACTTTAGTCCCTTGAATATTTCACATGCCAGTCCCTGCAAAGTAATAGACATTGCAAATATAGAAAATATATAAACAGCTTACCTGGCTTACCTTGGAGAATGGAAATTGGCAATTATAGTCCCTGTGTAAAAGTGTTAGTCTAAATACAGTATACAAAGTATACTTCTCAACATTCCCCCATAGACTAACTCTTGTACATGTCATACAATCCAAGCTTATTGCAAAACTTATTGTGTTCATTAACACTCAGACCTTTAGTGAATATATCAGCAATATTGTCCTCAGACTTAACTTTCACAGTCTTTACCATCAGCAACCTTTTCTCTTAAGAAAAACAATTCAATTTCAAAGTGTTTTGTTTTCTCATGGAAGACAGGATTAGCAGCCATTTTAATTGCTGAGCTGTTATCACAATGTATAGGCACAGGAAGAGAGATATTAACATTTAGCTCAGTCAGAATTTTAAGAATCCAAATTGCCTCACATGTAACAGTGTTCATTGCTCTATATTCTGCTTCAGCAGAAGATTTAGCAAGCATAGACTGTTTTTTACTTTTCCAAGATATAAGAGAATTACCCAGAAACACAGAATATCCAGTTACTGATCTTCTTGTAACCTTACATTTTGCCCAATCAGAATCAACAAAGATACTAAGCTCAAGATTCCCTTTAGTAAAAGAAATACATTTACCAGGTGAGTTTTTTATGTATCTAAGAACTCTAAAAGCCAGTTTCAAATGAGATTCCATGGGAGCATGCATAAACTGACTAAGAACATGAACAACATAACTAATATCTGGTCTGGTATGTGTTAAGTATATCAGTTTACCAACCAATTTCTGATAATTGTTAATACCTATTAAAGGTTTGTCTATAACAGGTTTGTTTTTAACAGAAGTGACCTTAGTTTCAATTGGTGTTCCACAAGGTTTACAACCAAGCATTCCAAACTCAGAAAGAACCTCTAAACAATATTTTCTTTGAGTTAAAAACAAACTGTTATTTGACTCAATAACCTCAATACCTAAAAAATATTTAAGTTTTCCAAGATCCTTAATAAGGAACTTGGAACTTAAAAATTTCTTAACACTTTCAATTTCACTAACATTATTTCCAGTGATAACAATATCATCTACATAAACCAGTAAAGCAAGAAAAACCCCATTTTTATTTTTAATGAACAATGAGAAATCATTCTTACTTTGCACAAAATCATTTTCAATTAAAACTGAAGTAAGTTTCTCATTCCACTTTCTAGGTGCCTGTTTTAATCCATATAAAGACTTGACAAGTTTACAAACTCTCTTGTCATCCTTATCAAAATACCCTTCTGGAAGTGTCATATAGACATCTTCCTCCAGTTCTCCATATAGAAAAGCATTATTAATATCAAGTTGATATAATGGCCAATTCAGATTAACAGCTAGAGTCAGTAAGCATCTCACAGTAACAATTTTAACTACAAGAGAGAAAGTCTCCTCATAATCAATCCCCTCTTTCTGATTAAAGCCTTTAGCTACTACTCTAGCTTTGAATCTTTCTAGTTTTCCATCAGAGAGATACTTGACCTTATAAACCCACTTATGTCCTACAGCTTTTCTTCCTTGAGGAAGATCTGTTATGATCCAAGTACCATTTCTATTTAAAGCTTCCATTTCTAGGTTCATTGCTTCAATCCATCTATTATCTTTAACAGCTTCAGCATAAGTTTTTGGTTCATGAATTTCATCAAGACTAGTAGTAAACATAAAGTGTTCAGCACTCAACTTAGAATAGTTAACATGATTATCAATATTATACTTAACCTTTGTATTAACTTGGAAATCTTTAAACTTAACTGGCATACTAGATTTTCTAACAGACTTCCTAATCTCTCTTTCCATTATAGGACTATTAACTTGTTCATTAAAGCTTTGATAAACTACGTCATCACCCTCAGAATCTAAATCTTCTTCAAGTGTTGCACTCTCCTCAGTATTTCTGGTGGCTTCTTCTAATGTGCTATCACTAGAATGCCCCTCTTCATTCTTATTAACAACATCAGACTTTTCAGTACCTCCAGACAATACTTGGTCTGTGCCCTCACTCCTATCAGTTCTATTATCTCTCTTTTCATCATAGGGATCATATGACAAGTTATTCTCTTGATCAGTATTGAAAAAATTTAAATTGTCAATATTTTCAACCTCAAATTGAAAACCTTTACTCTCAGACTTATTTTTGAAAGGATACACAGTTTCATAAAACTTTACATCTCTTGAGAAAAAGAATTTTTTGCTTTCAAGACTAAACAACTTATATCCTTTCTTATCAAATGCATAACCCATAAAAACAGATTTTTCCGATCTAGAGGTAAACTTATCAGTATTATTAAGCACATAAGCAAAACAAAGGCAACCAAAACATTTTATATGAGAGAGATTAGGTTCAGTCTTATAAATCATTTCATATGGTGTTTTTCCAGATAACACAGAGCTAGGAGTCCTGTTAATCAAATAAACTGCAGTTAGAACACACTCAGTCCACATGTTCAGAGGAATTACCCCTGGAACATGAGAGACCTAGCAACATTTAACAAATGTCTATGTTTTCTCTCAGCTACACCATTCTGTTGAGGGGTATAAGCACAAGTGGTTTGTTGAATAATCCCATTGTTTTTACAATAAACAGTCATATTATTATTCACAAACTCTGTTCCGTTATCACTTCTAAAAATCTTAATAGATTTATCAAATTGATTCTTAACCAGATTACAAAAGCCAACAATTTGTTCAAAAACATCATTTTTCCCCCTCAACAAAAACACCCAAACAGTCCTAGTAAAGTCATCAACCACAGTCAAGAAGTATTTATATCCTTCTCTACTAGAAACCTTGTATGGTCCCCATACATCCAAATGAACAATCTGACCAAGATCCTTGGTCTTATGTTCACTAAGTGGAAAAGGCTCTCTGGTTTGTTTTGCCTTATGGCAGACCTCACAAACATCATTATTAGTCTTCATATCTATATTTAATTTTTGTTTAAGAATCTGCAAGACTTGGTCTGAAGGATGACCAAGTCTATTATGCCATATACATTTAGACAGACAACAAAACTGAACATTATTATTATTAATTCTTTTACCTGTATTAAGAAAATACAAGCCATTTTGTTCTCTACCAGTCCCCACTTGGGTCCTTAGCACAGAATCCTGAATTATACAAGAAGTTTCATCAAATATGACTCTGCACTTATTATCTTTACTTAATCGTTGAACAGATAACAAACTAACTTGATATCCTGGAACAACCAGAACATCATGAAGAATAATAGTATCAGTAAGCTTAATGCTGCCAATATGCGTAACCAAAGCTTTAGTACCATTGGGGTGACCAACCGTCATATTAAGCTTTGACACATCAACAACATTAACCATGCCAATAATAGTGAAAGTCATATGCTGACTTGCACCAGAATCCATTATCCAACCAATGTAAACATGATAAGTACTAATGTTAGGGTTATGATTAAAAAATCTTGATGAACAGAAGCTAATAGCACAATTAATACCTGCAACATTTGCAGATATGCTTTCAGATCCAGTGTTGTTACTAATCAAATCCATCAATTGTTTATACTGTTCATCTGTAAACATTTTAGATGAAACATTCACTTATCACTTCCTCCAGTAACAACATTGTTACTAGAGGTACCTCTATTGACACCATTATTTCTTCTAAAATTTGGTGGATAACCAACAAGCTCAAAACATCTGTCAACTGTGTGACCATTCATTTTACAATGCGTACAAACCAAAGAAGACCTATTATTGTTATTAGATCTAGCATTACCAGATCTATTATTATTCCAATTAGAACCATTATTATTATTAGATCTAGTATTATTAGGTCTAGAATTATTAGGTCTAGTAACAAAAGCAGTACCAGTCCCACTTCCTCTAGATTCACTTTGGGAATGTGATCCCCTGTGTGATTCATCTCTAGACAAAGTAGCAAAAGCACCCTTAACATCAGGAATAGGATCACTAGTGAGGATTATACTCATAATAGGAGCATAAACTTCATCTAATCCCATAAGAAATTGCATCAATTTAATGAGTTGATTATGAGCTTTAAGCTCATCAAAATTATCACAAGTACATTTTGGCAAATTGACAAGGGAGTCATATTGCCTCCACAAAGCATTAAACTTGTGGTAGTACTCAGATAAAACCATACCAGATTGAGTTAAAGAATGAATTTTATAGTGTAAATTGAATATAACTGAAGCATCTTTTTTACTATATGTTTCTTCTAATTCATCCCAAACAGTTTTAGCATCATTAGAAAAAACTTGTCCCATATAAACATCTTGTGAAACACAACCCAAAATCCAATTTAACATCACAGCATTACACCTATACCACTGGTTTTGCAAAAAACCAGCATTCTCAGGTCTTTTATTACTACCATCTATGAACCCCAACTTGTTTTTAGTATGGATAGCTCTGGTCATAGCAGCTTTCCAAATTTTATAGTTTTCTGTTCCTTCTAGTTTAAACCCAACTAGAGGAACCCCACTAGTATCATTACTATGTAAGTATAATGGATCAAAAACATCTATTTCATTATTACCAGAACCCCCCACTTGTTCTTTATTCTTGGCATCAGGAGCCATATTACCAAAACAATAAAACACACAAAACAATCAATCACACAAAGAAACACAACATATACCACCTTATATCTCCACAACTCCAAGATCAAGAACAACTAAAAACTCCCTTCGACACCTAAACCCAATCTAAACAGAAAATAAAAGAGAGATAAGCGTGAGAAAATACTATCACGCGCAGCAACCAGCAAACCCAACTAAGATCAAGAAGATCTTATAATCAAGAACGCAGCGGAAAAGATAACAACCAAAATCAAGCAAACCTGCAAGATTAATAATACAAGAACAAATAACAAACAAAACAAATCTTACCAGATTTGAAATACCCTAATTTCTGAAATTTAGGGTTTTCAATCAAGATCAAAACAAAAACCCAATTAATCAACTACAATGTTGATTAATTTACCAGGATAGCACGAATACCCAAAAACCCCCAAAAAAAGTTCAAACCCTAATTTTGAGAAAACACAAATTGACCACAAGGGTGATCAGTTAACTTCAAGAATCAACAGATTCTACCTTAAAACACTTTAAAACACCTTCAATTTGAAAAAACCCCAATTTTTACAAAACCCTAATTTTAAAAACGAATCAATCTTTGTATCAAAGCCAACCTGGCTCTGATACCATGTGGAAATTTATACAAAGATTGTAACAAAGCAGATTTAGTCAACCAACCACCCCTTTATTAACAGCCTTAGACTATTACTTCAAATGTAATATCTGGGTTTGTGATCAATACTAATACAACTGAAAGAACAAAACTATCAAGATCTCACAGCTTAAGATCTTCAACAATAACCAAAAAACTGAGAGAGAATATGTGTGAGTTTCCAAACGATACAAAAAAGAAAAAGTGGCTGAATGACTCGTTTACACCTAACAAAACTTAATATATACTACTTGAGCTAAAGGTCCTTAGACTCCCATCCAATGTTTAACTTTAGTCCCTTGAATATTGCACATGCCAGTCCCTGCAAAGTAATAGACATTGCAAATATAGAAAATATATAAACAACTTACCTGGCTTACCTTGGAGAATGGAAATTGGCAATTATAGTCCCTGTGTACAAGTGTTAGTCTAAATACAGTATACAAAGTATACTTCTCAACATGTTTTTTCCTCGTTAAGAAGTTTTGCAAAAATCATCCTCGTGATATATCAAAAAATTGAAATATTTTTTCGTGAACTTTTTGGACACCAACCATCCCTCGTTAGTGAAGTGTGCATCATACATCCCCTGGATATATGGTGCAAATTATTTTCTCGCTAAGTACTAACGAAACATATAAGGAATGTATTCTAATCTGTTTTGCTTCTACAAGAATGTATGAGTTTTTTCGAAAAATGTTTTAATTTAAAAAAAAAATACTTTAACATTTAAAAAAAATATTTTCGAGCAGAAAAATTTATATTTTAAAAACATAATATTTTACACTTTAAAATATTTAAGGTTTAAAAACATAACATTTTAAAATTTAAAGTTAAAAAAACCTAAAAATGTTTAAAATATTCAAAGTTGCAAAAATCATGAATCACTAGTCGGGGCCGACCACCTTATAGCTTGTAATTGTTTTAGGTGGGATTAAATGGCGATTAATTGGATCGGAATTTTTAGCAAATTTTTGGTATTTTCGGCAAGTTTTAAGTATTTTTAACGAGTTTTAGGTATTTTTGGCAATACTATTCTTAATATCCAACTTATGATACATATAAATAGTTACTATATGTTGTAATCACAAGCTTACAGTAATTTTTTGGTATTTTTGGCAAGACTTGCATGATTCCGACAAGTTTAACTTTTCTTAACTGCCGTTGACCATATTTCATCATCGCTAATCGCCTTTTAATAAACCATCAAAGTTGATAGATCTGTAGCAATTAAGCGACGATTAATCATCCTTGTATACCTTATTTTGAAACATTGAGAATATTTAAATAATATCAATTTTATTTTATTTCAATGGAAGAAATTCGTTTAGGTTTTTGTAATTTTTCAAGAAAAATTCGAAGAAACCTTTAATTTTTTTTATTTTTAAAATGTTAAAATAATAAAAATTTTCTTTAAAAAAAGTAAAAAAATTGAATTTTTTTTAAAGGCTTTTATGTATTTTTATGTTTTGTAATGATAAAAAGTAAAAAACAAAAATAAAGTTTAAAAAATAAAAAAAAATATTGACTTTTTCATCTAAAGTTCTTAAAAAAAGTCAAAACTAACTAAACTTTTTCTTCCAAAAAAATTTAAAATTTTTATTTTTTATAAAAGATTTTTAAAAAATTCTTAAAAATCGTCTACAAATTTTAAAAATCTTAAAAAAAACTAGAAAAAAATGAAGATTTATTAACTTTTAAATGTTTTTTATATTTTGGAAAAGAAAATTTTTTCGATGAGGAATTAATTCTTTTTCAAGAAAAGTGCTTTCTTATTTAAGTTAAAATATTTTTTTGAATTTTTTAAAAAATTCACCATACATCCATGTAGAAAGAAAAAAAGACAAAAATACCTTCATATATAGTCTTCATTAGTATTTAACGAGAAAACAATTTGCACCATCCGTTCAGAGTAGAGGTGACAAAACGGGCGGGCAAGGGCGGCGGGTTAACGACGGCGGGCACGGGCGAAACGAGCGGGTTAACGGGCGCAAGTTAAAACGAAAAAAAAAACATATAAAAACGTAGAAATAAAAATTAAAAATACTTGTTTGAAAGCCGGGTTAAAAAATTAAATATTAAATATCTACCGATAGGCTAACTAATATTTTACATGTGCGCCCGTTATACCAATTTAGTATCTTACATGTGCGCCCGTTTAGCCAATCAATAATAAAGAACGGGAAAAAATGCCCCATCATTTTTTAAAAATATCAAAAAATATCCATATTTATTAAAATGGGCAAGATTTGTCACCTCTAATTCACAGGGATGTATGACACACCGTTCACTAATAAAGAGATAGTTAATGTCCAAAAAGTTTACGAATGATGTATTTTGAGTTTTTAACATACCACATAAATGAATTTTACACTTCTCTAAAAAAACGATCAATATAATACGCAAAAAATTGAACAAAGTTTTATTCCGGAATGAACTTAGCATTTTGTAACGAGTAATAATCACAATCTAGTTGCTATTCATTTTCTATGCAAAATGTAGCGAGATTTTATGGTAATGTGTAGATGAAGGATTTTGTGACATGTATTATAGTGTAAGAGTTTTTTTAATAAAAAGATCATAAAAATATATGCATACAAGACGTTAAACTTTTTATTTTAACATAAAAATATATAAGACGTTAAAAAGTTTTGTGAAACCATTTTATGGTTTAAGCTTTAAAATTGATGTAAATGTTTTTAAGTTTGGTATTAGAAATAAAACAATAACTCAAGGGGATTTGTTTTCAAGATCATAGGGTGAAAGACTTTGTATCCCAAGAGGTGCAAGGTTCGAATCTTATTATTTCTAAAACAATTTCAAAGGATAGGTTTGTCGGCTCTATATTTTGCAATAAACAGGTCTTATTTTCAAGTCAAAATAAGCAGTTTTTAGATCATCATCTTGAACTTTGAGCAGAGATGTCCTCACCTCTCAGCTCCACTTTCGCCAATAGAAACAACACAATAAGACTGTCCAGGATGCTTTAATAGCCACGCATATCCAGCCACTATCATTGAAAACTACAAGTGGTGGTACTAGCTGCTCATTATATCGATCTGGTGGCTTGTAAATAGTTTGACGTGTACATTTGAATGATATGAGTGAAGCTTTCATCTTTCATCGTTGTATAATTAGCATCATATACATTTCTTGCAATATAAGTTATGGATCATATAGTCACTATATGATCCACAACTTATATTGCAAGAAATTTTATTTGATCCTTTCCGAGCTTATGACACTTTACATTGTTCTCTATATAAAATTTATTTTAATCTAAATGTGTCAAGATCTAGATAGGAGTATGGAACCTACTTTACATGCGAAATGTACATAGTTCGATACCAACTTCTCCCATCAAGTCTATTTATTTTTAAGAATTGTTTACTTTTCACTTCCTAAACAAAAGAAAAACTTTTAAGTACGGTCGCGACACAAAATAAGCCTTAAGCCCGCGAGATAAGACGAAATTGATGCCCAATGTCCTCTGATGATAAGAGGTCCTAGGCTTAAGCCTCAATGTGACAGAATTTGACCTGCAAAAAATGTAAATTCAAACCATGGGGCGGGGCCAAAGTTGTCATTCTCATTCGCATAATTTGACAGAATTTGATTTGGCGTCGATCAATGTCTATGTTTCATGTTGTTGGTAATTTTAGTGTTATCACATCTATTTTGTGTAATTTTGTTTTAATTAGAGACCAATGGCCTTAGACAAGTTTAGCAAAAGACGGGTTAGGAGGCGCGGAGTGCACGCTCGTCAAATTTAGCTTGATATCGCCACGACCAAGATGCGGGGGTCAAGGGGTCCGCGCCCCCTTGCAGGGTCAAGGGGCAGCGCCCCTTGCTGGGTTTGGGGCAGCGCCTCAAAACCTAAACGGTTTTTACTAAACGGTATTAACATTTCCCGCCTAAAAATCCCGCAGTTGCATCTTTTCTTAACTAACACGATAGTTGGAAAAATAACTGTTAAACAGTTATTTTGTCTTGTTATTTTCACCAGGGTTGGTTTCTTTCACAGTTAGAACATTCATAACATTCGTAGGTTTTCTGATTGATTTCTCGTGCCTTAGATTTCAATTTCAATCTGTCTTATCCGATTGAAAATTTCGTGAACCCGAGGCATATAAGGTCGAAATACTTTGATCTGAAAGTGATTACACGATTCAGATTGATATCCAGATTATAGCCATTCACACACAAAGTTCCTACACATGTTATGTCTATAATAGCCGTGATGTAAACTAATCTGCCGTTCAGCATTGCTGGTATATCAACAAAGCAAGTGCAAGATTCACCTTTTGTTATGTGCCAGGTGAAACGCAGAAGCCCACTACCACTAGCAGCACCAAGTCCCAAAACACGTGGTTGCACTAATATGTCATGTTCTCGATAAACATAAGCTCCTTTATATCAAAGCTATATATATGTATTTTCCTGTCAAAGGTGCGATGTTCGATACCTGCTTGTGAAACTCTGCACTTTTTATTTTTAAGAGTTTTCTAGAATTTAGTTTGTACATTCGTTATACGGGTGCGATTTCATTGAGTCACTTGATTCGTCATCTCAAACAGGAAGCTGGGCTTTTTACTCATCTAACATTGTTGTTTCAAACTGACATTGAGTCACTTGATTTGTGATCTCAAACCAAATTGATATGCATAGCATCTAAATGATTCACCTTCTCAAACAGTTGCAGTGAAAGCTCAAACTCTAACAAACTATGTTCCTCAGAGATGTCAAATATCAAATATCTTTGGTTAATTGTAGTTTGAGTTATGTTTGAAGGCAGACGGTTTGCCATCTGGAAGCAGTAGGGACGTGAGAAAGGGGTCTTCGGAAAGGGGTGGCACGCTAATATGTTCCCGTCTAGCTTTAAACTCCCGGTTTAAGAGTTTGGACCGAGCTCAAAGGAGCATTATTTAGAATGCATGATGGATTCTAGGGCTTCCTTGGTCATTAATAAAGCATTTAAAAAAATTAGCTAACCTTAAACATTCGGCTCCCATTGGTCCCGACCATATCGGGTAACCAAAACACGACTCAGCTTTGCCTCAAAATCGTAATCTTTATATTCATTTTGGAGAATGAATTGAAAGGTCCGAATGATCCACAGTTTCTTCCTTATAGAACTAATGATATTTTACTTTGTTCTCTATATAAAACCAATAATTCAAATATTTAATATAACCAGGTATGTGGGAGTTGGTAGAGGGTAGACTTTCCATCTAAACGTCTAGGTTTCGATACCAACATCTTCATTCTGGTTTTTTGTTGAATTTTATTTTAAAGATTATTTCAATAATGGTTCATTTTTTACTTTCTAGACCGAGTGACCGACCAACAATGTTTTTAGGGTTGTAAGATGACATATTGTGCGATAAGTCGAGCACGCTGGGACGGAGCTAGGGTGTTCCGTGGGTGTGCCCAGGATACCTACGAATTTTTTCGATCCAGTGTTAATCTTTTAAAAAAACATCGATTTTTCCTACATAAATCTAAAATGCATCTAATCCATCGAGATACGTTTCTACTCTTCGTCTGAATTTACTTTTTAACTATGTTATATTATGGTTAAAAACATTTATGCACCAAGTCATATTAGGTCATGACTTCGTCCCTACGAGCACGATTACTTTATGTTAAACCACATGAAATATTGTCTTATTAAACAACACAAATTTTTTAAATTTTTACATCTCAAACTCAATCAGATTTTTTGTTTTATTTCCATCTCACAACTAGGGGTGTTCAGTGTTTGGTTTGACACCGAACAAACTAAAAAGTAAACCTGATCGAAACCGAATAAAACCAGACCAAAAATTTTAATTGGTGTATGGTTTGGTTGGAAACCGAACCGGAGTATTTAATTGGTGTTTGGTTTGGTTATAGTTTAACAAAAATAAAACCAAACCAAACCAAAAAAACCGAATAACTTTATACATATGAAAATTTTAACTATATATACATATTTTATATCTTATTATCCTAAGTAGTTATAATCGCTCACTGGATTAAGCATTGATGTATATCCCAAACAACTGAGCAAGAGTTTGCCTACTTTATTCATATAAATTCATATATGAAGTAAACTTTGAAAATTTGTGTTAAGTTCTAAACCTTTTAGATTTTTTTAAAAGAATTGTCGATTACTTGAGCACTTTTAAATGTTTATAATTTGTCATTTTTACTTGAAAATTTAGGTTTTTAATTGTGAATTCTACATTATATTTTGGAGTTTACTTGAATTTGGTTTTATTGGTTTAAACCGAAACCAAACCGAATTCTAATTTGGTTTATGGTTTGGTTTTATCAGGTTTTGGTTTTAATTTTGAAAATTCTTAAACCGATTAACCCGAACCATACAACCCACAAACCCGAAAACCGAACCGATGAACACCCCTACTCACAACCATTTGATTAATGGTTTGGGAGCTTCCCACACAGACTTTAATACAAAAATACAATTTTTTAGGGGTGAAAAAAACAAGCCCGAAAAAACTAAGCCGAAATTAGAAACCGATAAATCTTCAACGGTTTTAATTTTATAAACATCGAATATTTTGGTTCGGTTTTGATTTTAACCAAATATAGACCCAAGTCAAATCCTACACAGCTTCACAATTATTTTTCTCATTTTAAGACTTTGTTTTCGTATATTGGTTAAATAATAAATAAATGATTAAAGAGACCATTATTTGATGAGATGATAGAGCGAGTCATTTGAATAAGCAACATGCTTGCTTGTTCACTATGCAAAAAATATAAAGAAAGTTCACCGTGTCATGTGAGCCAGCCAGCACCAAGTTCGAAATTTTTGTGGTGCCGGGACGACATTGGTCTCGTCTATATCGACATTTATATCTGTTCGCGATAACGTATATAACAAATATGGGTCAAAGAATGCGAAGTTCGTATTTTGTGATAAACAAACACACAAAGAGCTTCAGCAAAATATTATTGAGCGTGTTTGACAACATTTACAAAATGAATAAGATAATTAACTTATTCAAATTTCATGTAGTTTTTTACTATCTTTTATTAGTATACTTTTCTAAATTTAGTATGTTTTTTAGTATCATAACGTATTTTATATTTTGTATTTTTTCAAAAACCTAATGAATTTGCTTTGTTTGAAAAATATTTAAAAATATATTGGAAGTGGGTTCGTCTTAAAAAATATTAAAAAATGTTAGAAAAGTAAATATCTAAACCATGGGACACATGTAAGAAAGTTATTGACTTAATGCGCACATGTAAATTATTAATTAAGTTATTCGGCAGATATTTTATATTTAATTTTTATCCTCGGCTTTTAAACAGGTATTTTTATTTTTTAATTTTTCGTTTTTATTTGTTCTTTTTTTGTTTTAACTTGCGCGCGTTTAGCCCGCTTATTTCGCCCGTTCCCGTTCAAACCGCGCCTGTTTGACCGTCGCCTTGCCCGTTTTGCCACCTCTAGGTGTGACGGATGATTATATCTAAAGAGGCACTAGGTTAAATAAATAAAGTAACTTAAATTTCATAGAGTTAATATGAATGAAATTGGTAGAATGATATCTTTACTTTCCACAGGTGCGAGGTTCGATTCTTACCGTTTCATTGATACTCTCTCCTTTTAATTTCCTAAGTTAGTTTGTTCTAGTTCGTGCTGACGTCATACTCTCAAAACCCTTCTTCTTCAAGTCAAGGTTATGTACTTCTGTTATTATTTATTGATATGCCTACAAAGTGTTTGATTAAATGTCTGTTAAGAAATGTTGTTAATTTTCTTATGATTTTTGATCTGGGTTTTTTGTTTGTTTTGTTTTTTAAGGTTGTTGTTACAACTTAGGGGTGGCAATTAGTGTCGGGTTCGGGTTAGCGGGTTCGGTTTAGCGGGTTGTCAGGTTGGCGGGTCAGAAAATCCTAACCCAAACCTAACCCATTTAAATAATCGGGTCAGTTATGTCAACCCTAACCCGTTTACACTTAACCTGAACCTAACCCATTTAACCCATATATATATATTTGGGTTGACGTTAAATATGTTACATAGGTTTAATACGTTAAACGGGTTTATATATTGATCCATTTAACATGTTTTATATATAAAAGTAGGCACATTAGACGTGTTAAACATGTTAAATGTGTTTATGTTCGGTATGTTTAACCTAGTAAACAGTATGGTAAAATATTAATCATTTTTAATAGAAGGAAAAACTTTTAAACGGGTTGTCGGGTCGACCTGCTTAATGTTTTTCTAACCCAAACCTAACCTGTTTAATAAATGGGTCAAATAGGCCGACCCAAACCTGACCTAAGATTCAATATATTCAACCCAAACCTGTTAATTTTCGTGTCGGTTTCAGGACGGGTTTCGTATCAGATCTAAAATTGCCACTCCTAGTTACAAGATACATACTACAATGTTGGTTTCTAAATCTTTGAAACTCGGAGCTCAAGCCTTATCTAAAGGTTGCTTTTTTTCGTTTAGTTTTCGTATTTCGTTACATGTTGTTGCTTATATAGCGAACATATGGCTTATTTGGTTTCCTACTTATGTTTCATAACCTCACCATTTGCGACTTATTTTGGAACTCTTTGGATATAAGTTTATTAGGTCATAAGCAACAACAAAATTTAAGCTTATAAAACCCCCTAATATAAGATCATAAGCCCAAGCTTATAAGCTTAAACAAATACGGTCAGGGGTGTTTGTTTTTGGGGCTTATTTCTTATTTGGTTTCGGGCTTATGTTTCGTAAGTTCAATTTTGTGGCTTATTTTGAAGCTTTACAGCTTATATAAGCTTATCATGTTGTAATAAGCTTATATAAACCAAAAAGTTCCAAAATAAACCAAAAAATGAGCTTATGAAACATAAGCCAGAAACAACATAAGCTATAAGCCCACTCACTATATAACCCGAATGAAATAGCCCCTGAAATTGGTTAAGTGATTCCCAATATCCTCATAGGAGAAAACAAAATAAGCTAAGCCAGCTATATAAGCCGTAACAAACCCCAAAACTAGTTAAGTGATGCCCAATGTTCTCATAAGAGGTCTTTTGTTGATAATACGTTCTACCTGTATTGTTGGACTACAAAAGACCCTATCATTACTTTTATATGTAAAACACTACCAACATATTTTCTTTATCTTCCACATTAAAAAAAACAGCGTTTTCGAAATCCCCCTATCGAGCTATATCGAAAATTCATCAGAAATCTACAAATTACCCAGAAAGCTTGCACCTTTTTTATTCTAATTACTATATAGATCGAGGGTGTCTGGATTAGCTTATTTAGCCGAATTATGGGCTTATTTGATTTTCGAAAAGCCGAATAATTCACTTTTTAGAGCTTATTAACATGAGCTTTTTGCAAGGTTGTAAATATCGCTCGACGGAGTCTCGGCGGTCGACCACCGCCAAGCGATATATCGTCTTGGCGGCGATATATCGGTTTCTCGGCGGGTACTATAAATTATCATTATTTTATATATTTTTATCATTGTATTATATATTTTTAAAATTTATTTAATATAAATATGAAATTCTTATATATTTTTATAATTTTATTAATGTATTCATTAGTTTTAGTTATATATCTTGTAAAATTTACATTAAAAAATAAAAACACAATAAAAAGCAATCAAAATACCAAAAGTCAACCGATTTTTTTACCGGTATGACCGATATTTGACCGATATGACCGATATTTGATCGATATGGACCGATATTTGACCAAAACGCCAAGTTGGCCGATATGCTCCATGGCGTGGCGGTGGACCACTGCCAAGCGATATATCACCGATATATCAGCCGCCATGACCGATATTTACAACACTGGCTTTTTGAAGCCAATAAGCTCAAGTAGACAAGCACATAAGCTTCAAAACATGAGTTAATCAGCTTTTTCAAAATCAAATAAGCCCATAAGTTGGCTAAATAAGCTAACACGGAAGACCCCCGCCTCCTTGAACCCCAAAGGGTTTATCATTCCTATATTTACCTCAAATATACAAAAATTTGATTTAGGTTTTTGTATGAAGTAGCTCATATATACATGCTTATATGGCGGACTTATGGCTTATATTTCATAAGCTCACTTTTCATGCCTTAATTTGAAATTTTTTGGCTTGTATAAAGCTTATCTTGTCATAATAAACTTTTATAAGCCGAAAAGTTTAGAAATAAGGCACAAAAGCGTGTTTATGTATCATAAGCCGAAAGCAAAATAAGCTATAAGCCCGCTATATAAGCCGAAACAAACACCCCCTAAAACTAGTTAAGTGATGCACTGATGCCCAGTGTCATCGTAAGAGGTCTTAGGTTCAAACCTCACTAGGTTCACATCTTTGGGGTGGGCTGAGAAACGGTTATGGAATTATGGGGATACCCTGGTTAGGCTGCATGAGTCAAAGAGCCGCTCTCCCCGGGTAACCTGCACTCGAGAAACCTTGTTATTGTGACTGTTTGATGTGCATCATCGTGTCATGTGTTTTACATGTGTGAGAATTTGACTTGCTTTATAAGTAAATTCAAACCAGGGGCGGGTTAGGCAGTTACCTGCATCCGATCTTAAGTACCATGCCAAGGTGCTCAGTTTCAACCAAAAGCTATTCTTTTGTAGCCAGGTGTAATATGTTTAACTCTCTCTAGTTTCTCGCTTTTCAAAATCCGCATCCCATGCAACAATTACACCAAGTAATCAAGGATACCACATGTTCCAATGGTTCAGAATCTTTCTTTGCTCGCTAGTTTTAGTAAATACTCGGACTCTCATTTATTTTTATAAAGTTTGGTGAGTTTCTCTGTGTTATCAAATCGCAGTAGTGCAAACTAATTTGTGCTTGATACTTGTTTTGAAATGGTGTGTGATGTGATAAACAACATCATTGTAACAGCTTGTAGCGAGTAATCAACCTATGTTTCTAGAAATATGTTTAGAAACATTGACACAATTGTTCAAGTACTTCAAATCGAGTTTGGACCGAGTTTGATAATGGTTTGGTTGCATTTTGACCAAACCAACCTTAACTTGACACAATTGTTAAAATACTTCAAGCCGCTATGAAGTGTTTGGATTAGCCACAAAAAGTGACTTTACAAAAAATAAGCCGAAAAACAAAATAAGCTATAAGCCTGCTATATTAGCTGAAATACACACCCCCTGAAACTAGTTAAGTCATGTCGAATGTCCTCATAAGAGGTCTTAAGTTCAAACCTCACTAGGTTCACATGCATCTTGGGGGTGGGCAGGGAAATGGTCGAAATGGGATACACCATTTAGGCCGTGTACATCTAAGTCAAAGACTCATCTTCTCGGGGTAACCTGCACTTCGTTTACCTAAATGTTGTGTATGCTTGTGCATCATCGTGTCATGTGTTTTAAATGTGTTAGAATTTGACCTGCTAAAAAGAAAATTTAAACCATAAAGATTCATATAGACTCCTCAATGAACAAAATTTTCCCTGTTTAGCTATGTGTAATCCTTCAACTTTTGTGTTTATCATTTTAATGTTGTGCAGTTAAAGTGGAACCATTCATAGTTGTATTACCCGTTCTTACACCAACGATACCACATGTTCCGGTGGTTTAGAATTTCTCTTTGCTGGTTAATTCTAGTCATTATCTAACTCTCATTTATTCTTATAAAGTTGGTTGATTGCTCTGTTTATATCACTATAGTCTATAAGGCTAGCTAGCTGCAAGAAGAAACTAGTCTTTATAACTAGTTTCCTGGTGATGTCTTTGTCTTAAGCAGTACGTTATCTAGTTAGGCAATTAATTCCTTATGAGCAAACGAAACACGAAGGTAATTATATTCCGTAAACAAACATTCTAACCCATCATTTGATTTCTCCCAAGAAAGACCTATAACCAGATGACCAGATCCATCAATCAGGGACCATAACATGCTCTATGTTATTAAATGGTAGTATAGTATTGCAAACAAATTCATGCGCGATACATGTTGTAAAACGGCGTGTAACCTTGAATGATCACAGTTTAGAAAAATTTAGCCCAAATCATTGGCAAATGACTATTGTGCATGCTATATGTCATTATAGCGTGTTATAATGTTCTGCGCTTGCTGCAACATGTTTTCTCACATACACATGTTATGACACGCATAGTATGCTGGCTCTTCACTTGCAAATCTTAACCACCTTGATGTTTAACCAGTATATAATCATGTCATTTATTCAGTATCCTTCATACTATTGTTGAGTCTGAAGTTGAGTTGATTTATTGACTTATAAACTCACATTCTTGCTCGAGAGTATCTGTTTGCAAAATACATGTGGTAAAGGAGCTTCATGATCTCGACAAACAGAAGCTCCTTTACCGCTGAGTAAACTCTATTAGGGAAAAGGTCCGGTCATGGTGACTTTTTACCATGTTGTCTATATAACACTAATAATTCAAATAATTTTCATTAGAGAGGTGCGGGGTTCGATACCTCTATTTGTCAACTTTTATATATTTGCGAATTGTTTAAAAGTGGTTCATTTTTTTACTTTTTGACCGCCCAATGACATAAATGATCACCCGAGTTCAGTCTCTCGTGCAAAGATGTAAGTGTAGAACATAAAAAAAATGAAGATTGATAATGTCTTCTGGTGCAGAGATGTGACATTAGAATGTAGTTAAAATTGAAGGATGATACTGTGATTTTATGGTTAGGAAATTTGTTTCTTTAGCAGTTGTTGCAGCAAAACGTTAATTACAAATTTTTGCGGATATAAAGTGCCTCATAGTTGGGTACACTGGCCATTCATATATTCTAACCTCATAGCTCTTCGTGAATGAATACGATGAGTACCTTGCAAAGCTATAAGTTTCTCATGTTATTTGTTAAAAGTAAAACAAAAGTATGAATTTATATCGTCTCCGGTTTATTCGTCTAGTAATATTTGACTGAGCTTCGGTGCTGAATTAAAGGGTCGTTTGTGACTGCTGAATTAAGGGGTTTTTGGGGGTAAAGGATTACCCGGTAAATATCTGAATTAACGGGTGTTTAGAACTGTTTTATTACCTAAATAGAGGGGGTGTTTCTACGGTCGAGTTTAAGGGTTGTTTTTTTGTACCAGAATCAAAGGGATATTGTGAGACCCCTAGAATCTGACATGGAACAACTAGGCAACGAGGGGGTAACACGTCATAGTACAAGAAACAATGAATTACAGTTCATACAAAGCTGACGAAATAAAAACATGTACATTACATCATAAAAGGTCAGAGTTTTTAAACATAGGTCCCAGAGCTTTAAAAGCGGAAAATTATTTTATTTCGTCTCGATTTATAACAATAAGTTGCCCAAAAGATTGAATAAACTTCTGATAGTTTATATAAAACAAATCTTTCAAAAGCATCACAGAAATCTCCAAGTTGCGATAATATCCTGCGGGCTCCCATCCAAGCAAAGCTAAGTAATAATACCTGAGATTAAACATGTAAAATCGTCAACACAAAGTTGAGTGATATTCATAGGTTTAGCAGTAAATGTGTGGAACACAATAGAATTTGTAAAACACGTAATGGGGGGGGGGGGGGGGGTTAACTATGTACGTCCATAGTCACGATGCATATTGTTGTTGTTTAGTCTCATGAACCGAAGCTTAACTCAAATGTAAGTTCCTCTTGGGAGTATTCAGCCTAAATACTCAAGTATAAACGAATATTAGTGCGTCAAAGTAATCGGCACGGGGATTGTCAATCCCGATGGATCCACCCACAACATTCGCGCTTAGCGCAAAGCATACAGGACAATTAACGGTTCATGATAGGAGAGGAAACTCAAGGCTAATGTCTAAAAGCAATAATACCATTGAAATCATCTGTAAAGCATACACGTTCAGAATAACATACGAGTTATGGATAGCAATACAGTTTTTAATTGGTTGTGTTCCACCATGTAAAATCTCACCCCGTGTTTAGAAACCATGTACAAGTAAAAAGGGGCTATGAAATCACCTTAGCCACGTGGTAAGTCAATCATGGTACTCAGCAAATGAGTAGAAACAATGGTAGTGAGACGATCACCGACGATATGGATGCCCGGGAAAACGAAAGCCGCAACCTATCAAAATAAGGCGCGCGTTAAGACTCGAACTCAATATCGATATATATATCAAATATAATATGACTCAAATGTTTTCAAAGTATTCATGTTTCAAAACCTTTGACACGAACCAAATGAATACATTTATCCAACGTTACACGTTAAAACACTTGGACACTTGAAAATGACCCGTTATACGACGCCAAGTCAACGCAAGTCAAACTATCCTTTAACCTTACTTGGACCAGTAGCTAAGTCATTTATATCATGACTAAGCACTTGAATAAGTCATCATGTCCGATAATGAATACTCAACTCACGCAACACAAACATTGAACTACGTGTCCAAAATAAAATCAGCAAGTACACCCCGAATGTACACACCGATCTACCCTATCTAGACTTGTCCGTTTTACATGAAAATTGGTGTCAAGGTCACTTATAACCTGTATAAGACCTTACCAAAATTTGAGCCAATGTTTACACTTTAAAACCCATCAGCTCGACACTTTACTCGACTCCAAATTTGGGACAGATTTGTGCACTTGTTTTGTAAAACCGTTTGTACCACTTTAAGAGTACTAACTCGACAATCCGTCTTTTGAAATCACTACTAGACTCATCAAACTCAGTTTGTAAACTTTGAAAACTAGTAGTATCAACTATCTAACCAAGCCTAAAGTCCCCGAGAGTCGACCTAAAATCAGCCACAATTTCGGATTGTGCCGACTTGCGTCTCCCGGTACACGAAAACTAAAACTAGCATAACTTTTGACTCGTAATGACTTAGAAGCTCTATCTTATACTAAAACGACCGTCTCGGAAAACTCTACAACAATATCAAATAATCTTAGTCTTTCACAGACCTTAAACCCACGAAAAATCTGTTAAGGACCTGCTGTCCTAAATTATACATTTAGAAAACAAGTCAAATCAATTTTTCCACCAAAACTAATCATTCCCATATCTCTAGGATCATCATACTATAAAACCCATCAACCAAACACACTCTTAAACACATGCATGCATCAAAATCAAAAGATCAAAATAAAAACTTAGACTTTTTAATATGAAAACATGAAGATTTTACAAAAAACCTTACATGCAAGATCATCAAAACATAAATCCACCATGGAATTATAAAATTTCTTGAAAGTTGATGCATGTGTGAAAAATTTATCATTAGAATCACCACAAGATTTTAGAGATGGGTCCTTAGTTAGATTTTATTGAATCAAAGAAAAACTTGATGATTTAGGGGTGTTCTTGGGGTGAAGGTGACGACAAGGGTGAGAGGTGGGGAGAGAGTGGTGATTTTTTTTACAAAATGTGTTTATGTGTGTGTTTTAGTGAAAAAGAATGGTTTATAAATGTTGGGTAGTAGAGGGGCTAGTTTTGCCAAGTTTTGAAACTTGTGGACTTAAAAACAATTAAAAGTTTTAAAGGGTAGAAAATGGTTATTGGTAAATATTGAAAGTATTTACGGGGCTCGGGTTTCGTAAAAATACTTTTCAAAAGTTACAATGCATCATAAAATTGATTATACGATTTCTCGACACGACTTAATACGTAATTAAAACGAAATCGTCAAAAATATTAATTATCGAAACAATCGATAAATAAACGTAAACTTTTGGGCATCCGTCGGTACTGCGATCACTAGGAATTCTTGTTGTACATTGTTTTTGAATAAACTCGTTGTAAAATGCACGCGGGTGATTTTAAATCAAAAACTTTGATTTAACTTAAATATGGAAAAATAAAATTTTTATAATTCCATACAAAGTATTATCAATGATCAGAAAATACTTAAAAAGTATAATTTATTAAAATTATCAAGATCTCAGGATTTACATATAACAATACAAGAAAACGTAATACGTTGGAAAATTTAAGAAGCACAAATAAAAATAATAAAATAATGCTGGGAAAGTACGGGTTCTCACAGTCTTCCCCCCCAAAGGAACTCTGGTCCCCAGAGTTCTCTTGAAAACAGTAGAAGATGCAAACAAGAGGAGGTACAAAGTGTACAACAAAATTCATTGCTTCCCAGGTAATTTCCGTACCACGACGAATCTTAACGGTTAAAATTCACTATGCTTCAGTTTTCTTAACTCCTCTTCGTATAACTTTTTAGTCTTGGATTAGGATAACGATCTTTCAATACGGAGATACATCTGTTGGAAATACGTGCGATAAACTAACAAGAATGAACACATGAATCCCTTAAACAGGCAAAGTGCGATAAAATGAACCAAGATTGTAAATCAACAAGGGGTCACAAGTTGTGCAACTGTAAAACGTGACAATCTTAAAATGTAAGAATCTGGTTACAAAAGAAATAGAAAGGAAAATGATTTATATATGATCATTTTAAAATACAACCTGTCACAATCGGTTGTCTAGGATTTTGGTATTACTTTAAAACTCAGTTTATATATTTTCTTGATTAAAAGAAAATTTTACAAGGTGTAGTGATTTAAAATCAAACTATCTATATTTAGGGAGTAAGTTGTTGCTATATCTTTTTCTTGATCAGGGTTTTCAAAGCAGAAGTAGAACAGTTCAAAACAGTTATCCTGATCGGCTTAAGAACTTTTGGGTGACTACATAAAATTCCTGTTAAAAGCTCAGGTTTATCGTTACCATTAGAGAAAATCAGATTTTCCAAGTTATTTAGAAACATTGTTTAGAAATTATAATTAAATTTAATAATTTCATGAGGTTGACAATAAAGTACGATATAAACAATTAATTTAACAGATACAACTGGACACTGTTTAAACATAAGTTATAAATCTACCATAGAGGATGTATAGATCTGGTACGTAAATTGAAACAGTTATTTTGGTAATTTAAACATTTCATAAAATGTATAAAACGTTCTTAAAAATTAACAATAATTTTTAGAAGTTCAAGAAAGTGTTTAAGGTATCAAATGATAAACACGTAAGATTTTCTGGTTTCAAAAGGTGACGAGACAACAACGAATATGAATCATATAAAGGTCAACAATCTGTATGCGATCGATAACACAAGGGAATAAAACAAAAATCGCATCAATTCTTAACAGACGTGATAGAATAGACGCGTCGATGATAAAAATAATAATAAACAAAGGATTCAGCAAGATTAATTCACGAGTGCGGTTGGCGTCACCAATAACGGCTTATTAAGTTCTCATTGGTCGATA
Organism: Glebionis coronaria; assembly: GCA_025667525.1. Taxonomy (NCBI): domain Eukaryota; kingdom Viridiplantae; phylum Streptophyta; class Magnoliopsida; order Asterales; family Asteraceae; genus Glebionis; species Glebionis coronaria. The sequence continues at coordinate 640,763,603 of CM046877.1, forward strand.
CACAATCGAAAGAGAAAAGCCACACAATAATGTTTTTTAAGAAGTTACTCGAGAGGAATTCCAGTAAATGAACAACATTCAAAATGAGAGGCGAAATCAACACATGGTTCACACAAACAAATTTCAAGATGATAAAGTCTAACACACATCATGACAATTACACGAAATCATCGTTCACGTCCAGTCATAAATCATTAATCGCGTCTAAAGAAGTTTCGAAGGTCTACCAAAATAGATAAAGGAGATCGATTGATGTAGAAGCATAATAACGTTGAAACTTTCAAGTCGGGTATCAATAGTAAGAATTTAGGCAAATGGTAACGAAAATTGTATCATGAGGATGATGAGGTAACAAGTAAAACAAAGATCTTTGAGTAATGAAATCTGTGCTTGAGGCATGTACTTTGTTCAAGAAAAGATAAGGGTTCATATATGTATGTCGCGAACTCGGTTACTCGCATAAGATGTAAAAGTTTTCAAAACTTTTATTTTATCTAACTTTTTAAGGAACATAATTAAAAGTTGATTTTTGGTCAAATATTTAGGGCGACTACTATTTGGCCTTGCATGGCTCCTTCTAAATTAGGCATAGGTGATCAGGCCATGCATAATTAGGACTAGCAATGCGATGCTCAGCTTCGTCAAACCAGTATTACATATCATATTATTTAAAATATGTATATAATGCCATTTGTAAAACAGAAATAAAAATAGTTTATGAAACTATTCGCCAATAAGTTACTGGCTAGATATTTAATTCAACAATTGTATAGTTAAAAAGGTTCTTTATAAGACTGTATTAGAACAATTTGTGAAAATACATTGTAAAATTAATATAAATTAATTTTATAAGATAGCATTCAATTATTTAAGAAAGCTCAAATGAAACCTTTTGTAAAATGATTCGCAAACAAGACCAGTTTGAGTTATATGGTAACATGACAATAGTTTATAAAGTAGCGAGTGAGTTACAAGAGGGAAATAAGGAGTTGTTCAAGTCAGTCAACGAAATGGTTACAAGGTGATAAGGTTTCAAGAGGTTTAGCCGAAATCGTCAAGAGACACGTGTCAAGTTGATAACGAACGATGAAAATAAGAACCTCAACCTCGGTCCAAATCAGTGGTACGATAGAAGCAAAGAAAGACAAAGTAGAATGACAAATAAGTCATATATAAAAGAAAGGATAAAGGAATCCGTATGTGTGCACATCGTGATTAATTTGACAATAATATACTTTTAAGAAAGTAAGGTATCAGTTAACAAATAGTACAATCACACTGAAAAGTTTCTATATTAGGAAGTTACCGAATTTCAAAAGTTCAAGATCTATGTACATGTATGACCGAACTCAAAGTTACTATTTTATAATTGTTCACACGCAATCCTGGTTTTTAGTTTGCAAAATATCATTAGTTAAAGTTTTATGAGCTCAACGAACTAAAAAACGCTTGAACTCATATTTTTAAAGTCTATCAGTTTTGACCCTTTTGGGTTTGACTAGACCAATTAACTCATTAAACAATATTCTAAGACTCAAAGTCTTATGCATTTCGATTTAAAACAATGTTTTGAACAACTTTCTAGTTTTACCCGAGACTTGAAACGGAATAAAAATGGACGGAAATGCCCTTGCATTAAATCTGTCAGCAAAACGATATTTTAGAACTACGCAAAAATAAGTTCTTAAATTTTCACAATCTCAAATGAGCATAACCTGCTCGATTTTAATGTTTATTGCCGAAATTTTATGTCCTAAACGGACGTCTCAACAAGTAGAAATATATATTTTTATGTCTAATGTTATAAAAATATTTTCTCGATACTGTTAAATTTCCTGTAAAGTTTCTGTACAGAGTATATTTTTCGACACAGCTGGAAATTAAATCCAAATTTCATATTGACTCCAAATTAATGTACACACACAATTAGTGGATTCCATAAAAACGAAAAAGAATAAACTGTATCGTTAATCATGTAAAGAAAAACACAGTATAGAAATGGTTCAAGAATACCAACGAAAATCCAAGAAAAAAAAAACGGAGCATGACATCCGTGTCTTCGGCTGCAAGATGCAATACAGGAAAGTCTCCTTGCAGCGTGATTTTTCCAAAATCACAAGACATACCGAGAAAGAAATAAAATGTTAACAAGTCACACTCCTGAGGCGAGGAGGTTTAATGAAAAAGGGAGGATACAAGTAGGATCGTTTTTCAAAAAAATCGTCACATAATAAATGACGATCATGCGTTCAAGGTACAACGGATGTTGTAAGTCGAAATCTCAACGTAGAATGGTCAATGAAATAAGATGTAATCCATGTACAAGTGTCGTATAAAACGATGACGTAAAGGTCAATCAAGATTACGAAAAATCCATGATATTAGTCAACACTGATTCAACGAATTCTTCGAGATATATGACTCACATGATGTCTTTTAGTCTTTTCCGGAGACACATTGAGCTACACAATGGTCTATAGACTACTTCCCAAGACATTCAATCACAAATGGTCGACAAGCAAATTGGATATCTAAATAGATATCTTAAAAAGAATTGAACAATGAAAGGAACACGCACGGTGGTAAAATGAAAATCAGGAGTTTCATTGAAAACAACACTTCTTAATTCCGAACAATGGTATCTCGAGAGTATTCACAACATGTAACAGCGAGTCGAGAAAAATAGACGGTTCAAAACGAACGAGCATATGAAGTCAGTCGTATCACGCATAAATGAAATAGCAATAGTACTCAGAAAAATGAGTATGAAAAGTCGGCAGTATACGCGCTCTGAATACAAGTACGTAACGTCATAACAATATAAAACCATCGTAACAAGATCAGTTCACAAGAACAAGAATTCAAGATATGCAGTAAGAGCATATATAATCAAGTAATAACCAATGATAGTTCATGAAGCACCAAGGCTTTGAACAGACATAGTAATTATCGTCATTAAAGTGAAGTAATATTTCAAAATGAAATCAAGAGATGAAATACTACAACGATAATTAAAAGTAAATAATAAGGATTAGAAAGTTACCCGCGCAGATATCAAACAACAATGGCAGATTCTGTGTTTGACACTTAGAAACAAAAAAATATTTGAACTTTCGGTTATAGACTAAGTTTTTGAAAAATGACTCAGTTCCCTATAACCATCGCTCTGATACCACTCTGTGAGACCCCCAGAATCTGACATGGAACAACTAGGCAACGAGGGGGTAACACGTCATAGTACAAGAAACAATGAATTACAGTTCATACAAAGCTGACGAAATAAAAACATGTACATTACATCATAAAAGGTCAGAGTTTTTAAACATAGGTCCCAGAGTTTTAAAAGCGGAAAATTATTTTATTTCGTCTCGATTTATAACAATAAGTTGCCCAAAAGATTGAATAAACTTTTGATAGTTTATATAAAACAAATCTTTCAAAAGCATCACAGAAATCTCCAAGCTGCGATAATATCCTGCGGGCTCCCACCCAAGCAAAGCTAAGTAATAATACCTGAGATTAAACATGTAAAATCGTCAACACAAAGTTGAGTGATATTCATAGGTTTAGAAGTAAACGTGTGGAACACAATAAAATTTGTAAAACACGTAATGGGGGGTTAACTATGTACGTCCATATTATTGCTGTTTAGTCTCATGAACCGAAGCTTAACTCAAATGTAAGTTCCTCTAGGGAGTATTCAGCCTAAATACTCAAGTATAAACGAATATTAGTGCGTCAAAGTAATCAGGACGGGATTGTCAATCTCGATGGATTCGCGCTTAGCGCAAAGCATACGGGAAAATTAACGGTTCATGATAGGAGAGGAAACTCAAGGCTAATGTCTAAAAGCAATAATACCATTGAAATCATCTATAAAGCATACACGTTCAGAATAACATACGAGTTCTGGATAACAATACAGTTTTTAATTGGTTGTGTTCCACCATGTAAAATCTCACCCCATGTTTAGAAACCATGTACAAGTAAAAAGGGGATATGAACTCACCTTAGCCACGTGGTAAGTCAATCACGGTACTCAGCAACTGAGTAGAAACAATGGTAGTGAGACGATCACCGACGATATGGATGCCTGGGAAAACGAAAGCCGCAACCTATCAAAATAAGGCCCGCGTTAAGACTCGAACTAAATATCGATATATATATCAAATATAATATGACTCAAATGTTTTCAAAGTATTCATGTTTCAAAACCGTTGACACGAACCAAATGAATACATTTATCCAACGTTACACGTTAAAACACTTGAACACTTGAAAATGACCCGTTATACGACGCCAAGTCAACGCAAGTCAAACTATCCTTTAACCTTACTTGGACCAGTAGCTAAGTCATTTATATAATGACTAAGCACTTGAATAAGTCATCATGTCCGATGATGAATACTCAACTCACGCAATACAAACATTGAACTACGTGTCCAAAATAAAATCAGCAAGTACACCCCGAATGTACACACCGATCTACCCTATCTAGACTTGTCCGTTTTACATGAAAATTGGTGTCAAGGTCACTTATAACCTGTATAAGACCTTACCAAAATTTAAACCAATGTTTACACTTTAAAACCCATCAGCTCGGCACTTTACTCGACTCCAAATTTGGGACAGATTTGTGCACTTGTTTTGTAAAATCGTTTGGACCACTTTAAAAGTACTAACTCGACAATCCGTCTTTTGAAATCACTAATAGACTCATCAAACTCAGTTTGTAAACTTTGAAAATCAGTAGTATCAACTATCTAACCAAGCCTAAAGTCCCCGAGAGTCGACCCAAAATCAGCCACAATTTCGGATTGTGCCGACTTGCGTCTCCCGGTACACGAAAACTAAAACTAGCATAACTTTTGACTCGTAATGACTTAGAAGCTCTATCTTATACCAAAACGACCGTCTCGGAAAACTCTACAACAATATCAAATAATCTTAGTCTTTCACAGACCTTAAACCCACGAAAAATCTGTTAAGGACCTGCTGTCCCAAATTATACATTTAGAAAACAAGTCAAATCAATTTTCCCACCAAAACTAATCATTCCCATATCTCTAGGATCATCATACTATAAAACCCATCAACCAAACACACTCCTAAACACATGCATGCATCAAAATCAAAAGATCAAAATAAAAACTTAGACTTTTTAACATGAAAACATGAAGATTTTACCAAAAACCTTACATGCAAGATCATCAAAACACAAATCCACCATGGAATTATAAAATTTCTTGAAAGTTGATGCATGTGTGAAAAATTAGTATCATTAGAATCACCACAAGATTTTAGAGATGGGTCTTTAGTTAGATTTTATTGAATCAAAGAAAAAATTGATGATTTAGGGGTGTTCTTGGGGTGAATGTGACGGCAATGGTGAGAGGTGGGGAGAGAGTGGTGATTTTTTTTACAAAATGTGTTTATGTGTGTGTTTTAGTAAAAAAGAATGGTTTATAAATGGTGGGTAGTGGAGGGGCTAGTTTTGCCATGTTTTGAAACTTGTGGACTTAAAAACAATTAAAGTTTTAAAGGATAGAAAATGGTTATTGGTAAATATTAAAAATATTTACGGGGCTCGGGTTTCGTAAAAATACTTTTCAAAAGTTACAATGAATCATAAAATTGATTATATGATTTCTCGACACGACTTAATACATAATTAAAACGAAATCGTCAAAAATATTAATTATCGAAACAATCGATAAATAAACGTAAACTTTTGGGCATCCGTCGGTATCGCGATCACTAGGAATTCTCGTTGTACATTGTTTTTGAATAAACTCGTTGTAAAACGCACGCGGGTGATTTTAAATCAAAAACTTTGATTTAAATTAAATATGGAAAAATAAAAAGTTTATAATTCCATACAAAGTATTATCAATGATCAGAAAATACTTGAAAAGTATAATTTATAAAAATTATCAAGATCTCAGGATATACATATAACAATACAAGAAAACGTAATACGTTGGAAAATTTAAGAAGCACAAATAAAAAGAATAAAATAATGCTGAGAAAGTACGGGTTCTCACAGATATTTGTGAGTTGCGACTATTTTTGTATCTCGAATTAAAGGGGTGTTTGGTACTATTTTTACAATTGAGCTTAAACGGTGTTTAAGTACAGTTGAATTTAAGGGTTGTTTGGGACCTTTTTTTGTACATGCCTGCAAATTTTCTTCTTCTGAGATAGCCAACGAAGTTGCGAAAAAAACAATTGATTTGAACTTCTTTCTGAGATGGCAAAAAAACCCTTTGACCCAAGTCTGTTTTGACCTGAGCCCATTTTGACCCGTTCCCGTTATGACCCGTTGCATGTGTCCCGCCCAGTTTTCCACCTCTTCGAGAAAACTCCCATATCTTGTTCATTACCTTTTCAAATAGAGTCCAAACCGCTACCTACTCATGAACGTTAATCATAGTATGTTATCGCTCCACTTTCTTTGAAACATAACTACTATCATTCCTAAGATCATCAAATGGAAGTTAAACTCTTGAGTCTTCGATTCTATATCTATTGAGTATGACAAAACATAATAACCCTGATGGAGAAAGAAGTTTGACAAAATATCGTGTTCTTCAAATTGAGAGCCCAAATGAAGTTACGTATTTTGGCCTGCCCAATCCAATTAGATAAATATTTTGTGTGACTAAGATCAAACTGTTGTGTAATTGGGTCAAAATTTTCTACTCTATTGTTATATGCATACCTTATCTGCACTACACATATGGCCATTGGTAATGACGTGGAACAATACAATAAGCTTGAAGCTCCAACAGATGACGAAAATGACATGCTAGATCTTGCTTTTGGTTGGCCTCATAGAAACGTACGTTATCTTTTAACATTCGCCTAATCAGGCTACATCCAAATCGTTTGATCACAATCTTATACATGGTCTGTTCTGTGCAGGTCACGTCTCGGTTGTCAAGTAATCCAAAAACCTGAACTCCATAGGCTTCGTCTAGCCCTCCCTGCTGCTACTAGAAACTTTGTTATTGATGGCTTTGTTAGAAATACGTTTTTACGTATATTAGAAGTATCGGTCACTCCACAATATTATTTATGATTGTAATAGCTCGTAGTTAGAGTATGCTTATTAAGTTAAGTAAGAACCGGTCCATGGGCTTGTCATGGACCGGCCCAAGTCCAATGTTGCTTGGAAGTATAAATACCCCTTTCCTTCTTGGAAAGGGGTTGGTTGTTGTTCATTTGAAAGTTCCATTTAATAAAATAACACATAGTTTTCTCTCACTTTCTCTCTCTAGTTTCTCTCACTAGAAAACATCAACCCACTTCATAGATTCATAGGTTATCAATATTCTACATTTGGTATCAAGAGCTATGGGGTGATTTAAGGTAAGGATTGTGTTGCTTTTTTAGTTATTGAATCAATTAGTGATCTTTAGAAAAAATCAATCTTGAATCTTGTTGTTTTTGGTGTTTTTGTTATTGGAAATAATTGATAAGGATTGGGTTTAGCTTATTTTGGTAAAAATCATAAAACCTTTTGTGGTTTTGATCAAAAAATCGGATTGAAAAGTGCTGGTCTGAGTCTCGAACTAATATTCCCAGATTATTCCGTATAGACATTCCGAATAGGAAGATTTTCCGAATAGCCAATTCTTTCCGAATAGCAAAGTTTTTTCCGAATAGCCAATTCTTTCCGAATAGCAAAGATTTTCCGAATAGCCAAACTTTCCGAATAGCTTTCCGAATAGCCGATCATTCCGAATAGCAAAGATTTTCCGAATAGCCAATAGCCAAACATTCCGAATTGAAGAATTATTCCGCATAAGGATTTTTCCGCATAAGGTTTATTCAGCATAGGGTCTATTCCGAATAGGGTATTTTCAGAATAGGGTTATTCCGCATAGGGTTATTCAGTATAAGGGTTTTTCAGCATAGGGTTATTCCGAATAGGGATTATTCCGAATAGGATTTATTCTGAGTTATGGTTATTCCGTATAAGCAAGTTCAAGGGGTATTTGAGTTTTTTCGACGATCTTTAGTGGATTTATTCTTGATTTCAACCAACACAACACAAATTCTCAACCTTTTCTTCACTGCTCGATCAACCGATAATCTTTGAGTCTCTTAAGTGATCACAATGAATCCGAGTTCATTAATGCCTCAAATGACATCTCTTACGGATATCTCAATCATAACGGGAACTGATAGTCGTCCACCGATGCTTATTAAAGAGGTGTTTGAGGCATGGCAGGGCCGCATGATGCAATATCTGAAGGGCAAACCAACATACGGAAGGCTTATGGTCAAATCGATTTTGAATGGTCCACTCGACTATGGTACCATTGTGGCGAATAACGTGTCTCGACCAAGAGAATATGAAGAACTCACACCGGCACAACAACTCATTGCTGATGCTGATGAAAAGGCTCTACAGACTCTTCTCCAAGCTCTTCCGCATGATATTTATCGCATGGTAAGTCAATATACGGTTGCCAAGGATTTATGGGAACGTCTAAAGGTGTTGCTACAAGGTACGTCTCTTACCAAACAGGAAAGGGAATGTCAGTTGTATGATCTGTTTGATAGATTCACGTACAGCCCAGGGGAAACGCTACATGACTATTACTTCAGATTCACTACTCTAATGAATGATCTGAATGTATACAATCTCGTGATTGCTCCATTCCAGGTTAACACCAAGTTTTTGAATACTTTACCTCAAGCTGAATGGGGTGAGTATATTACCGATGTTAAGTTAACCCGGGATTTGCATAAGTGCAATTTAGATCAAATCTATGCTTTTCTCCAGCAGCATGAGAAACATGTGATTATGCACCGTTCTCCTCGAGGTATGTACCCTGATTCCTTAGCTTTGATGGCGAATCAACCAAGCTTGTCACACAACAACACACCTTATATCTTGGGACATCAAGCCTATCATCCATCACCTTACATGACACCGACCTTCCCCCAGTACTCGATTCTACCGCAACCACCCACCTCACATCAGCAACAATATCGGTTTAATGCACCTTCACCACAGTATGCTTCACAACTTCACCCAGCAAACATTGCACCTTATGCTCAGCCTTCATATTCTTCTTATCAAGAGAATGCAGCATATCCAAAAAGCTACCCTGATCAAATGAGTATTCCTTCTAGTGATTATGCAGCTCATCAAGACCAAGCAATGTATTGTGATGATGAGGAAGTCCCCATTCCTGTATTCAAACAAGGAGCTGACCCAGTTGAAGTGTTAACCACTATGTCTGCTTATCTCACAAGGACTTTAAGCAAACGAGGATACAGAGGATCAGCTCCAACCAACAATCAGTTGAGGAATTCATCCAATTCTCGTCAACAAGCTACTATTGAGAATGGCAGGGTCATGGTTCAACCTATTCAACCATATCAGGGGAGACCTACTACATCAACCACCAATGCTCGCACGGTCAATCCTGCTCCAATGGTCAACAATCCTCCACGGGCTAATTCCATAGGCAAGTTGAGAATGATTACATGCTACAACTGCAAGGAAGAAGGACACATGTCCAGGGATTGCAAGAAACCCAAGAGGAGAATGGATGGACAATGGTTTGTAGAGAAGATCTATCTGGTGAATGCTCAGGCACAAGGAAGGGAACTTAATGAAGAGGAGCTTGCATTTCTTGCTGATCCAGGGATTGCTGAACAAGACACTGTCACCACACAGAATGCATCATACCAAGCAGATGATCTCGATGCGTATGACTCAGACTGTGATGAATTTCAATCTGCAAAGGCTGCTCTCATGGCAACTATCTCCATCTTAGGGCCAGAAAAGAGATCTGAGGTACTTATTAATACCACCGATAATACCACTGATGCTAGTATTCAACCACATCAAGTTGTGCAAGAGAGTGCTGATTCGAATGAGTCTTCGGTGGTGAGTCTATCAAATGAGGAGACAATCAATGATAGTAATATCAATGTGAGTCCCCAGACTTTGAGTGAATCACAACCGGGAGCCATTTCGCATACGCCTACTCCTGCTCAACAAGATTTGGTCATGGTTCCTGCTACATTACTTAGCCAAATGAATGCTGCACTCTTAGAAACCCTAGCTAAGAATAAGAATTTGTCTGATGAGCTTGCCTTAAGCAATGAGAAAGTTCAAACCTTGGAATTAGTGCCTTCGTCTAGTGTTCTAACAAATCCCGAATATGATCACTTTCGAAACAAACAAATGGGTCATTTGCAAGAAATTGAAAACTTAAGAGCAAATCTTTCTAATGAACTTAAAGAAAAGGAGTTAGGGGTCACTAATTTTCAAAAACTTCAAACGGATTTTGAGTCACTCGAGTCTAAGAAGAATGAAATGGAGATTAATGCTGCTAATAAGATTAGAAGTCTAGATTACTTGCTTTTAAGACAATACGCTGCTTCTCAACTAGTGCACTTATTTGATGCTTCGTTTAGAGAATTTAACTTATCACGTCAAAAAGGCCTTCCCCCTAACCCAAGGTATGCAAAACAAGCTTTAAGACATAGTCCAAGACTTTATAATGCAACCCAATTAGGATTGGTCTTAGACCCGATTGTTATTTTCAATGATCGATCAAGTAAGGATCTAGTTGATGAGGATCGGTCATACAATTCTGCAAAATATCCCGAGTGTGATTATTTTAAAATGAATAAGGAGCTTGCAAAAACGGATTTTAGAATTCGCTTCCATATGGACAAAGATCTCATTACGGCACCAACCTACATGTTGAATGAAGAAAACCCTAGTACATTTCCTACACTTGTCAACATGGAAGGTCCTAAGGAAATTCCAAAGGATCTTCCACCTGTTAGCACTGTATGGTTAAACTTGCAAGAGATTAATCAATACTTTACTAATTTTGACAAGGTCATTTTGGAATGTACGACTTCAAATGGTTTAAACGCCGGAGAATGGGCTTTCGAACATATGAACGAGGTGTTTAAAAATGAGATCAATCCGTTTGTCGAAAGTCTAAAAGGAACTTTTGCATCTCTTAAGGAAAATCTTGTGTTTGAAATTGGTGAAGTTCAAAAAGTGTTTTATGAAATGGACACCGCTTACGAACTACAACTAATTGAAAAAGAAAAGATTTTAACCGAATATGACTGATTCTTGTCCGCAGTAATCTCGTGTGATGTGCTTACTACTGTAAATGTTAATTATTCAAATGAGCTTACATCCGCTATGATTAATTGTGATGCTGTGAATATTTGTGATGATGTTTGTGATCTCTCTGTAAATGTTGTTGATACTGTAAATGAGGTAGATAATCATTCTTGTCACGAATCTAACGCTGAGTTTTTAAAGCTATAAGATTCTTACAATTTACTTTCAAAACGCTTTAATCAACTAGAACAACATTGTATATCTTTAGAATTAAAACAACAAACTCAAAATGAGAATCTTTTGATATCAAATGGTTGTGAAAACGGTGTTGAGACGAGTGACAAGATGATTGCAATTGTTAAGGCATTAGAGGAAGAGATTATGAGATTGAAGAGAGATGTGTCATCAAATGAAACACTAAAATTGGAACTAGAGGCTGCAGAGTCTAAAAACCAGGTCTTAGAAATTAGACTTTCGTCTGTTCTAGGGGAGATGGATCGGACAAGACAGGGACTATCCGCTCTTTATGGTTCACTAGAAGAACGCTTCGCTTTTAATGCGGCACAACAACAATCTTATGTTGAACAACTGAACCAAAAGTGTGAGGAAATCTCTGACTTAAACATCCTGCTCATTGACAAAAACATGATTTTGGCCGAGTTAAAGGAGACACTTCTTCTCACCCGACAAGAAGTTGTTGATAACTTAGCTACCGACTCTGCACCGTCCACTAGTGCTCCAACAACCAAGTCAGTAGTGCTTTATAAGAACCCGCTTCATAAGAGAAACCCGGTTACCTACGATGATTATATGAGGAATGCCATTAAGCATGTAGATCTTGTTAGGGATATTTTAGACGATATTTATGCCTTAGATCCCTCAAGTAGCTACTATTATTCGGCTCATGAATATATTAAGCGAGTTCAATATTGCTTAGCATACTTGCAATACATAGGTAAACCAGGTTCTGCACTACTTACTAATAGGCCCATTGCTGTAACTCCATTCAATAAGACTCCAGGAGCAAAACCGTCACTGGCACCATCAAGTAAGGCACCTTTAAAATCTGTTGCTAATATTCCCACTTTGCCTTCTACAGGATTAAAAGAGACTACTAAGGCTAAAGGATCGCCACTCAAGAAAGATAAGATCAAGCCCTCCACTAGTAGTGCCAAAAAGAAGAAAGTAGAAGATCACCATAGGAATGTTAGTTCAGTTTTAAATAAGAAGAATCATGTTAAGACTAAAAGCTCTGCGCCTGTGCAGAAGCCTAAACCATTTGTGAATTCTGATTTAAAATGTTGGAATTGTAATGAATGTATGTTTTCCCAACGTCATGATTTGTGTCTTATTGATCATGTGAATGAAATGAATGCCATTAGGAATGGTCTTGAATGGAAGCCAACAGGTAGAACTCGTGCCCAAGTTGGCTGGCAATGGCGTCCCACTGGTAGGACCTTTACATTAGATGGAAAAATGTGCCCTTTAACTAGGAATGCATCCATTGAGGTTAGGTCTGAGCGTCCTTTAGTTAGGCACACTCGCACTCAAGTATGGAAACAGCGCCCTTTAATTAGGTCAGCTCCCACTATAGTGCCTATCAGTGAAGAAATACCACAGGATTTAAGCCAACTAGAATCTACACCACCAACTAGGAAGAAGAAGGCTAGGAAATCTAAGAAACCTAGAGTTAGCAAATATAAGATTATTAAATCTGTACCTGCTAATAACAAGGAACACTCAGATTCCGATACCTCTACATTGTCTTCGTGTGGTGATATTTTCAGGTGGTCCAAATCATCCTCTGGTATTTGGACTCCGGTTGTTCAAAGCATATGACCGGAGATCGCTCGATGCTCCGAAATTTCGTCAGCAAGTTTCTTGGTACGGTTAAATTCGGGAATGATCATATAGCAAAGATAATGGGGTATGGTGAATATCAGATTGGAAACGTTACGATTTCAAGGGTATACTATGTAGAAGGTCTTTGTCATAACTTATTTTCAGTAGGACAATTTTGTGATTCCAACCTAGAGGTTGCTTTTCGACAACATACATGTTTCATCCGCAACTTGGAAGAAAAAGATTTGTTGAAGGGTTCTCGTGGTGCAAATCTTTATACGTTGTCCCTACAAGACATGATGGCCGCCTCTCCAGTATGTCTTCTCTCTAAAGCATCTAAGACCAAGTCTTGGTTATGGCATCGCAGATTATCTCATCTAAACTTTGATGCTATTAATCATCTAGCTAAAAACGAATTAGTTCGTGGTCTTCCAAAGCTTAAATTTCACAAGGACCATTTATGTTCCGCATGTTCAAGGGCGAAAAGTACCAATAAATCATACAGGCCCAAAGCTGAAGACACCAATCAAGAAAAAACTTCATCTTTTGCATATGGATCTTTGTGGGTCAATGAGAACTGAAAGTGTGAGCGGTAAGAAATTCATTCTGGTTACTGTGGATGATTTCTCCAGGTTTACATGGGTTAGATTTCTACGTACAAAGGATGAAGCACCGAAGGCTATCATCACTTTTCTGAAATTCATTCAGGTACGTTTGAATACTACTGTCCGCTGTATTCGTACAGACAATGGAACAGAGTTCGTCAACCAGACTCTTCGTGATTACTATGAAGGAGTTGGTATCTCACATGAAACATCCGCTGCACGCACTCCACAACAAAACAGTGTCGTTGAAAGACGAAATCGTACACTTATGGAAGCTGCTAGGACTATGCTTATTTATGCGAACGCTCCATTGTTCTTGTGGGCAGAGGCTATATCTACTGCATGTTTCACCCAAAACCGTTCTATCATTCGGAAACGCCATGGAAAAACACCTTATGAGCTTCTACATGACCGTAAACCCGATGTTTCATTTTGTCATGTGTTTGGTGCTCTTTGTTATCCAAACATTAATAGTGAGAACTTGGGTAAGCTTCAACTGAAAGCCGATATAGGTATTTTCATTGGTTACTCACCGTCCAAGAAAGCATACCGAATTTACAACCGTCGTCTTGGCAAGATTGTAGAAACTATGGACGCAGATTTCGATGAGCTGACAACGATGGCTTCTGAGCAACACAACTCTGAACCCGCGCTTCATGAGATGGGAACTGGTGCTATTAGTTCCGGATTAGTTCCCAATAATCCTACTTCTACATCATTTTTACCTCCAACAAGGCCCGAGTGGGATAAACTGTTTCAACCGTTGTTTGATGAATTCTTCGATCCCCCAACTGATGAAGTTCCAGCAACTGTAGTGATCGCTCCAATCCCTGAAGTGGTTGCTCAAGCTAATGAACCGTTATCTAATGCATCTTCAATTAACATTGAACCGGATGCACCATTACCAAGTGATTCTTAAACTACACCTGAATCATCACCCCTATTTGTGCCTAATGATGTGGAAGAGTATTCCACTCATCACGACTTGGAATATGCTCACTTAAAAGAGCTTCCTTTCTTTGGTATACCATTCCCTGAAAACCCTTCAGCCGCGTCTACCTCAGAAGAAGCTCCTTCTATTGTTCACTCTAGACCACCTAGGATTGAAAATCATAGCACCAAATGGACAAAAGATCACCCAATTAGGAATGTCATTGGAGATCTAGATCGACCAGTCTCTACACGCCATCAATTACAAGAGAGTGCACTCCATTGCTACTTTGATACATTTCTCTCCGAAGTTGAACCTAAAAATTGGCAGCAGGCTATGACTCAATCATCTTGGATTGAAGCTATGCAGGAGGAACTAAATGAATTCCAACGACTTGAAGTATGGGAATTGGTTCCTCTCCCTGACAAGGTTAACATCCTTACTTTGTTATGGGTTTATAAGGTTAAACTCGATGAGATGGGTGCAGCATTGAAGAATAAGGCTAGATTGGTCGCTAGAGGATATAAACAAGCCTTGGGTACAGACTTTGAAGAATCTTTTGCTCCTATGGAAAGATTGGAGGCTATTAGACTATTCCTTGCGTATGCTGCTCATATGAATATAATCGTCTATCAAATGGATGTGAAGACGGCATTTTTGAACGGTGAACTAAGGGAAGAGGTCTATGTTCGTCAGCCGGATGGGTTTGTTAGCACGGAGTTTCCTAATCATGTGTACAAGCTTAAGAAGGCTCTCTATGGGTTGAAACAAGCTCCACGCGCGTGGTACGATCTCCTTTCAACATATCTCAGCTCGGAAGGCTTCTCCAAAGGCAAGGTGGACCCCACTCTATTCACTCTCAAGGAGGACAACGACATGATTCTGGTACAAATTTATGTTGATGATATAATATTTGCTGCCACTAACATAGAATTGTCAAATCGCTTTGAGAAGATAATGTCCACACGCTTTCAGATGTCGATGATGGGAAAAATTTCATTTTTCTTAGGATTACAGATTTCTCAAAATCCCAGAGGCATCTTTATTAATCAATCCAAATATGCTCTTGAATCTTTAAAGAAATATAACTTTGATAATTGTGACCCCGTGGACACTCCAATGGTGGAGAAATCCAAGTTAGATGAAGATAGGAATGGGACTATTGTCGATCCAAAACTTTACCGTGGGATGATCGGCACCCTTCTCTATCTAACTGCTAGCAGGCCTGATTTGCAATTTGTTGTATGTATGTGTGCCCGGTATCAGGCTCGGCCTATCGAAAAGCACCTACATGTTGTGAAAAGGATGTTTCGGTATCTAAAAGGAACACTTCATCGTGGTCTATGGTATCCGAAAGATTCCTCTATTGCTTTAATATCATACGCAGATGCCGATCATGCTGGATGTCAAGACACGAGGCGTAGCACTTCTGGATCTGTGCAACTCCTTGGCGATAGATTGATCAGTTGGTCTTCAAAAAGGCAGAAAAGCGCTGCAATTTCTAGCACGGAGGCTGAATACATCGCCATGTCCGGTTGTTGTGCTCAAGTCCTTTGGATGAGATCAAAATTAACTGACTACGGTTTGGGATTTAACAAAATCCCGATGTATTGTGACAACAAGAGCGCCATTGCCCTTTGCTGCAACTATGTTCAACACTCCCGAGCCAAGCACATAGACATTCGCTACCATTTCATTAAGGAGCAGGTGGAGAACGGAGTGATCGAGCTGTATTTTGTCACTACTGAGTACCAGCTGGCGGATATGTTCACCAAAGCCTTAGATTGAGGATGAATCGAGTTTTTGATCGACAAGCTTGGCATGAAATCATTCACTCTAGCGACTCTCAAAGAGTTGGCAGAAGAATCAGCTGAATAGTGGTGGTAAACTATTCAGAGTATCCTTTGTTCGTGATCATGTATATTATAGTAAATATATAAACCACAAAAGAAAAATACAAAAATATAAAACCAAGAAAAACCATAAAAAATATAAAACCTACAAAAACCATAAAAATTATAAAATCAAGAAAAACCAAAAATATTTTTTCGTTTTTAAAACGGGCATGTCTTTTAGTACGGTAATATTTACGGCCTTAGAAATGTCGATTAATATTGACACGGTGCCATAAATAGAGTCCGTATAAAAGTTGTACATTTTTAAAACATGCCCATAATGGCTTGTAGTTATTTCAGACTGCAACCCGGTTTTCATATTAAAGTCACGTATTTCCTTGGAAAACGTTGGCTCACAACGGGAATTAATTTTCTCGGGCATGATTTACAAGCCAAATCATGCAAAGGGATCAAGTTTACTCTATAACTTGGTCTAACACAATTTAGTGTACGTCTCAGTGCATTAATTTGTCAAAATAAGAGAAATCTTATTGCCACCACGAATCAAACTTTTCAAGATATTAATTGGAAATGTTTTCATCATGTGCCTCGTTAAACAATGATTACAGCTCTCTAAATAGAAAACGGGTCATCGTTTAAGGGGGAGAAAATGTTACATCATCTTTCACATCAAAAAGATCTTCAAAAAGCTCAATGGTTAATGGTTGGATTGCTTTGGCATTTGTCTTGTTGTTGCTTTTAAGTTTGTCATGAATAGATTTGTGAGTTTGTTAAGATAGGTTAATCACTAAGGCTCGAGAATTTACCATAAGATAAGGTCAAAAATGACAAGTATTAAAACTAGGTAAACAAAAGAATGTTGATTGAAGTAAAAAGAAAAAGTGAGGGGTTAAATGTGACCATGTTTCAAACTTGTGAAAAGTTTGACCTAGTCAATCATCACCCCCCCCCCCCCCGTTTTCTTCTTTCACTCTTTCTTCTGTTTCCCTTTCTTTGTCCGCCATTGACATACACACACAAACACACGAATTCAAACAAAACATCTCAAAATCTAACATCTTCTAGATCAAGATCTTCAAAAGGTATCAAATCGGTTTAATCATTCATGCAATTCAAGTTAATTAACTCCTTTTAATTGAAATTAATCGAACTAAGTTACTGCTTAAATTAGGGTTTAATTAATTGGGGGTTTTGCCTGGGATTGATTCGGAATAGCACGAATTGAACTAATATGGCCCTTAGAACACTTGAATCAAACGAATTAGTGCCTAATTAGAAAAATCATAACTGATTAAACATTCCGAATAGGATGGACTTTTCGAATAAGGCACTTATTCAGAATAGAATAAACTTTCCGAATAGGAGGATTATTCCGAATAGAAGGAACATTCCGAATAGAAGCTTTATTCCGAATAGGATAATCTTTCCGAATAGAAGCTTTATTCCGCATAGGATAATCTTTCCGAATAGAAGCTTTATTCCGCATAGGCCTAACTTTCCGAATAAAGAATTTTATTCCGCATAGACAGATCTTTCCGAATAAAGAAATTATTCCGCATAAGCCTAACTTTCCGAATAAAGAATTTTATTCCGCATAGACAGATCTTTCCGAATAAAGAAATTTTTCCGCATTGCCTGATCTTTCCGAATAGAAATTTTATTCCGTTTAGACCGATCTTTCCGAATAGAACTTTATTCCGCATAGACAGATCTTTCCGAATAGAACTTTATTCCGCATAAACAGATCTTTCAGAATAGAATTTTTATTCCGCATAAACAGATCTTTCAGAATATAGGTTCTATTCCGCATAGGCTGTTTATTCCGTATAGGATGATTATTCCGGGTAGGCATGGCATTCCGCATAGGATAATTATTCCGCATAGTATGTTTATTCCACCATGTCATGTTTATTCCGATAGAGGTTTATGCTGAATTAAATGCTTATTCTGAATGAAGGATGTTTGAGTGTTTTTTTGCAAGCTTAAGGGATTAGGTCATATGTTTAATGCTTAGGAATACAATCATAATGATATTCATTTTTTGTATGTATCAACCTTTGTGTTTTATCTTAAGCAGAAACGATGACTAACCCAACAGTACAACAAATACAAGACGCCAGAGCCACCGCCATTGCCGAAGCCAAGTCTCTAAAGTTTCTTCCAAACAACTTCCGTTTGAAGGAGGTATCTCATTCTACCCATAACGGATTTAAGGTAGGTTCAGCCATACTTGATAACTCTAAACTCAAGCATGCGCTAAGGCGAAGTGCTTCAGTGCCTTATGACTACCTTTACGAGTTTTGGGCTACCAAGGAGAGGACGTCGAACAAAATCACATTTTCCTTGGACAACAAGCAGCAGACGCTTAATGTGTCAGACTTCAGGAAGATCTTTGGATTTCGGCCGTCACTCAAAGGCCTATCATTCTCAGCCAACCCGACTAAGGATCAGATAATGGAGATGTTCACTTCCATGGGATGTCCTGACATACGTACCGTGTCTGAGTTTACTACTGCCAAAGTTGGTCAACCATGGAAAGCTATTTTTGGGATTCTAAGCCGATGTCTCACACCTAAAACAACTGGATTTGATGTTGTTCGTCCACCGATCATCAAGCTGTTTTATGGGGTATACAGAGGTATGGGTATTGACTATGCATCATTGCTGTGGGAAGAGTTTACTTTTCAACTCTTCACTAACACGAAGGGTAAGGTTAAAAGTTACCAGTACCCTAGGTTCATTAAGCTGATTATACATTACTTTATGGAGAACGATGCTTCCATTGCCAAGCGTGCAGGTAGTCGTCATCACACGATGGATGATGATTATTTGGTAGACTTAAGGCAGGAGACGCATTCGAATATGGTTATTCCTGGTCCCATTCCCAGTCATCTGCTGACAGATGAGATTCTCGCATCTGATGATTACAAGAACTTGCTACAAGAAATTGAGAATCAACGAGCAAGCATTCAAGCAGGTGAAAACTCATCTACCACGGTTAAGAGCAAAGGTAAACGGAAGCAAACAGCTTTACCTGAACCCAAAGCCAAAAAGAAGAAGACCGTCGCTAAGAAGGGAAAGGGTTTGGCTGATGAGTTAGTTCTACATGACGAAGAGGATGTTGATGTCGATCCTACTCTTGATAAGACGGAGAGAAAAATGATGAAGATAGCTATTGAAAAGAGTAAGAAAGACACGGGAGGTAGTGGTTCGGGTGCACAGGTAAATATTGAAGAAGAGTACGAGGAGCCAGAGGATGTTTTTGAGTTTGGATCACCTGAAAGGTATTCCACTTCGAAGGAGACATCAATCCCTGTTTCAGCAAGTGTTGAAAAGGAGTCCGATGCTCCTATAATCATGGTGTCTACTCAACCTTTAGCAACTCAATCTCCACCAATACAACCCTTACCAACCAGACCGGTTTCAACACCATTTCTTCCACCACCAATAACTCCCATCCTTAGTACCGTAGTAACAACCGAGCCTCTTCAATCAACCCAGAGCAGCTCTGCAACGTCTACAATGGCTGCATTAGTAATGGCCGAAATGTTGGATAAACATACGGATAATCACAAAAGAGAGATGGATGAACTTCGCCAAGAGCTACATAGACGAGTTCAAAGTGAAGAAGCATCTAGAAAAGCCCAAGGAGATGCTTTCTAAGTTCGCTGTAGAGATGGAATTGAAGCGAAAAGCTCATGCAAAAGAACTAGCTCAGGTTAAGAAGGCTGAAGTTGATAGGTATGAAGCACGACTTACGAGACTTCGAGCTATTAAGGATAACTACAAGGAGCAGAAAGAAACTCTTGAAGCTTCTATTGAGGAGAGAGTGAAAGAATCCGTTGAATCCATTATGCCTAAACTGCGTGATGAGTTGAAGACACTCGCTGCTGATAACTTGATGATCAAGTCATCCAATCCTTCTGAATCCGCCTACAAAATAGCCTATGACTTGACGGATTTTGAGCTAAAGAAGATCCTCAAAGCTCGTATGAGGGAACTTGGATCGTTTGATAAATCTAAGATTCAACGGACACTCTATAAATCCCTGAATGACGCTATCATAGAGGATGATCGGTTGTTCAAGACGTTTGGAAGTGTGGTACCCTACCACATTCTCCCTGAGGAAGAAAGGGAAGAAAGTGAAGAAGAAGAGGGTACTGGTGAAGAAGAAGAGGAAGAAGAAGAAGAAGAAGGAGAAGAAGAAGAAGAAGGAGAAGATGATGATGGTGGTGATGATGATAAGGATGATGATGATGATGAGGACGATGATGATGAGGATGATGATGATGATGATGGTAATGATGGTGGTGATGGTAATGAGGAGAGTGCTAAGGGGAGCAACGAAGATAACGATGAGAATGATGATGGGGGTAAACAGCCTGAAAAGGGGGATAAGGTTGCCAGCTCAAAGAAACCTGCTAAGTCTGGAACCAAGTCTAAGAAAGATGCAGCAGCAAAGGAAAAATCTACTTCTACGGAATCCAGACGATCCAAGTGGCGCCACGATGTGAATGCTACTACAGCGTCATCGATTCCTGGTACATCTATCGCTGTATCTATACTTGTTACCACTAACCCTGTTAGTTCTGTTGTTGTTGCTCCTGTGATTGCAGAATCGGTAACTGAACCTGAAGCTGCACAACACTCACCCGTTCATGACACCGCCGAGATGCCTGAATCAGAACCAGCAGATGTTCACGTTTCCACTCCTCTACAACAAGAACCCCAATCTACTGTTCCTGAGTCAAGCACACGGGATTGGGCAGACACGTTGGAGATTGACGAGACTGCACCACCACATGCTTGGATCACGGCAGCGGTGCAATATGATCCAATCACAGACGCTGACAAAGATGTCTTATATCTCCGCATCCGCAGTCCGATTGACTTATGTGCATTTCTGGATCATGAGTATAAGACTTCGGTTACTCCGTCGTTGGTGAAGAAAGCGCTGAAGGATAAGAGAATTCGTGCCAAAACCCGGTTAACCCGAATGGAGTTCGAGTATTATGCCGATGAGATCCTGAAAGCTCTGAACACCGTTCAACAGCCAGGTCTTCATGAATCCGAAAGAGCTCCACCTCCACTTGATCCTTCTCAAGATAATCAGATTGCTCTTGACTTCTTCGTCACCAATGATCTTGATTATCTCCTCAAGGGTTCATCGAAGTACGCAACCTCCCTGACCTTGCTGAAAGCTGCCAACTGGGGGACAATACCCATTATTGAGGAAAAGGTAAACCGACTCTGGGTCCCAAAGGTAAATCGTAATTATGATATGTATGCTGTCATAGGTGCATCACACTGGGACGAACGAGTTCGAAGGGCGTACAAGGGTTGATGCTTAGTCAATTCAGGAAGCAACGTTAGATCCGATATCTGCATCTCCAGTATTTTAGGGATGAAAACTGAAGCCAAGAATGGCTATTATCATGTGACGGAGATTCGTCTGAAAAGGGAGGATGACAGAGAATACAAAATCCAGCAGGGAGATTTTTCTATCATTCGCCTTGAGGATATCGAAGATATGTTGCTTATGATGACCCGTGATCAACTCACACATATTCCTCGAGAAGACATCATTGCCTTGAATACAGCACTTCGTATGTTCACACGAAGCGTTGTTATCAAGAAACGAGTTGAAGATCTTCAGTTGGGAGTCGAAAGCTATCAAAGGAAGCTTAACCTAACCCGTCCAGTGAATCAAGTGTTACCTCAACATGTAGATAGATGTCCCTATACCGGCATTTCTGTCCCGAATTGCGGCATTTTCTACTTGAACAGTCGAGGGTTAATGAAGTTTATGAGGGTGGGTGAGCTTTATAAGTATAGTGATGGGACTCTTTTACAAGTCAGAGGAAAGTTGGAGCATCTTAATTCGGGTGGGACTTTACCAGAGATGACTGAGGATTGGCATAAGGGTTATCGGCAGATGGCGAATTATGTGATCAAGAAGATTGATCAAAAGCTCCGTGAACGTAGATTGATGAGGAGCTTGGAAAGATTCGTTGGTGGTAGACCATATCTAGTGCACCACAAGCTACTGCAACGATCCATCTAATGGGTCGTACATTTCAGGTCCACTTTATATTGGTTTTAATTGTGAATATGTATATTTGTGAATATTGTGCTTGTACGGCTTGATGTAGTGTTAAGGTATGATAATTTTTCAAGAATTTCTCACGAGATTCTAAATCTTTCAAAATATATCATACTAAAGCACTACAAATATCCCTTATTAATTTAAGGGGGAGCATGAACATGTTCTATGGCCAAACATCGATTTCATTTTTACCCAAAGACCGGTTAATCCATTCAATATCCCAAATATTAATGGTTAACATTTTGGATAAGGGGAGAAAATGGGATTAAGGAGATTTAAATGATACTTGGCTAAAAGATGAAAAAGACTTAACGATTATCCAACTTAATATGTGTAAAGCACGTGTTAAGGGGGAGCGTTTTGATGATCAAGAACACCTAAGGTACGAAACTTTTGATTTCAATATCACAAGTACTTTAGGTGATTTTCAATGATTTTTCATGGTGGCAATTCCTTCCCAAAACACGCTTAATTCACGACGAATGTGGTGACAAAAGGGTGGTAGGAATAGGTTTAGTCCAATGATTCATCAGAGCCGATGGAATCTTCCCAAGGACAATTCCCTAGATAGAATTAGAAGTCCTAGGAAAAATGGAGAAAGAATGTGAACGTAGCTGAGTACCGACTAATTACTAATGCTAGCACTGGAACAATCACAACAAGGTGCTAGTGATGATGTATTGGTAAGTACTAAAGGGGTTGAAGAATGAAAAAGAAATGTAAAGATAAAGGGTGTAAAGAAAGAAGCCCTCCTTACAACTTTAGGCAGAAACCGGGTCAATACATATGCTTTTGAGGTCATTTTTGTTAATGATTCTCGATATTGAAGAAAGACATCATGGACCCAGTGATGCAATGCACAACCCTTCCCAGCTAACTCAAATATCTCTCAAAAGGTATTTGTTTTAATCACACGAAGTTCAACACGTTATCTATTGGTTTATTCACTCCGAATAGACTGGTATTGAAAAGGTGGCACTCCTCTCCAGCCATCGCTCACTAAATCAAAACGCACTATCGAGTCTAGAGCCAAGAGATCATCAAAAGTCTCATTAGGACACTTTCCATTTATTCCTTGCTTTCTCACACACTGTGAAAAGTAAGAGATTTTCATGAGTCCTACGCAGTATTTCTGTAATATTGCCAGAACATCCGAGTAATACGTAAGTATTACAATGAAGATGGAAATCCTGCTTGAGCCAACATCAAACAAGCTCATGGTAGGTTACACGTGCGGTTCTTTTAGAACCAATCTTGTGAAAAACTGGAAAGAAACAGTGGTTTAATTCTTAATTGAACTTAAACTCGTTCTAGGCCTCTACGCATTATCATATGATCTTGCCAGAACACTCAGAGTGACTCTTTATTGATCACAGTGATGAGTGGAAATCCTTCTAGTGTTAACATCAAACAGCACTTGGTAGGTGACGTGCAAGATTCTTTATGAATTGAGCTCGTGACAACTGGAAAGCAACGATGGTGAAAATCTTAATTGAAATTCACTTGTTCCAGGTTTCATGAATTGACGGCTTCAAATCACAAGGATAATTTATCCAAGTGATTCACTCTTTATGTTCGCAGTCAGCTTTGGACGGTCGAATAAAGAGAACGGGTTTACCCGCAAAATCCTGTCAGGAAGTTACTTAATTGAAACTATCCGTCACGGGTACGATATCCAATATCGTCCAACGGTCTTCACCGACCGGAGGTAAAATGCTACCGAATTAGAATAAAATGTTCAAAGCGATTTTATTCGTGTCGTTGCTGTGTACCTGTTAAAGACGGTGGCGTTGCTGTGTACCTGTTGAAGACGGTGGCGTTGCTGTGTACCAGTTAAAGACGGTGGTGTTGCGGTGTACCTGTAGAAGTCGTTTCCACATGCTTATGTCTTTCTGCATCAAAGTTCAGCAAAAAAATTCAAGAAAGTACAAGATGAAGTCTTCCGCTGTAACAAACTCTGAAGCTTTCGAGAATTCAACAAAAAGACATAAGTGTGTGGAACATGGAGTCACGAGGAGGCAAAATTCACAAGAAGGCAAAGATCGCACGTGAAAGGCCAAAAGAACAATGCTCTCAAGCCAAATCCTAAAAGATCAAACCAACATATTCACAACAAAAGAAAGAAAAGATGAAAAGACTACGAGCTAAAGAACGAAGACTTAGTATAGTATGCTAGGTTTAGAACTTTGTAACGTGGAGTGACCTCCCTTAGGGGGAGATTGTTAGAAATACGTTTTTACGTATATTAGAAGTATCGGTCACTCCACAATATTATTTATGATTGTAATAGCTCGTAGTTAGAGTATGCTTATTAAGTTAAGTAAGAACCGGTCCATGGGCTTGTCATAGACCGGCCCAAGCCCAATGTTGCTTGGAAGTATAAATACCCTTTTCCTCCTTGGAAAGGGGTTGGTTGTTGTTCATTTGAAAGTTCCATTTAATAAAATAACACATAGTTTTCTCTCACTTTCTCTCTCTAGTTTCTCTCACTAGAAAACATCAACCCACTTCATAGATTCATAGGTTATCAATATTCTACAGGCTTTAAAACCAAAACCACAATAGAATAATCACATATTAAGAAAGACTTCTAAGTTTAAAGGCGAGAAAGCAAGATTACAAGTTTTGTAGCGTTTTCATTTTCCTCTATCTCAGGATCGTTTCTGTACTTCAATTCATAACAGTTTTAGTATATAGCATGTGTCATATTGGACCAAGCTATTTGGATCATATTTTACTCCTTAATAGATCTTATAGCGTGAGGATGCTCCACCAATTTCTGGTACACTTGTTGTAGGTCGTTGGACTGTTGCTGATGGTAAGGATTAAGGAAGTTGACATATCTACTCATATCGTGTAGTTGTTGTTTTTTTACCTCTACTTACTGATGTACAGGAAAATGTTTCTGCACGTGTACCAGCTGGGAATGAACCAAAACGTGTCTACCTTTATTTTTACTTTTTAGTTTTGTTTAAAGTCGAGTACACTGGATATAGTTTTATTTTGATGAGTATTTGATACTGTCGACTGTGCAAATTTTTGGATGTTTTGGTATGAAAGAGTTAATGTTGCTTCAAATCGTAATGGTGTTTCTTGCGTTTCTTTTATCTAAAGCTTTGTAAAGCTGTTAATACAGCAAAACCCTTTGCCATAATGTTTATAGTCACACATAGGTTAGAGGAATGAAATTTTTCTACTTAATATACTCAGATTAGTACAAGGGTCTGGCAATACACTGTTTGCGAAATAAATAATTACTTCTAAAGTAGGTAGCTTCACTTAGTTCTAGAACACGACATACCAAAATGCATATATAAACAAACACTTTAATTTTATACCCACAACCCTTTCTAGTCACTTATTCCATTTATTTCGACATTACAATATTGTGTGGGTCTCTATATTTCTTTTCACAATGACCCATAACATTGAAACTTCAAATAACGAAAACAAATTTGGTCTTAACTTTGTTTCAAGAATGGCAAGTTGGTATGATCATCACTACTGTAGAGACACGGGTGTTGCTCAAACCCTTGCTTTTGCAGCACATTCCTAGCTATCATTACAATATCTCTGTTACTCAAATCACCATTGTTCTCTTTTAACACAATCTGAATTGCATTACTGAACACGTCATAAGCTTTTCCTCCATTTCCATGAGTATTCATATATATGCAGAATTTTCATTTTCTTGATAGCCACTTAATAAAATCCCATCATCTTCATGCATTGACCAAATTGAATCCAGCTCATGTAAAGGCAAACAAAAGCTGAGACTTGCAGCAATTCCAAATAGCTCGAGTAAATATGGTCCAACAACAGGTGTGTTTATGTTGGTGATTGATGAGAGATGATCTAGTATTGATTCAAATGGGATGGCCTTTGATTTGGTCATATTGATGGTGAAAGTGCAAGTTGGCGGGAGTGAAGAAGGCCAGATTTGTTCTTTTTCTTTGTTGATTAACCCGCCGCTATGGCATGAATCGGAAAGGATGGTGAAGGTTGCTCCTTTAGGTACTCGATTCACTAGATTCCGGAAATCCAAATCTGTAATTCAAAAGTTTCAAATGTGACGATTTAGAATTACAAGAAATGGGCTACATCAGTACGTTAGAATTACAAGAAATGGCTCGATTGGTCAAAAGCTGCATTAAATTTTCTATATTGGTAAAAATGTCTACATGAACTCTTGGCAAGTGACCCCAACCAGTTTTAAAAAATTCTCTATAGATATTTTCATGCTATTGGTTCCATACGTCTTGCTATGTATCGTTTTATATGTGCTAGTTTTACAGTCAAAGCAGGGAGAGGTTGGGCAAATGGCTGTCACCCCTCTCCCATTTTTGTAGTTAATAAAGGCGTTTAGAGCATAATTAAAATAAGAAATTAAATGAAATATGCCGGCTGGAAATAGAAAGTACAATGAATGTGTAAACTCACCTGTTATGAGATTAAAATCACAGGGAACGATGGCTTCATCTACATGAAAAGGGTGTGCTCGTCTGTTTGAAGGAATTCGTGTGCCATGACCACTATAGTGAAGATAGAGAATGTCTCCAGGTTCGGCCTCGTCAACCATGTGGTTAAGGGCTTCCATTATCTTTGCACCCGTTGGCTTGATAAGCGAATCAGGTGAATCGGTTAGGAGTTGGATTTTTCTTGGCTTGAACCCAAATCGGTCTGTTAGCACTTTGTCTTATGTCTAAGACATCATTTATGCAACCATGCAACTCATTTGGTGTGTTTGTGTAGTTGCACCCAACTAAAACCGCTAATTTCTTGTTCCCGTCTTTCTCCATGTTTATAGAAAA
Organism: Glebionis coronaria; assembly: GCA_025667525.1. NCBI lineage: Eukaryota > Viridiplantae > Streptophyta > Magnoliopsida > Asterales > Asteraceae > Glebionis > Glebionis coronaria. Next base: position 640,790,870 of record CM046877.1, read on the forward strand.
TACTTGCGGTCTTAAAGTGTTTTAGCAATTATACAATGTTTATGATTGTCACATATGTGCATATATAGAGTTTAAGAAGTAGAAGGTAGCTTTATTCAAAAAAGAAGAAGAAGAAGTAGAAGGTAGCTTTTTTTGTTGGAATGTTATTTCGTAACTTGGATGCGAACATGGATACAATCTTAAAGCATATGCCAATCTGTAATTAACTACTAGGCATACGTATTAAACCATATGATTAGATTTTAATCTCTATTTGTTTACGATAGACCATATGAATACTAAAAGAAATGTTCGATCTACATATATAAGTCCTAAGTCCTGGTTATAATCATAGGCAGACGCAAGGATTTTTATTGCGGGGGAAAAATTTATTTTTGACAATAGCAAGCGAAAATAACTAGAATTTGAATTAAAAAAACAAGTATGGTAACTTAAAAATTGAGAATTTCTAGGTTTATAGTGTAAAATATTGGAATTCAACGTGTGAATAAGAGACAGTTTGAGTTTCGAGTAAAGGCATTTAAAGAAACGTTCAAAATAACAAAAATACATTTAGATCTCGTTTTTTTTGTCCTAAAACATATGTCCGCCCATGGTTATAATGCATTTTAGTTGTCCATCATTACTAATCTTAAATGTTTCTTGTAAATCAATATTTAATTCAATAATAAGTTTAATGTAAGATATAAGAAACTGCATGTCTATTAAATTCCTTAAATTCTAAATTTTTACATTTGTATTATTGTCACTATGACTGGTGTTTTTAGGTTAAAGATTAAATGTGTACACTCTGTATTTGGTGTTGTTATGTTTGGCACGTTAAAAACAAGAGTTGGGAGTTTCTTTCAACCAACAAATTAAAACAAATTCCTTGTGAGACCAAAATCCTAAACTAAGTAACATCATCAATGTTACCATCAACTTTAAGCCTTAACGTAAGTACCATTGAAAAGCCTCACTGTCTATGAACCGTGTCACCATACAGTGGACATGCAGTATAGGATTAATTCTGGTTCACCAACTATGATGGCTCGACCATCTGCTGAGACAAAAGGCCACACAGGCTATAAGCTACCATACAAATGCAGTTAAAAGCTAAAATAACTTAAAACAGTAAAAGTTTGCTTCAGTTAATTTCAGGCATCATGCAAACGAGCTTAAAAGCTACTGAGTTCTCGAGTAAAGTGCAAAAAACAAGCTCAAATAGTATACTGAGCCAAGTTGGTGCTTACGAGAGCCCTCCTTGGCGTTTTTTTAGTCTTTTGTGAGACGTAGTACGTAGTAGTATATAATACAGCTTCAAGTTAAACTATTTTGAGCTCTGAAAGTGACTTTGCTTAGTTGAGTGGGATTTTATAGTAATATCATTTAGTTGCTCTTTTTAACTGGACTCGAGCTTAGGGTAAGGTAGTCGAGCTAAGTTTGGCTCATTTGCGGGATCTGGGCACTAACCACTTGAGATGTACTGTATTATCATTATTTTTATTAAAGATGAAGGAACACTTCTGATGTACTCGTTTTGGTTGTGATCCAATGGTTCTTGATCGTGTTTTCGCTCCTACCAGGCACCCTTCTCGCTATCTCTGACCATTTGTTTCCAACTTCTTTGTGAATTGCTATCAATGACTTGTCTTCTTCCTCAGACCATGCCTCTTTCTGCAAATTTGTTCATAAGAACTAGTGGTCGCAAAATGGGTAAGATTAGAATGGTTTTGTTTTTGTGTTTTACTTACACCTTAGGCTGGTATCTAAATAGTCTTTTGTACCCTTTTCCCGGCATTATTTAATAGCGGAAACTATGATACAGTAATATCTGGCCTCAAATGGTTTTGCCATGTATCTCTGCATTGTTTTACGATCCTACCGGGAAGCTTTTCCACACTCTGAGACCATTTACTGTCTCAATTTGAAGAACGCTATATTTAGGAGGCCTTGATACGGCTCAGGTCAAAGTATCAAACTTTTTTTCTCCATCAGGGTTATTATGTTTTCTCATATTCTATAGAGATAAAGTCGAAGACTCAAGCGGTTTCTTTTGTCCATTTGAACAACTTAGGAATGATAGATATTGTTTCAAACAAAGTGGAGTGATAACAGACTATGATTTTACTACAATGTTCACGATTAGGCAGTGGTTTGGAGTCTATTTGATAAGGAAATGAACAATATATGGGGAGTTTTCTTGAAGAGGTGGCAAACTGGGCGGGTTAGGCGGGACACATGCAACGGGTCATAACGGGCACAGGTCAAACTGGGCACAGGTAAAAACAGCTCGGGTCAAATGGGCTTTTTTTGCCATATCAGAAAAAGGTAACCCCTTTCTACAATTGTTTAACAAAGTGTGACTAGGGGCCAAGTGGACAAAATTTGTTTTCTTCTACAAGCCTGTTAATAGAATTTCAAAGAGTTTGTTTGTTTTCATAACTTCTTTGGCCATCTCAGCAGAAGAAAATATGCGTGTCAGGTATAAAAAAGGTTCCAAACAACCCTTAATTTCAACTGTACTAAACACAGTTTAAGCTGAACTGTAAAAACAGTACCAAACACCACTTTAGTTCGAGTTACAAAAACCGTTGCAACTCACAAATACCCTTTGATTCAGGTACAAAAACACCCCTTAAACTCAACTGTAGAAGAAAACCATCTATTTGGGTAATAAAACAGTCCTAAACACCCCTTAAATCAGCAGTCCCAAACGACTCTTTAATTTAGCACCAGAGCTTAGTCAAATATTGCTAGACTAGTAACATCAGAAACTTATAACTTTGCAAGGTTCTGATCATATATGAATGGCCAGTGTACGCACCTACGAGCATAAACCAAAGCTAGTTTGTTAAGTGACCATCTTAATAGAATAATCGCCCAATACTTTATATTAGACAAAACAATGTAATTGACGTTATGGTGTAATAACTGCCAATATCTGCAATAACTACATTCTGATCTCACATCTGTGCACCAGAAGACATTATCAGTTTGCATTATAAATATTTTACATTCTACACTCACATCTATGCACGAGAAACTGAACTAATGTCATCGTTGATGTCATTGGCGGGTCAAAAGACTCAAAACCGCCCATAAAAGAATCTAGAAAAATTACAATCTTTTTTGGATTATGATTTACTTAAACCAGCAAGTGACAAGATTCCTGTTGCACCAGCTAACCATACTGATAAGAAAACCAGATACATGGAAACCAGACCTGTTCCAAGGATCCTATCAACCAGCATGCCGTTTTTGAAGAGTATAACAAGTGCCCACACTAAACCTAGAATAAGAAACCCCATAGAGTAGTAAAGACTGTTATCTTGCAGAACAGTGTATGACTCAGGTTCTGACCATGGACCAATCATTAACGAGATCCACACACCGACGAGTGTGTTAAACATTAGGCCGTGTAGATGCAAAAGTCCGCTGGACCACTAAGTGGGCCGAGAATGCCTCTGGGTCGTCTGGGTCTTCCTCTCCACAATCCTATAAGAAAGTAGCACACGTTAGCTCGCCTCGGGTGGGAGGCCCGAGACCAACTCCGGTGTGAGAGTAAGAATCTGATTGAGCCGGATGGCCAATAATATGTAGAGCCGAATGGCCAAAACAGTATGTGTAATAAGTATGAGTGAGAATGTCTGACTTACATTGAATGAGGGAGGTATTTATAGTGTTAAGAACACTGTAGCTGACCGTAGCTCCTCAGAGGTAACACTCCTTGAGCGTTATGATCTGACAGGCCAACCCTTGGTCCAACAGACTTTGCGAGGCCTCTGGGTAAAAGGGTGCACTAGTTGTTCCCGAGGGAATCTATCCTACTTTTAAGGTGTGCAGGCGGATGAGTCTTCTATCCGAGCGCCAAGCGAGTGTCCACTGGATAATAAGGTGCGCCATTCCTTCCCAATGCATTGACACTACCTTTGAGGATTCCCTCTGGTCTTGTGCCTGGTAGATGGGCCGGTCTGCCAGGCCGTACGACCAATCTTGCTTCTAGAAGATGGCTGGTACGTAGATATGGCCAAGCGGCCATATACGGGAACATGTCCCCCCAGTATTGGATTACCAATGTGAAACGTTGGTGATTTAATACTTTAACCGTGCTGCCGTTTCCTTTGTTTTCTCTTTTGTTTTATATCCATAATTCCTTATGAATAATTTATTTCTTCTCTTTTTTGGGTCGTACTTACCCTCATATTTACCTCTAGTAAAAAACACTGGTAATTACGCCTCATTTAATGCTTCTACGTGAATTGTCTGCCAGCTGAATGGCATTTGTGCTTCATGTGGTCGAGGGATGTGCCACGTGTATTTACTGTTTACTAAAACGACCTTTGGTCGGCCCTGGGGTCCTATAAATACCCCATTCCTCTACTCATTTCTTACCTTCTCCTTTTTTTACCGTCGAGAGCCGTGAGGTACATCCCTTCTTTTCAGGTGTGTCTTTTTCTTTTATTTGTTTTCTTTTTCTTTCCTTGGTCTTCCCCGGCCTATCATTATGTCTTTCGACGGGTCCTATGAGCTTGGCCTCCCTAGCCAAGAGCAACGTGAGGCCATAAATGAGGCCCAAGTTATGCCCAAGTTTGACATGCATCTCTATCACTCTGATTTGAGTTCAGATCATGTGCTCCGCGTGGCCGAAGCCTATCATATTCCATCGGATATGAATCCTTCTGCACCCTCTCCTAACTTTCGCATAAATGAACTCCCTTCTCATCTCATTGGTCTCTATGTTCACCACTTTTCTCAAGGTGGTCTTCGTATTCCTTTTTCTTCCTTCTTCCTCCGTGTTGTTGAACACTTTGGTGTACATACCTCACAACTCGTGCCCATTGGTGTCAATAAAGCCACCCTTTTCGAGATCTATTGTCGCGGTTTGGGTGTCACTCCTATTGTGGCGTTGTTTTGCCTGTTTTACAAACTTTGTAAGGTGGGCGATTGGTTCTCTTTTCAGAGTCGTGGTTCCAAACCCTACCGTGCCTTCCTCAAAGATGGTCCTACAAGTTTGAAGGGTTGGAAAGGCCTTTTTTTCTTCGTCGACCGGAGGGCGACTCCTATTGCTATGTCGTCAAGACACCATGACTCTAGTGTCGCTGATCCCCTTCCTAAAGCTTCAGAATACGACCCCTTGGATGCCAAAAAACTCTATGAATTTGCTATTCCCCTTCGTAGACCATATCAAAGTCTCTTATATGCTGGTCGTCTTACCCCTTTTTGGAAGTATTCAGGTTTCGATTACGTCCTCAGCGGTCCGGTCGGGGAGAGTAATGCTTCCTTCTTTTCTCTTGCTTGGTTCTTTATATTCTATGCATTGCCTAACCTTCTCCCTTTTTATAGGTGTTACTATGTCTGAGTTTTTGAGAATTCCCCGTTTTGCTGTCGCGTCCATTCGTAAGGGAAACCCTTTGCCGCAAGGTACAGTTGTTCCTACCTACACTAGTTCCCCCTTGGCCAAGGATGCTCCTATCCCCCCAAAGACAATCGCCATGGAGCAAGCTGAGACTGTTGATGCTAGAGTGGTCGCTGACCGTGAAAGGAAACAAAGGCGTGCCGTTTAGAAGGCCGCTCGTGAGGATGTAGTGGCTGGTGGTTCTCATAGCGCTGGTACTAGGGCTACCCGGGCTACTACACATTCTAGGAAGTCGAAGAGAAGAGCTGATGGTGAGGGTTCTTCCCATAAAAAGAGAAAGGCAACTAGGGCCCCTGTCGTTCCTCCTCCGGCGCCTTCTAGTACTGTTGAGGAAAATGTTGGTGGCAGTAGATCTCACACTCCTGTTCCTTCGACCGAGGGGCCTAATGCTATGGATGATCTCCGATAACATACTGATGATATCTTATCCCAACCCCATGCTTCTGAAGGAGGGCCTCATGTGGAGGAGCATCCTCCCTCATCTCCTTCTCGTCCTGTGTCTGTTGTGCGTAGTGACCATCATGTTTCTCTTGGTGATGAGAATGTTGCCTTTCTTGGAGGATAGTTCTTTCTCTCTTTTTTTGTATGCACTTTCCTCCTTCCCTTTCTTACGTTTTCTGTTCTCCTTATTTAGGTGATGCCTCAAAGCCCATCAACTTGGATGCTGACGTTACTCCTGATGAGGCTGAGAGCTCCTACCGTAAGGCCTTTCAACTTGTCTATTGCTGGTATTATTATTTTTGTGTGTGTGTGTGCCCTTTTTCTAATGTTTACTTCATCTTGGCAGGTGACCCTTACAAGCGTTTTGGCAAGCGGCCATTCAATCCCCAGTGGGGCCTTAATGAGTCTACTCGTGTGGACAAATCCAAGGATTGCCGTGACATGCTTTCCAACCTCTTCACTCCTGCTGATCTTGTGTATTTTAACGAAGGCATTGATCATGAGGTGGCCATATGGTCCAGTTGGCGCCGATTGGCTCAGAGCACTCAATTGCAATCCAGCGTTCTACTTCGCTTCGAATCTTTGTTGGAGAGCATAGTGCTTGTGTGTCCTCCAAATCCGAGCTGGAGGCTTGTCAAAGCTCCCTTGATGCTGCTAATGAGGATCTGCTGAAGAGCCGCCGAGACTATGACATGCTCCTTAGTGAACATGATCTCCTTATTTCTTTGGAGATTGACATGGCTGGACGCTTGGCCGTTCTCGAGAAGGCTCAGAAACTTCATGCAGAAGTCATTGCCACGAGGGACGCTAGGATTACAGCCTTGGATAATGAGCTAAAATCTTCTGAGGAAGATGCTCAAGGACCGAGGACTGACAACCAAGTTGGCCGTTGATCTGGGCCGTGAGGCCACTTTGAGGAAGAACCTTGTGAATGACCTTTTTCCTGTGTTTGTTCGACGCCTTTTGGCTAGCAAGGAGTATAAGTCTACACATGGGGAAGTTTTTAGCCTTGCTATGTCCTTGGGTTTTATGCAGGCTGTGAGCCGAGGGAGGAAAGAGGAGGAGATCGATGTTGCTTTGGCTGAGGCGTCCAATATTGACTCTTCTGTGACTGAGACCAGCTTGGTGGAGGCATATTATGCCTTATTCATGAAGCGGTACCCCTTTGTGGAGAAGGTCTCTTGGTCCTGCTTCAAGAGTCCAGTGGAGCTCCAGAACGTGATGCAAGATGGAGAGGTGACTCCCGGTCAAGGGCCTCTTTTGCAGGATTGTTCCTCCGCTAAGTAACTTGCTTCAAACTTTATCTTTAACATGTCTGTAATAACAATTTGATGGCCGTTGGCCTTAACTTTTCGCATAATTTGTGGTACCTGTACATTTGTCCATCGTGCCACCTTATCCACGTTTCTTTGGTTGTCCTACTATTTTTGGCCTTTCGTATATAACCCCGTAGGTACTTTGACTTATATTTATCTTACTTATAGGGTGAACCTTGGCTACATAGATCAGCCGGGAGGAATCACCTGCCCTCCGGAGCCACTTGGATATTTATTCAACTCCTGATTTTGGTTAGGGAACATTGACTACATGTATCGAGTGGAGGGATCTAAGTTCCACTCGGAGCCACTTAACCTTTTATTTCCCTTCCATAGACATCGACCATATTTTTCGATTTCGGAGGTTGCGAGCCTTCCGTCGAGGTCGCTTGTGCTTTGCCTATTTTGTTAGATATCGATCACGTAGGATCGCTTTTTGTTTATCTACGAACATGGGTTATTCAGAACCATTTATGTGTTCGTTCTTTTTTTTAAAAAGGGTGGTTATAAACATTGGCCACACGTTCCTACCGCAGGTGATTGGCCTTTTGTAGGGGGTCATTTTAAACTTATGTTTACACTCCTTTGCCATATTTAGGGAAAAATGCTACTCCACAGCCGGGAGATAGGTTTCATTAACTTCATCATTAAAGTGTTACAATGACAAGATAAGCTTTAGATGCTAGACTAGATATGTGACATTCCCTTAGGTTAATTGCGTGCCAGGTACGTGTTACTGCCTTACCATTCACCGTTTCCAACTTATATGAGCCATTTATGTAGGCCTCTGTCACTTTATAAGGACCTTCCCATGTTGGGCTTAGCTTTCTCGGTTTTTCCACGCGGCTAGCCTCGTTTCTTCTATAGACATAGCTTCCTACCTTGAAGGATTTGGCCCTGACCCTCTTGTTATAGTACTTCTCCATCTTTTTCTTGTATTTAGCCTGCCGGATGGTTGTGGCCTCCCTTCTTTCTTGCAACAAGTCTAGGTTGAGTCTGAGCTCTTCCTCATTTTTCTCTACATCCTTGATCATTAGCGTCCTATGGGTTGGCATTCCTATCTCCGCTGGGATCACGACCTCACTCCCATACGTTAGGCTGAATGGCGTCTCTCCATTGCTTGTCTTTAATGAGGTTCTATGTGCCCAGAGCACATTTGGAAGCTCATATGCCCATCCAGTTCGGTCCCGGCCTAGCCTTGTCTTTAGTCCCTCCATCAATGACTTGTTTGCCCTTTCCACGAGGCCATTGGTTTGTGGGTGTGCCACTACTGTGTTCATCTGCTTTGTTAAGCTTTTTGAACCATGTCTTAAATGGGTCATTCACAAAGTTAGTCCCATTATCAGTTACTATCACGTCGGGTAGGCCAAATCTATAGACAATGTTATCACACACGAATTTTATCACATCCTTGCCTTTAACGTTGGCCAAGGGTTTTGCTTCTAACCATTTAGTAAAATAGTCAATTGCCACAATGATATACCTGACCTTTCCTGGTGCCGTAGGGAATGGGCCTAACACATCCATACCTCATTGGAATAACGGCCATGGGGCCATGATCGACGTCATGAGTGTCTTAGGCATCTTGGGTACTGGTGAGTGAATCTGGCATGCGTCACACTTTTTTGTTTCCTCCCTTACGTCACGGTGCATTGTAGGCCAATAGTATCCTTGCCTTAGTGCTTTTGCTACTACTGATCTTGTCTTCAGATGCATCCCACAAGTTCCTCGGTGTATCTCGCGGATCACATAGTTGGCTTGGAGAGGTCCTACGCATCATAGCATCAGCATTAAGTAAGATTTTTTGAAGAGTACGCCTCCTTCCATCACATACTGGTTGATCTTCATCCGAAGGGCACGTGCTTCATTATGGTATTGCGGCCATATTCCTTGCTCCAAGCACCTTATGATGGGTGTCATCCAGTTATCCTCCACTTCTTACACAATGGCATTTACCTATTCCCTGTCTGTCGAGGGCTTGTCTAGTACCTCTACCAATACTTCCTTCGTCAAATGATTAAACGCCACTGAGGCCAGCTTGCTTAACACGTCAGCCTTTTGGTTCTGGCTTCTCGGGATATTCATGATTTTGAAGCTTTTGAACCGTGCTATATGCTCTTTTGCCTTACTCAAGTATTTGATCATGCTCTCATTGGCGGCCACGAAGTCCCCATTGATTTGACTGGCCACCATCTTCGAGTCCACCTTCACCGCCAAATGCTCTACTCTCATCTCTTCTATAATTCTTAGGCCAGCTAGCAAGGCCTCGTATTCTGACTCATTGTTTGTGCTGTCAAAGTTCAACCTCAGAGCATATGTGTACTCCATGCCGTTAGGGCTAATCAATACTAAACCTGCGCCTGAGCCTTTCGGGTTGGATGCTCCATCTATATATAACACCCATTCTTCTTCTTTATCGACCTTTTCTTCCTCAGAAACGTGTGCCTCAAGGTCCTTTGAAGTGTCTGTTCCTACTGGCACTTCATTCAGAAAGTCTGCTAACACTTTACCCTTTATGCCGCTTCTTGGCTCGTAGGCAATGTCGTATGTCCCCAACTCTATGGCATACTTTGCAAGTTTGCCTGACGCTTCGGCCTTGTTCAGGATTTGCCTTACTGGTTGATCCGTGATGACCTTGATTGGGTGTCCTTCGAAGTACCGCCTTAGCCTCCTTGATGTGCTTAGGAGGGCCAGGGCCAGCTTTTCCAAAGGTGCATAGTTTCTTTCTGCTTCGTGTAGCGTTCGGCTGACATAGTGGACTGGTCGCTGGATCCTATTTCTTTCTGCTAACAACACTGTGCTGATTGCTCCCTTTGTTGCTGCTAGATATAAGGAGAGTGTTTCTTTGGGCCTGGGTGTGGTGAGTGACGACAGCTCTATCACCATTCTTTCCATTTGTTGGAAAGCCTCCTCTGCTTCCTCCGTCCATCTGTACTCTTCCTTGTTGGCCTTAGTTATATTCTTCAAAGTGTCAAAGAAAGGCAATGATCTTTCGGCAGCTTTTGAGAGGAAACGATTGAGCGCGGCCAACTTCCCGGCCAAGCTTTGCATTTCGTTCCATGTTTTGGGTGACTGCATATCTGTGACATCCTTGATCTTGGCTGGGTTCGCTCTAATCTCTTCTGAAGTCACCATGTACCCTAAAAACTTGCCCTCCTCAACTCCGAAAGAACATTTTTTTTTTGGATTAAGCTTCATGTTTATCTTTCTTAAGTTGTCGAACATTTCGGCTATGTCGGCCAGCATTTCTTTTTCAGTCTTGCTTTTTATGACCATGTCGTCCACATATGCCTCTAGGTTTCGTCCAATCTGTGACTCGAACACTGTGTCCACTAACCTTTGGTAGGTGGCTCCTGCGTTTTTTAGGCCGAAAGGCATTTTGGTGTAGCAATACGTCCCCTGATCGGTGTAGAAGGCTGTCTTCTCTTCGTCTTCTTGGGACATTTGCACTTGGTGGTAGCCCTTGTAGGCGTCCAAAAAGCTTTTGTACTTGTACCCCATAACAGCTTCTATTTTGGCATCAATCTCTGGCAAAGGATAATAGTCCTTTGGACATGCGGAATTCAAGTTTTTAAAATCTATGCACATCCTCCATGCTCCATCTACTTTTTTGACCAACATCGTGTTGGATATCCACGTAGGATACCTAACTGGCCTCACGATCCCTGCTTTTACCCATTCTTCCACTTCCTTGGCCACAACTTCGCTTTTTTGGCAGATAGCACCCTCCGCTTTTGGCTCACCGGTGTTACCGAGGGATTCACATTAAGCTTATGTTGGGCGATCCTTCTTGGCACTCCGGTCATGTCTTACGGCTCCCATGCAAAGACATCCAGGTTGTTCTTTAGCAATTGTTTTAACTGTTCTGAACCTTCTTTTGACAAGTTTCCCCCAATCGTGACCAGTTGGTCGGGGAAGGCCTGGTTGATCATTACTTCCTCTGTTAGGTTGACGGCTTGGTGATCTCCCTTCTTTGGCTCTTCTTTTGCCATTTTCCTCTTTCCTATATCTCTGCATTCATTAATAATCGAAGATGATGTAACAAGAGTTGCGATACCTCGAGGTGTTGGGAATTTCATAATGGCGTGGATGGTAGATGGAATGGCCCTTAGCCTCCTTATCCCTGGTCTTTCTAGGATGATATTGTATGGGGAGGGGGCGGGTATGACGGTGAATCTCATCATGGCCCTTCAGAACAACCCTCCATCCCCGAAACACACTTCCAACTGTATCTTCCCAACGACTTCACACTTTCCCCCGAGAATCCAGAAACCGTGCTGTGCGTCTTTGTCATCCTAGTTGCTTGGGTGAAGGCTGTTAAAATAGTGCTCATACATTATTTCCACAAACGCACCGCCGTCCACATGTACCCTCCTTACCAAGTACCCTTCGACCTCGGCCTCTATCACAATTGCTTCCTCTGACAAGTCTTCGTCCGGATACGGTGGGACGTTATTGGGACGTTCATCCAGTCCTCGTTCACCCACCTTGCCTTCCTTTTTCGATTATCACTATGTCCCGACACCATGTGGATTACTTTGGCCTTTTGAGGGTGGCCTTTCTGACCGCCCTTTCCTTTCTGCCTTATGTCTTTAATCAAGTGGTTAAGCTTTCCTGACTCCAAGACGGCCTCTAACTGTCTTCTTAGTTGAATACAGTCATTCGTATAGTGTCCTTTAGCACAATGATAGTCACAATACCTGTCCATGTTCTCCTTTTTTGGTGTTCCCACCAATAGAGGTGGAGCCGGAAGATTCAGTTGATGCTCTGCTGCCAAAATTTCCTTTGGCGAGCTGGATAAGTCTTCTAGGGTGAATATTCGGTACACCTCTTGTGGACGTTGCGGATGACGGTAAGGCAAGGTATAGGGATGGGTGTAGGGGGTCCTGTTCTGATAGGCCCCTCGGCCACCCCCCCCCCCCCCCCCCTCTTCCTCCAAAACCCCTTTTCTAGGAACGGTCATACCTTTGGCCTCCCTTCAGGGAACTAACCCCCCGGATATACTCCCCTCTAGGTAGCTCGGCATCTCTAAAGGCTGTTTCAGCACGAACAAAGTCGTCCACGTGCTTCAGCATCTCATCCACCGTCTTGGGTATGCTTTCAGCAAACCGCTTGGCCAGACCCGGACATTTGTGTGAACCCATGAATGAAGAGATCCTCATGAGGTCAGGCACATTAGGGATGGAATTGGATTCACTTACCCACCTTTCTTTAAATACTGGGAGGCTCTCGTTGGCCTTCCGGATGATCTTCGTGATCTCTGTAGGGTCCTTTGCACACACCTTCAGCATTCCAAATCGTGTGAGGAATTTAGCCTCCAAATCGTCCCAATCGTCTATGCTTCCCGAAGACAACTCGTCAAACCAAGCTCTGGCCTTATCATCTAGTGTTTGTTGGAACATTCGGCACCAACGGGCATAGGCCATTCCCCCATGGTTCCCCATCCCTTTGAAATGGTTGATGTGGTCAGCTGGATCTCCCGTCCCCGTGTAAATCCTAACATTGGCCGGCATCCTATGGCTAGAAGCTGAGTATTCAATGATCCTTCGGCTAAGGGGACATTTGGCCAATGATTTGAAAGGCTTTCCCAAATCATCATCTGCCACCTTGTCCCCCTTGCTTTTCCCTCTATCGCCTTGGCTTTCCTTATTTTTTCCCTTATCTCCCGATGTTCTTCCCCTTCGTCAAAACTGATTAGCCTTGGCTTCATGTAGTCCCTGTTGCTTTTGTCCTTTATCAACTCTTTTAGGGCCGATAGGTGACCCTCAATGATTTCTTCATTCGTGAGGTTGTTATGGTTGTCATCATGAATTTCGATTTCAGGTGATGTTGGGGCAGGACCCACCATTCTTTAGCTACTAGGTAGATCGAATTTAGGGTCCCATGGATGGCGCCAGTCTGTAGATGAAAAAGTCCGCTGGGCCACTAAGTGGGCCGAGAATGCCTCTGGGTCGTCTGGGTCTTCCTCTCCACAAGCCTATAAGAAATTAGCACACGTTAGCTCGCCTCGGGTGGGAGGCCCGATACCAACTCCGGTGTGAGAGTACGAATCTGATTGAGCCGGATGGCCAATAATATGTAGAGCGGAATGGCCAAAACAGTGTGTGTAATAAGTATGAGTGAGAATGTCTGACTTACATTGAATGAGGGAGGTATTTATAGTGTTAAGAACACTATAGCGGACTATAGCTCCTCGGAGGTAACACTCCTTGAGCCTTGTGATCTGACAGGCCAACCCTTGGTCCAGCAGACTTTGCGAGGCCTCTGGGTAAAAGGGTGCACCAGTTGTTCCCGAGGGAATCTGTCCTACTTTTGAGGTGTGCAGGCGGGTGAGTCTTCTATCCGAGCGCCAAGCGTGTGTCCACTGGATAATAGGGTGCGCCGTTTCTTCCCAATGCATTGACACTACCTTTGAGGATTCCCTCCGGTCTTGTGCCTGGTAGATGGGCCGGTCTGCCAGGCCTTACGGCCAATCTTGCTTCTAGAAGATGGCTGGTACGTAGATATGGCCAAGCGACCATATATGCGAACATGCCGCGTAACATCCTGATAACGCAATCTGGATAACATCCCCACCGTCCAAAGCCAATGCCATATTTGAGATTTGATAATAAATCACCCATGGAATTGCCCCAAGGTAATACTAATACTGCTAGTCCAAGAATCGAGGGGTTTACTCATAGAAACACGCTAAATCCTACTAATAATGCAACAAGCTCGTTTGCACTCGTGTAGAACCAAACAATACTCATACACATGGAAATAAGTACGTACGAGGTGGATGATCTGATCTAGTATACGTAAACGCAAGTGTTACACCGTACACAAGTTACCTACGTAATGAACTCAAGTCATCTTGTGTATTTCATATGAAAGCATTTTTAGAAACTTTATGTATTGTCTAGAAAGTGAAAAATAAACCAGTTTGAAAAGTTCTAAAAATTAAAAAGTTTGTGCGCCACAAGCAGGTATCGAACCCCGCAACTATCGAAAGGAATGGTAGAGATCTACCAACTCATTGAACACAAACATGTGAACTACTTGAATTATTATTATTATAAAGAAAACATGGTAAAAAGTCACCAGGATTGGACCTTTTCCCAAATCGGAGCGGTAATATGAAGCTGCGACTATCGTTAACAAGATGAAAGAAAGATACACCAAAGTGATCGAGGTTGGAAAATAAAAACAAGCTTGATTTAAAGGAGCTTATGTTTATCGAGAACATGACATTTATACCCACACACATGTCCACATGTATTTTGCAAATATACCATTTACACTCGATTAAGGATGTGACTAAATTCAAATCATGAACACAACGTTTATTGCATAGTCTAATGGTAGTAGGATGTGCTTTGTAATGCCAAATTTTATAGGCTCAGGCCCGAGACTTTGAAGATAGTGCACACAACAAAAAACTATTGCCAAGTAATTGTCGATAGACAAAACCAATTCGCCCTGCAACCAAATATTCCAAACTCGGTGATGACTCACTTGAAACCTGTAAGTTTTCTTTACGGTTATTCATATTGGAAACAAGCATTTTTGTCTATATAAATTACTTGCCTGACTTTGTATAGGTCAAGATAGTGACAACTTCATACTAAACTGCTTATTTTGACTTGAAATAAACAGTCCTCTTTGTAAAATCAAATACGCACTTAAAAATATGTAACTATAAGTCTACAACCACCTAATATATATGATCAAAAACTGATATTACAAGAAACGTTGAACATGATGCTCATTATTATACAACGATGAAAGCTTCACTAGTATTATTGGAATATACATGTTAAATATTTACAGGCCACGCGATATTTGCCATAACCGGACCGGACGGAACGGACCGAAATGGTCCAAGACCCCGAACCGAGGACCAGACCGAAATGGTCCCATCGTTGTTTCAGTCTAGTCCTACTAGGCATAGTCGACGGGGTTTTGGCAAGACCAGACCGAACAGAAGATCAAAATGGTATAAAACCCGGACCGAGGATCGGATCGAAATTTTAATGTTTGATCCTGTCCAATTTTTCAGGCCGAGTCAGTTTTGAGTCTGCAATGCTCAACCCTATATATAAGTTTTGGATAAACCCATATAAACCATACATCAGCACGTAGTAGAACTGAGCCACGGAAAAAAATGGAATATCTCTTCAGAAATAAAAAGGAGATTGATATTAGAGATACCATATCATCAATAAATCCCTTCGGTATATTTATATTATTTAACTGATATAACAAGTGTTAAGAGTTAAAATGACCAAAACTTACAGAGTTTTGGCACGAAAAGAGCGTCTTTTTATCGAGAACTAACATAAGATGTGGCTTGTTACGTATCACAGGAATAACCACGTACCTTTTATGTGCAAAGATATTCAATACGAACCATAACATTCTTAATTTTAAGAAATTTTATAGAAAAAATGTTAATTTTATATAAGAACCTTGTCCTTCATGCATAGAGATGACTCGCTATACCATCTAAATAATCTTCCAGTCTCCAGAATACGAAAATTATCTAATTTATTTAAACTAATGTTTATTTATTCCAAATTTATTAATTTGTACAAATTTTTATTGACTTTTTAAAGGTATAGATAATGATGGCTTCGGAAGAATCTCTCTTTGTTTAGCGAAAACAAGAAATTTCAAATCGGTACAGCAAAACGTTCCATCAACTAATAAACAAGTGTTGAAAATTTTATTGAATCACATCGGTCTTGTCATCGTATAAATATTTTAGGAACTTTTTGTTCTGTGTAGAAAGTGAAAAAATATAAATTCTCTAAAATGAAATGGCTGAAGAGAGGATGACTAGTATTGAAGCAGGTTCTGTCCCTACTAATAGGGTCGGGTACGGTGAGCCATGGTTCGGCTGGTCACTATGGCGCGAGACCATGGCTTGAGCCAACTGTACCGTGTGTTGAGTTATGGGGTTTTGGATGGCTATCACCAACCAGTGTTATGGCCTATAACGCGAGCTCATGGCTCAGCCAACTGTATCGTGGCTCGTGTTATGGGCTCGAGACATGGGTTTTTATTTTTATTTATTTTTTAATTTTTTATTAGTTTTTTATTCAAAGTGAGGCCATTATAACACCAGAATTTTGGTGTTAACCAGGGAGGAGGTTTGGTGGGTTATGGGTTGTTTTGGTGTTATGGGAGAAAAAGCTTACGTGGCACACCTTTTTGCCCACGACTTGAACTCCACGGCTCGACTGTACCTAGCCCTCTAACTCATACAAAGACAACCTATGGAATTCTTCAGTTATTGAGTTTATATACAGAACATAGTAAAAACTAAAAAGTTATTAGGTCCCGTAACACTTAAAGACTGCTTACGCTTAAATTTGGTTTTTCAATAGGCGAAAGTGGAGCTGAGAACATGCGGCTGCTCTAATATATAAAGTAAAAACCGCTTATACTTAGATTACTTCTATTGAATTTTGATTACATTCAATGTTCTTTTTATGCCACCAATGGCATCTTAAAATTTGATGTTTACTACGGAGGAAACAAGCTATTCCAGACATTCTACTACCTACCTCATACCAGATCGTGGAAGGTAAATATTTTTAAACCCACGAGTCATGCCGATCGAAGTGGTGTACTAGGTTTCACCTGTTACTTGCATGTATTACTATGTTACAACTTGGAATGAAACGTTTTCTCACTATCTTAAGCAAGCAATGTTCATATACCAACATACTTGACGACGGTACATAATCACCACATTCAAGCAAGAGCATAGACAAACATAATTACCGCAGCTTGAAAACAAAGATGAGTAAGAAGTCGAGCTTCCTGTTTGAGAAGACGAATCAAGTGACTCAATGTCACTTTGAAACAACTCATCAAACAAATCTTTTAGTTGCTTAAAAGACTCCTCCCCGTTTTCCAGTTGCTCAATGGCGAGAAGGTAAATATACGAAGCCCGCTTGCCTTAAAGTGGAAACAAAAGAACTATCTACATAAAGCACACAATTTGTCATGGTTTTTGACCATTTCAACTCGAATACAAGAAAATTACATGTCGGTTTAGCAAAAAGTAGTCGTCGTTTTTTTAAAAAAGAGTGTTAAGTCAGATTAGTTGGTATCGAACCCCGCACCTTTGGCTTATAAAGCCAAAGATCTACCAACTAATACAACCTGCACACCTGAAATACTTAAATCTGTTATTAATGATATATACAAATATTGTATAAAGACATCAGGTCCGGACCTCTTTTCATGTAGAGATGAGCGGCAATATAAAGTCGTGACTATTGTTAACATGATGAAAAAAGATACAAGCTTGATATAAAGGAGCTTATGTTTTTCGAGAATATGACATTTTTATACCCACATCGAGGGAGGAAGCCAAGACCATATATGACCGGGTGCACAAAAAATTTAAATTGTAATTTATAAGAGTTAAGATTTGTTTTCTATTTTTAACTATACTTATAATACTAGAAACACATTTTCGATGGACCGCGTTCATTTAAAATGTAGCGCAGGTCTGATGAGGTTTTCAAGGATCGAATGACCAAGCAACACATCATTAAACATCATCATAAAATAAGAATAAGAACAAATGGGTATATGAACCTTAAGTAATATGATATAAATATGAATACAGGTTGAATGTAATTCACAGGATCCTAATCTATATATAATGTATGAAACGGTATGATAGTTGAAGCGTTGTGATGGTCCTGAAAAACCAACAGTCGCGCCTCTTCCATATAACCGTTTATAACTGCTGTCTATACTATCTATGGTTTTGGGTTTGTTGGCATGTGGCCCAAACCCGTATGTATACAGGCTTCCAAGTATCTTGGGCTTGTTCTTTTGTTCTTCCTGGTGTTGCTGTGTCGATTTGCAGCCCTTAACACAACAGAAAACCAAATTGTTATTCATGTGTTCAGGGTTAATTGGATTAATTCCCAGCATTTCCCCTTAATCTAATTAATATGTGTGTTCTTCTTATTCCTTGATTCTTCATGATCTTCATCATTCCTTAGTATGCAGATTGTGATTTTTCTGCAATCTTCTATATATGCTCATCTTTCTTGAACATCCAATTCTCGCACAAGTCCAAGGACTAAGACATTTGTCTTCTTTCTTCCACCTTTGTGGAAATATGGTGCCCTTTGCACAAGTCCAATCATATGTCTCAAGACTCTCCATCTCTAGATATGTGGATGCCTATGGTTGTTCCATATAATGATGTAATAAACATCCCTTGTAAGCCATATATATTCTTCCTTTTATCCTTGTTAGTTAAGGATTTTCTACAATTGTACCAAGTATCTTCAATATCTTTCTTCTTTCTTGATTGCGTCTTCTTAAAAAAAAGAAACGCAGATTTGAAGAATCTTGATTGATGAATGAATCATTATTGTTGTGTTCCTTCTTGGCTCTGATACCAATGTAGCGTAGGTCTGATGGGGTTTTACAGGATCGAATGACCAAGCAACACATCATTGAACATCATCATAAAATAAGAACAAGAACAAAAGGGTATATGAACCTTAAGTAATCTGATATAAATATGAATAAAGGTTGAATGTAATTTACAGGATCCTAATGTATATATAATGTATGAAACGATATGATTGTTGAAGCGTTGTGATGGTTTTGAAAAACCAACAGTCGTGCCTCTTCCATATAATCGTTTATAACTGCTATCTAAACTATCTAGGTTTTAGGTTTGTTGGCCTACGGCCCAAACCCGTATGTATACCGGCTTCCAAGTATCTTGGGCCTGTTCTTTCGTTCTTCCTAGTGTTGTTGTGTCAATTTGCAGCCCTTAACACAACAGAAAACCAAATTGTTATTCATGTGTTGAGGATTAATTGGATTAATTCCAAACATAAAATGCATTTGGAATAAATCGATGTTTTTTTCAAAAATTAAAATTACATCGAAAATACCCATAGGTGGCACCCACGGGACACCCCTGGCTACGTCCTTGCCCACACCACACGCATTTTAGGCATGTATTTTGTAAGCGAACCCTTTACTCTCTCTTTACTCTCTGATAGAGATGTTGAGTATATAAATCATATCTCCCTCGTATCCTACTTTCGCGACTTTCGGTATTGCTGTATATGGTGTCAAAACGTATATCTATCGATAAAAATTATCAAAGTTAGTCAAATGGTAGTAAGATGTGCTTTGTAAGTCGACTTTTAGCCCAGGACTTCGAAGATAGTACAATCAACTATCACAATGAAACCACATATTTTTATAGTGAAAAGGGAGAACCAGAATTTGGCTTGTAATAAGTAACTAGTGAAAATTTAAACAGATAATAATGGGTACATAAATTTCTTGAACCCACAAGTACTGGGTTTCACCTGATACGTCGCAAAAGGTGAAACTTGCAAGGCTTACTTTGTTGCAACCAAGAAGCCAAATAGTTTTCTCACTATCTTAAGGCAAGCAAATGTTGATATACCAGCAATGCTCAACAATAAATTAGCTAATTTACACTTTACATCACAACTTATATAGCCATACATAAAACATAAATGTTGATGAAAATTCCAAACATGCACTATGTTACCAGTAACACAACTACTGCATATGTTTAGATAATTAGATGTAGGCATTTAGAAGCGCAAGAGAAATAGTAACTCTTTCATACCAAAACCATCAAAAACTTTAAACAGCCGACAGTATCAAATACTTGTCATAATAAAGACTAGTTCTAGTGTACTCGACTTCAAACAACACCAAAAAGTAAAGATAGGGTAAAGATGTTTAATGCAACAGCAGCAACATCACCATGTACAAGTCAACATGTGCAACAACATTTTCCCATCCGTCACCAGACACTAGAGCTGAAAACAATGAAATTATATGCAAACAAATAAAAACTATAAAGAGAAACAGAACCGAACTACCTAGAAGAAAAAAAAGATAGGACAAACTGGATGTTCAGAATCAAACCTCGTACCTCTCGGATACAAAGCCATTGTTCTACCATCTCATTAATCCTACCCCTGAAGATATTGATATTATTTAATTTATTTAACTGATATAACAAAGTTTATAATGCGAAATGGTAACTTTGCATTCAAGATTAGGACGGTGACATACCCGTATTTAAGAGTATGCAAGGTGTGAAACGATTCCTCAATGGGGACAAGGATATGGAGGAGGCTAATGCTGAGAAAAGGGAATAGGATATGGTAAATACACTTTCTGAAATTCTATGACCCAATGCCATCGTGTATGAGAAGCTCTACAACCATTAATCAAATGGTTGTGACTCTGTGTGACACAAAAAGGTTATTGTGTTTAAGTTGAAAAATGAACCCTTTAAAAAATTCTGAAAAATAAAAAAAGCAAGTTGTACTCATCTGGTATCGAACTTCAAACCTCTCGTATAAAAAGCTAGCTCACTACCAACTCATACATATTCCTTCTACTCAATCTTTAAATAATTAATTTAATAAAGAGATTAAGAGAACATGGTAAGAAGTCCCAAGTCATGAGCTTCGGACCTCTTTCCATGTAGAGGTTCTGGAGCTGCAACATAAACTCGCGACTATCGTTAAAAAGATGAAATAAAGTGTAGAAAAACATGATACAAGAGATCCCAAAAAACTTTTATATTGATTAATCAAGATTTAAAGTAACAAGACTTGAATAAAAGAAACTAAGACTACCAGTGCTAATCACGTGTAGTCCTATTATCTACATGATAATAGTTTTACAAATAAAAACAAAAAATTAAGAGATCAACTAAGGTTTCGAGATCAAGAACAAGAGAGAGTAACTATGTGCTGAAAAAACACAGATAGAATGAGCAGCGATGCAAACAAGAGAAACACGCTCCCATAGATATGTTGAGGGAATGGGCTTAAAGAGCCGTTGTAGCAATGGGCTTGATAACTTGGGCTTAAGAGTCCAAGTGAAGAATCATCATACAGCAACAATAGTCCCTTCTTCATAAACCAAAGTGCACAGCAAGTCCAACTTGTAACCAAAATATTAAACATAAACATAATAAGTATCTGTGGTTAAGTATGAGTGACAGATTGAGTAATATATTTTAACATCCCCCCTTAATCTGACAATCCATACAAGTTAATCATGACAAGTTTGTTAACAAACATTTGGTGTAAATCTTTTTCCAACCCTTTAGTAAGGATGTCTGCAATTTGATTTACAGAATCCACCTTTTTAGTTTTAACAACACCACTTAATATTTTTTCCTTTACAAAGTGAAGATCAATTTCGAGGTGCTTAGTTCTTTCATGAAAAACAGGGTTGGCTGCTATCTTAATAGCAAAATTACTTTCATAGTGAAGGGTAACTGGGAGCAGGTTTTCACACTACAAGTCTTTTAAGACTTTGAGTACCTAAATTACCTCACTGGTTACTAAGGCAAGAGCCCTATACTCTACTCAATAGATGACCTAGAGAGAGTGTTTTGATTTTTTCTTTTCCAAGACACCAAATTATCATTTACAAAAACATAATATCCAGTCACGAATTTTCTTGTAACAACACATTTAGCCCAATCAGCATCAGAATAAGCATTAAGAATCATACTAGATTTCCTTGTGAAATGAATACCCAAACCTGGAGAGCTCTTAAGATATCTTAATATCTTGAAGGTAATTTTAATATGAGAGTTCAAAGGAGAATCCATGAACTGACTCAAACAATGCACATCATAAGAAATGTCAGGCCTAGTGTTAGTTAAGTAAATAAGCTTTCCCACGAGTTTCTGATAGTTAACAATATTAGCAAGAAAGGGGTCCTCCTGGGTTGGCTCATTAGTGATAAGAAGTTTAGATGGCAAGAGAGTCTTAGCAGGTTTACAAGCAAGCATGCCATATTCAGACAGCAAATCGAGCACATACTTTCTTGATTTAAGCACACACCATTATCTGTATCAACAACTTCAATTCCCAAAAAAAATTTCAATTTGCCTAGATCTTTCATCATAAACTTGGTTCTTAAGAAGACTTTGAATTTCTCAATCTCAACAGTGTTGACTTAGCATTCTATTTCCTAGTGTATATAGAGTAATCATATTTACTTTTAACAAAGCCATTTTCATTCAAAACAGAGGTGACTTAGCATTCTATTTCCTAGGAGCTTGTTTAAGACCATACAAAGATTTTTTAAGCCCACAAACCATGTTTTCACCCCTGGAAGATATCCTTTAGGTGGTTTCATGTACACAGTCTCATCAAGATCACCATACAAGAAAGCATTATTAATGTCAATTTGAAAAACAGGCCAAGATTTCACAATAGCAAGATTAAGCAAACACCTAATACTGACCATCTTAACAACAGGGCAAAGGTTTCATCATATTCTATTCATTCCTTTTGACTAAACCGTTAGGCAACAACCCCGCCATATACCTTTCAATCTCACCGCTAGACTTAAACTTCAATTTAAAAATAGATTTACAACTGAAGGCCTTCCTACCTTTAGGGAGCTCAACGATATCCCAAGTATCATTTTCAAGAAGGGAAGCAAGCTCGGAAATCATGGCATCAACCCAACGAGAACTCTCAGATGCCTCAAAGAAGGTTTTTGGCTTACTGTTTTTGTTAAGTTGGTTGACAAAACAGAAGTTCTCTTTATTAAGTCTATAGTAGCCAACAATTTTTTTAAGACCATACTTAACTTTGGAGTTAACAACAAAATCATTGTAGTTCTTAGGAAAGACAGAAGGTCTTAAAGACCTTCTCAATCCATGACCACCCCGAGCATTAGTCATTGAGTTATCCCCCAAGTTTACTCCTATGTTTTGATCATGGAAGGGAGAATTGGGATTGAATTCAAGGTTTCCCTCGGGACTTTCATTATCATCAAGTGTGGCAACCTTTTCCCTATTCAAGCTGACATCACTTGTATCATTGCTTGAAGCAATTTTTCTAGTGTCACCTAGACTAGAAGGTGGGATGCTAGAACTTAGTGACCCAAGGTCACCATTATGTTTTATTAATACTCTCTCATCATCATCGGGAAGCCCAGGGTTATCATAGTCAAAGAATTTTAACAGATTTAAGTCTTGTAAAACATTTGAGTTCGTATCTTCATTGACATTAGTAGAAGAATCTTTAAAAGGAAATATGGTCTAAAAAAATTAACATCTCTAGAAACAAGGAAGTGATGCCTATCAAGACTATAAGCTCTATATCCCTTCTGAGAACTAGAATAACCCATCATAACACATTTTTCAGATTTGTTAGCAAGCTTATCATGACTATTAAGAATAGTAGCAAAAAAAAGACAACCAAACATTCTGATAAGAGAGAGATTAGGACAAGTACTGTAAATCATTGCAAAAGAGTTTTTTCCATTAAGTACAGAAGAGGGCAATCTGTTAATAAGATAAGTAGCAGTTAGCACACATTTTGTCCAATATATAAGAGGAATTCTGATGAGACTGCTTTTATACATAGTCTCATCGTCCAAAACGGGCTTTAAATGCATAAAATATCATGAAAATGGCCAAATATATGCTTGTGTTTGTTACTTGTATATTTTAGGTACGGATATTGAGAAAATGGCAAAAGATCACAAGAATCATGCAAAAACGAACACGGGAAACGAAGCCGCACAATGAACCAAGCCCTAATGAAGATTTTCCAAGAAAAACCCTTGAAGATATGAAGATTATGCAAGAAGGGTCCTCCAATATTGAAGAATTGACACATTAAACCCTTGTATATTCATAATTACAAGATTGGTCCTTAAAGTTTGTCAAATTTACAAAAAAGGGCCCTCCACTTTGAAGAATTGGCAAGAATGGTCCCTCAACAATCATGACTTGTCAATATTAGTCCTCCAAGAAGTCAACCATACAAGTCAAGAGCATTAACTATGAATAAAATGCTAAATCAGCCCTTTAAGAATCAAGAATTGGCAAGAAATACCCCTGAAAATACTTTGGAAAAGTATTTGGGGCAAAAGTGTGAAAACCAAAACTTTGCTAACAAAGGAATTCAGGTTTTTGGCTATTTAAACTGAAATGAAAGAAACAAGGGAGATGAGGGACCAATTTGGGCAGACAACATAACTTACCTTAACTAGTGGTGGGGTGACACGTGCCCCACTCACTCAAAACAACCAATCACCACTCAGCCTTTAGCCATGTCACCATCCCTCTCACCATTATTTAACTAATCACAACAGATTAGTAAATTTGGCGCTTAACACAATATTTAAACCCAAAAAACAAATCAAAATTTATCGTATGAACACATTTGGGTTTTCTTAATTGTGTTGAAATTAAATCACCAAATGCTCCAGATTTATGATTAAGCATACCTTAATCATAACCCAACCCTCATAATCCTTACCACACCACTCAACAGCCTCACAAGAGATTCCCCTGCTACAAAGTTTGAAGAAAAGGCCAAAACTTACCAGCCATCCAACGTACATGATTCCTGCTTACTTTCTAAGCTCATTGTGAGCCTTTGGATACAATTCACCCTTGCCAACTCACACAACCAGCCAAGAAAACATCACATGATCTTCAAGATATTCAAATATGAAAAAGGGCATTTTGGGGGACTTCACAGCTTTAGGGTTTACGTTTTTTAGCTTCTTAGCATTAGTTTGTAGCCTATATAAAGGCATTAGGGTTTCACTTTGAGCCCTGCTCTTGATTTTTCCTTTGTTAAAGTTCTATAAATCCTTTGTCATTATTGAATGAAAAGTGTTTGAATCTTTGAAGAGAAACCAAGTGCCAATCTTATTTACTGCTTGTTTATGTTTAATGTTTACTAAAACTGAATCTCAAAACGTTTACTTAGGCTTTGTGCAAGAAATTGCTCAAAGTTCTTAAATCTTGATATTTTGGTAAGTTCTTGGTACACCATGGAATTTTTGGGCTATAAGTGGATCATAGCATCCTAATATTATGATATCAAGGTGTTATGAGGCTTATAACTTGGGGATAATCAAGTGTGGGGTACAAGAGTTGCATTAATCAAGGATTTGTCACTTTCTGATTTTGATATTTTTGCTTCTAACTTTGTTGAATCTTAGCAGGGTTGTTTGTGGAAGCTTGTGCTTGTTCTTGCTAGCACATAAGCTCAAAAATTTGTGGGTGTCGATGTACATCCATGAGGTTTGAACCCTTTTACCCAAAATCTGCTTAAATACTTGATTTTTGGTGATTTGGTGCATTGCTTGTGTTCTTGTGAAATTTGTGGCTTAATCGTGCTTAATACTGCATAATATAACTGATATTGTGTTTGATTGGGCTTGGTTGACCTTGGAATACACTTATACTTGTTTAAATTTGATTTGAAAAAGATAAAGGGTGTTTGGGATTATCTTTTTAAGTTCATAAATTGTTATTGTGTTGTTGAAAAGTGTTGTTTATTGTTGGTATCTGCTATTCACTTGGTTGTGTGCTAAAACTTGCAAGTTTTTAGTCTTATAACCTCAAATTAAAGATTGTGCCATAACTCACTTGTTTTGACTGATTTTGACCTAAGATTTTTGAAATACCTAGAGTATATGCATGTTTAGGGTTAAAAGGTGTTAAATATAAGTTTGTGTAACTTGATAACAAGATTTGAGTGTTTAAAATTGGCTTGGTGGTCAAGTATATCAGCAAAGTGAAAAATCTGCTTGTTTAGTGTTCATCAGTAACCTTTGTGTGCTTGAATCTTGATTTAGGCCTTGAACCAATGCAAGTAACTTGTTAATTTATGTTCATTTGAATTAAATATAGCTTGTGTATGCTTTTGGTGCAATTTGGTTGGCTGAATTTTGTTAAAACAACTTATTAAGTTCATAACTGCTTATTGTTCATGACTGTGTGAGATCTGGTGATAAATTGAATTAACTGCACTAATTGGCTGATTGGAAGTGTGATTTCTTTTTGTTTCTGACTCCTTGTGATTCACTGATCACAAGGGTGCCTTGTTTGTAACTTGATTCCAACAAAAAGTCACTAAAGACAAATAGTCAAGAAAGTCAAGCAGTGGGAAAAGTTCCCACTACTCAACACCCAAAACTAGCCCCTGCTAGTGTAATTTGTCATCCAGCTTATTTATAAACCAATTTGGCTTATCCAGACTTGCAACAACTTATTTTTTGTGATAGATCTTCCTCATTTGACCCATTTATTTGATCTGGAGCTTATCAGACCTTGGCTTTGACTTTTTACTAGAAAACTCATTAAGTTGACTTTTGATTAAGTGCTTATCTGCTTATTTCAGCTTATTGAGTGTGCTTATTGGAAAACTTTTTGTTGATTAAGCTTAGTTAAGTCATTTAAAAGCTTTTGAAAGTTGGATCAGCTCTTGGGGTGGCCTAGAACTCGAAAACAACTATTTTGTCGTTTTGTGAAGATAGCTTTTAGCTTATTCAGGCTTATTCCTTGTGCTTTTTCAAATTTTCTTTTTAAAGATCTCTTAAGTAACTCAAAAGAAGCTTGTGTGTCTAATTTGAGCTTATGGCATCAGCTTATAGCTTAATGGGCCAAAAAGCCCATTAAGAATAAGCTGCTTTGAAATAAGCTAGCTTAAACACATTTTCAGCTTTTGGGCCTTCAGATTTTTGTTCTTAAAATCAAATTTTAAGTCAGATAGGAGCTTTTGGGCTTAATTGGACAACATTTTTCTTATTGGGCCTTAAATAGCTCATTAAGGGGTCTGTTTGGACTTTTAGCCCATTTCTAGGCCCAATAGGGGTATTTTGTAATTTCAACTTCATTTCTGTGTTTATTTGGTTAAAATAAGCTAGTTTGCAACTTGTTAGAATTATTTTTATAAATTTTGGATTTTTATTAATATTTTATTACTAAAAATTAAAATTTAGGTTTTTCAAGTTTTTTTCATTTTTCTTAGATCAAATACATTAAGTTGGGAATTTTACAATTTTTAGAATATTTTTATTGTCATTAGATTAATTTTTAGAATTATTTTAAGTTTAAATAGTTTTTCATTGTTTTTAAATAGTTTTTATTTATTTTAAATTTTCAAAAATAGTTATAAATTTAGTTAAGGTATTTTGGAGGTGTACAAGTGAAAAAATCTCATTTTGGGCTTTTTGTTAATTAAATTGATTTTTGGGCTTTAATTGGCATTAAAAAATTATTATTTAATTAAATAAAAGGGTTGAGTGATTTTTAATTTTTGTAAACTCTAATTACATTTTTTAGGATTTATTGTAATTTTCTAGGATTTTTTGGGTAACTTTTTAATTTTGTCACTTTTTACGGTTTTACGTGTACGACTAATCGTCTTAGTTTAATTCATATTCGTAACCGTCATTCTCTTCTAATCTCTCTTCTATTTTCTTTCTTCATAAATTATAATCACAAAAGTTAATCAATTCTTAGCACAACATACTAGCCTCCTTGGGAAACGAACTTGAACTTCATTGGTCATTAGTGCTTGGTTTTCCTCAACCGACACTTAATACTTTCCCTATTTTGCTCTCTTTTCCTAAAGAGTAGTAAAACCACTACATCAATTTTGGCGCCGCTGCCGGGGAGGCGTGTTGTGTTTTGATATGGAAATTGTTGTTTTTATACTAACCATAAATAGTATTTGTATTAGTAGCACTCTACTAATACGTATTATCGGTTTTCATTTTTTGTGTGAATACTATTACTATATTGTATACGTAGAACAATAAATTCACAAGTACTCCAAAAGTGTGAAAACACAACCTTGATTGGGAGGTCATTACTCAATCATTGTATTCGAATCTCAAACAAGAAATCAAAGGCAAAATAGATAAATACTTTCGTGAAGCTTAATTTTGAAAAACACAAACTATAAGGTGGGTATAAGGCGGGTATTATAAAATATACCCTAAGGAAAAAGGCTCTTAAGTGCTTCGCACCGCCTCGTTTCCCCGCTTGCTTGTGAGAGTTTAGATAAAAAGGGCTAATCGAGGGTTTGCCAACCAAAGTATTATCTAAGTATCACATATATTTTCTTGGTTTATGTGAGCCCTATATTTTATATAGTCAAACAAGAATGTAATAGGTCATCTTAGTCGTTAAAAGGTCTTGTATTGTAATAGGTTAGTCGGGAAAACCGGGCTTGGACTTTAAGCTAATATTGTATAAGTTAGGGGCGTAAGCCCAAAACAAAGCCAAGCCCGGCCCATGTCTCTTAAACCCACAGCCCAAAAGCCAAGGGTATATATACCCTCTTCCATGTGTGGAAGAGGGTGTTGGTTACCATTTTATTTCTCTCTCTAAAAGTGTTTAACCTTCCAAATTCTCTCTTGTTTCTCTCTCTACTTTCTTCTCTTTCTCTCTCTAAATATCTCTTCTAAATCTTGTGTTATGGATTGAATGGGAACAACATTTGGTATCAAGAGCTTATAGTGGATAGGTGATTGAAGATTCGTGTGGTGTGTTCTGGATTTTTCGTGATCATTTTGATCTATATATCACGTCCCAAAAAATTTTCTTGTGTTTTTTATGGTTTTTTTCTTGATACAAATCTTCTACATAGTTGTGGTAGAGATTTGGTATTGTTACCTTGGCTAAAAACACAAAAATTTTGGGTGTTTTTGGCTTAAAATCACGAATTGGTTGTGTTTTGTCCGAGAAAAGTGGGATTTATTCCGATCAGGTCATCAGAAAAGGGCTTACAGTTATTCCGATCAGTGTAATCGGAATAGGGTTTATACATTCCGATTTGACATTCCGATTTAACATTCCGATTGGTCATTCCGATTTGACATTCTGATTGGTCATTCCGATTTGACATTCTGATTTGACATTCCAATTTGACATTCCGATTTGACATTCCGATAGGGTTTATTCCGACAAGGTTATTCCGACAAGGGTATTCCGATCAAGGCCATTCCGATGGATATTTTTTCCTGGACCATTTTTAGGCCATTTAAGTTTCAATTTCAAATTTTAGCGAAGCGAAAAAAATTTCGACCAAAAATTCGAATTTTCGCACCAAAATTCAAATTTTTAGGCCAATTTTAGGTTTTATTTTTGTCAAAAATTTTCACTTTTCAAAATTTTTTCCCTACTAGTTTTTGGCTATTTCTAACCCGATTTCAAAATTTGGCGATTCAAAATTTTTTGGCTTACCGTTTTGTCGGACTAAGGAATTTATTGTCGGACTGAAAAAAATTTGGAATTTTTTTTTTCGGAATTCCAACCACAATCAAATCACAACACATCCACTAAGATCCGTAATCCATACACATCATATCCTCTTCGAGACATCCGTTCAATGGACATCTTCGTGGATTCAACACCAACAACGTCCATGACTGAGATGAACAGAAGATGCAGAATCCAGAGGTTCAGACAAATACTGAGACTCATATCAGTAAACCTTCTAACAAGGATTCTACCACCAAAACCTTTCATGCAATCAAATACAAGATGTCGAAAGCAAAAGAAAGATGCATGGAACACATAAAGTTGCTTCAGTCACACCTTCAAGTTCTTTCAAGAGAAGACCTAAAAGGCACTCGTCTTGAAATTGGATTCAAACGGGTATTCTTTCTACTGTTTGGTCAAGATGTTGAGACATTCATCAGAACGATGCTACTTAATGTGGACCATCTTCAACAAGAACTTGACAGAGACGATTTTCACGAGAGTATATCCATGGAGGTCCTTTTAGCTCTCAACAATAAGTTCCAGCTATTCATTGACTCAAGTGGCTTATCCAAAAATGACTGAGAGTTCACAAGCACATACTTTACCAAATATACTCTCGTAGATCTTCAAGCGTTTAAAGAGACACTTCTTCAACATATGAGCAATATAAAGAAGTCAATTGCTGAAAGAACACGCCATCAAAGGCACTTTAAAAGAAGGGTGAATCAAAGACTGATGCAGACGAAAGAGAGCATTGTCGATATAGATCAAGCATTGGATGCTTCTTCGGTTGATACAGAGAGCAGCGGGACAGAATCAGAAACACAGCATATCAGTATCAGCTCAGGGAATGATCAAACAACCAATGATGCAGATATCAGACCCATTTATGATGATCAGCCAATGGCTATGGTACATTTAAATGCTGAATACGATGTTTCTCAACATACTGAGCAATCTGAACCCATTCTTGACACGTATCTAGTGAAAAAGGTTGATAGCAATACCACACCTGATTCATCAGATACGAGTACTAATGGAGGAGAGACTTCTCAGGATGTTGATTCTAAGATTCACGAGCTTGAAAGTCTGTTAGCTCAGAAGACTAAAGATTTTGAGGATGCCAAACTTGATTTTTCAAAGAAAAATAACAAATTTGAGGCTTACTTTGAAAAACTTGAGAAAGCAAATGTTGTTCTTGAACAAAAATTGGATCGTAAGATTCAAGATTTTAACGCGGAAAAAGAACATTTTGTGAAACAAATAAATTTGTTAGAAGCAAAGTTGGCTTCTCAAAATCCAAGTCCTCCGCCTGCTTCCTTAACTGAATTATCTGTGCAACCTATCGACACTACAGACAGTAATGACGCGAATTCTGAGAACGACATATTTGACAATATGAATATTAAGTTAGAACAACGTGTCGCTCAATTACTTCTACAAAATGAGCAATTAAAGGCTCAGATTCAGGAAAAGGTTTTTGCACTGACAGCGGTGAAAAATGAATTAAGGAAACTAAAAAGAAATAGTGTGGATACTAAGTTAGCAAAACAGTCAGTCTTGGGGAAACCTCCTTCTCAACCAGTCAGAAACCGCTCAGTTGCTAGACAACCGAATGCGTTTAAATCTGAATGACTCAAAATGTCGAATCTGAGGTTTGCATCCCAAGTTGACGTGCGTAGCAATTTTCCTAAACCAGTCACTCCACAATCTAGACCCTCCTTAAGAAAATCCGCTTCTGCGAAGCCCGATCACATGAATGCTTCAACCAGCTCTAGAAATAGCTCCAAGAACTTGCCTAAGCGTAGTACAAATGACGTGGATCACAAAAGCTATCTAGAGGATGCTAAAAACAAGACACAAGCAAGAGATAGGACCAAACCACAACCTAGGAGTATTGTTCATACATCTAGGAATTCTAGACCCTTCTATGATGTGCACAATTCTGCCAACCCTAGGAACTCTAGAGCCTTCTCAGATGCTAAGCACTTTGTTTGCACGAAATGTAATAAATGCGTGTTTAATGCCATTCATGATGATTGTATCACTAAAGTCCTGAACAAGGTGAACCAAAAAGCTAGAGCACCTCAGAGACGGAACCCTAAAGGAAATAGGTTTTCTCCAACTAAGTCTTCCGCTGTGCATGAGAAAACTATGTCTCCTCGACCCTCTCTTAGGTGGATACCAACGGGCAGAACCTTCAAAACAATAGGTCTTAGGTGGGTTCCTACTGGAAAGATATTTCCCTCTAGCTCGACAAAGGTTCTAGGTGAACCCCCACATGGTTCTCATCAAGATATCGCTAACCCACATTCAAGCATACAAACTACTGATGAAAGTGCAGGTAATAAAGTAAAGGTTCAACAAGAACACAAAGGTTTTCCATATTCATACCGCTCAACAAAAGACACTCTCAGAGTTTGGTTGATGAAGAAGCAGATATCAGAGAAACAAGCGTCTCAGGGGCTTCAAAACTAAGCTTCTACAATGACTTACAGCCACATTTCAGGCTGTAACTCGAACGTCAAAGAAAGGGAACTTTATCTCTTCAACGATAAGTTACCCTCAAAACGAGAAATTAATATTTCTCAGACACGAGCTTCTCTTAAAACTATTCAAAAGTTTTTAGCTCGTGTACATGGCTTATAGTCAAATTACAGACTGTAACCCGGGCTCACAAGACAGGAAAGTTCATCCCGATGATGACTTATCCTCAGAACGAGAAATTAAGTTTTCTCGGACATGAGCTATCTGTAAAAACATTCAACGTTTTTAAGATCATGTACAAAGACTTACAGTCACATGTCAGACTGTAACTTGTGCTTTAAAAATAGGAAAGCTCATCCCGAGTATGACTTATCCTCAAAACGAGAAATTCATACTTCTCGGTCATGAGCTTCTCATAAAAACATTCAAAGTTTTTAAGTTCAAGAAAAACGATTTCTAAGTAAATGTCAGCTTAGAACTCGAACTTCAACTTAAGGAAAGTTTATCACGGATGATAACTTATCCTTCACAACGGGAAAATTAATTTTTCTCGGCCATGAGCTAGTCACAAAACAATCAAAGTTTTGAGCTCATGAAAAACGGACCCCGAAAGGGGAGTGTACGTTTCAGTGCGCTTTCCCTATGCAATAGAAGAGAAGTCTTCTACCCTGATTATTTTAAAACAGTTGAACACAATTTTTCAAGAATTTCTCAAAAGGTTTTTCTAAATCTTTCAAAATTGTGTGTTCAACACTCCCTTCCTCATAAGTGGTTTTTATATCTCAAAATTGTCATATGTTATTTTGATCAATTTTTGAGGGGGAGCGTTTTAAAATCAAGCCTTTTAATGTTGTTGGGTACATCTATAAAATTGTCATATTTTATGTATCCAACACATTCCGAAAATGATATGAAATTGTCAAATGTAATATATTATATCGGAAAAGGCATCTCAACTCCGTACCTCAACATATTTTGTGGTGTCGTTTTTCTAAAAATTTGTCAAATTTTGTCTCAAGACACACATATATTGTTGAGGGGAGCGACCCGACTGAAAATGTTCCATGATTCATGCGTGCACACATGTTTCTCTCCCGTCGATTTTTTGGAAATTGTCATATTTTAATCTATTGGTATCTCTAATATTATATTTTTATATTAGAGATAGGGGAGAAAATGTGATTAAAATGTAATATATCGCAACAAGTGATCTTAAAGACTCAAGTGCAACTCTTTCCTTCACATGCCAAACTATTTCGTATATCGATGCATGTGTGTAGGGGGAGCTTTTCGGAAATGTAAAACTTGCAAAGTGTTAAAAGTTTTGATTTTTATCAAGCACTTTGAATGGTTTTCAATGGTTTTATGGTTACGATCTTTACCCAAAACAACCTACTATCCACGACGGAACGATGGAGTCAAAAGGTGGTTTAGGATAGGAAACTAAGTCCTATGATCCAACCAGAACTGGAGGGATCTACCCAAGGACATTCCATAGCTAGAAATAGTTGTCCTTAGGAAAGATGGAGTTGAATGAAGCTGAATGCGGACCAATTACTTAAGTTAGCACTGGAACAATCACAACAAGGTGCTAGTGATGACGTATTGGTAAGCATTGAAGGAGATGAATATTCTATGAAACTTAGGCAAAAACCGGGTTAACACATCTTTTGAAGACAAGTGTCATGGACCCAGTGATGCGATGCACAACCCTTCCCCAGCCATTCGAGTTTCTCTCAAAAGAAACTTGTCTCATTGTCACGAAGATCAACACGTAGCTATTGACTTTCTCACTCCGAGTTAGTTAATATTGAAAAGGTGGCAGTCTGCTCCAGCCTCCGATTACCAAAATGCACTTATTGAGTCTAGAGCCAAACGAGATCTATCTATCATCTCATTAGGACACAATCGAGTCCTACGCATTATCCTTGTGATATTGCCAGAACATCTGAGTGATACGACTCACAATGAAGATGGAAATCCTGCTTGAGCCAGCATCAAACAAGCTCATGGTAGGTAACTTGTGCGATTCTACACGAATCAAACTTGTGAGAACTGGAATGCAACTAAGTTTGATTCTTAATTGATTCAAACTTGATTCCAGGTTTCTTCGCAAAATCCATGTGATCTTGCCAGAACATTCAGAGTGACACTCATTAGTGTTCACAGTGACGAATGGAAATCCTTCCAGTGTCAACATCAAACAGCACTGCGGTAGGTAACTCGCAAGATTCTCTATGAATCAAGCTTGTGACAAACTGGAAAGCAACAATGGTGCGATTCTTTTAGAATCAAACTTGTTCCAAGAAATCTGAATTGACGACTCTAATCAGACGGATAATTTATCCTTATGATTCACTCTTTACGTTCGCAGTCTGCTTTGAGACGGTAGAGTAAAGAGAACTGGCTACTACCGCTGGGAAACCCTGTCAAGGAGGTTCTTAATCGAATCTACCTGATCACAGGTATGGTATTTAATATCATTTAACGGTCTTCACCGAACGGAGGTAAAACGCTACAGAGTTAGGGTGAAATGTTCAAAGCCATTTCATCCGTGTCTATATATGTTGCTGCATATCAAGAAGGTGGCGTAGCTGTACAACTGATGTCGATTCAGAAGTCACAAGAGCACAAGATGGCGATAATCAAGATACCTAAGAATGTAAGAATGTAATAGGTCATCTTAGTCACAAGGAGTACAAATGAAGATCTCAAGCACTCAAAGTCAAATGACAAAGGCTCAAGATAAAGATCACGAAAGCATGAAGGAACAAAGTTGTTACAAACAAGATCAAGACCAAGATACAAGACCAAAGCAGGAAGATCTCCTCTACAAGAATGTATTCACTCAATCATCTTATGCTTTTTAAGCTTTTTAAGATGACCGATACATTGGGGGAGATTGTTAGCGCTATATTTTATATAGTCAAACAAGAATGTAATAGGTCATCTTAGTCGTTAAAAGGTCTTGTATTGTAATAGGTTAGTCGGGAAAACCGGGCTTGGACTTTAAGCTAATATTGTATAAGTTAGGGGCGTAAGCCCAAAACAAAGCCAAGCCCGGCCCATGTCTCTTAAACCCACGACCCAAAAGCCAAGGGTATATATACCCTCTTCCATGTGTGGAAGAGGGTGTTGGTTACCATTTTATTTCTCTCTCTAAAAGTGTTTAACCTTCCAAATTCTCTCTTGTTTCTCTCTCTACTTTCTTATCTTTCTCTCTCTAAATATCTCTTCTAAATCTTGTGTTATGGATTGAATAGGAACAATAGTTTAAATTGATTAAACCCTCTTGAACGTTTTGGTGTTCCACCAACGTTCTAAAGTCATCGAAGGCGTTCACTTCATGTGACCGTTTTCATTCCTTGAGGCTTCTTTAATCAAGAGATTTGATTAAGGAGGAGATTTGTAGATTTTTGTCTACTTAATACAATCACAAAAATCCAAAAAAAGTAAAAACAATCAAAAACCACAAAAAAATTGGAAAAATTAAAAACACCAAAAAGAATCTTCTTTGCTCATCCCCACATTGTACGTGACGTTTATGCAAACTCGTAACCAAGCAAGAGGTGCACGTAAACGTAGAAACCGAAAGGCGTCAACACCTACTCCTAATCTTTCTAGTTAGGAGTCTCCTAT
Organism: Glebionis coronaria; assembly: GCA_025667525.1. NCBI lineage: Eukaryota > Viridiplantae > Streptophyta > Magnoliopsida > Asterales > Asteraceae > Glebionis > Glebionis coronaria. The sequence continues at coordinate 640,826,232 of CM046877.1, forward strand.
TGACGAACCTATCGTAAGAGAAGAACCAACCATGGCGAATCGAACTATGATGGAGTTACTTCAAGCACCCACCGAGGGTTATGGAGAGGCTATTGTGATTCCCGGTATCCTTGCGGAGAATTTTGAAGTGAAAATGGGTTTGTTGTCGATGATCCAAAACAACAAATTCCGTGGTGATGAAAAGGACAACCCGCACAACCATATCCGCCAATTCAATCGTCTTACCGCCACTTGCAAATTTAAGGATGTTGCTAATGACTCGATTAAGATGATGCTTTTTCCGTATTCCTCAGCGAGGCCCGCTAAAATTTGGTTAGAGAAAGAGCCACCCAATTCTATATTGACGTGGAAGGATCTCGTTTCTAAGTTTGTGAACCATTTTTTCCGCCCTCTAAGACTACGCATTTGAAAAATGAGATTTCAAAATTTTCACAAGAATTTAATGAGAGTTTTTCAACGGCTTGGAATAGGTTTAAGAAAATGTTACATGAGTTTCCTCATCACGGTTTTTCCGACTTGCATCAAATTGACACGTTTTACAATGGTTTAAATGTTCATGAAAGGGATTATCTAAATGCCGCCGCGGGTGGTAATTTTTTTGTGTAAAACGGTTGAGGAAGCTTTGGTGATAATTGAGAATAGATCTAATGTGTATAGTCCTCGTAACACATCGAGTGTTCGTAAGGCTTTGTCTTCGGCTTCACCTTCTTTGTCTAATACCATCGATGCTTGCCAAATTGAGGCGAACTTGGAAAACAAAATCTTTGATAAGCTTAAAGGACTTTTAATTGAATTCAAAGTTGGAGAACAAAGTGCTCCCGCTAAGGCTAAAGCGGTTGAGGTTTCATGTATGTATTGTGGCGGAGGTCATGATTTCTCCGAGTGCATTACCAACGGTGGTAACACTTCGAGTGCCTACGCGGCCACGGGAACTTACAACCAAAACGGTCAAGTTACCCGCTCTAATCAACTGACTCCACTGGGTTTTGCTCCCAATCAAAATGCTAACAACAACTATCTAAACAATCAAGTTGGTTTTAAAAACAACTACAAAGGAAACTATGGGAATCAAGGGGCTAATAATCAAGTTTCAAACAAAAATCAAAATAATGATTTTCAAAACAACAACAAGGGTTTGCAAACTTTGAAAGATCTTCCAAATGAATTTGTTGAATACGCTAATGGAAACGATGCTAGGTTTGACAACATTCAAAGAGAAATCATTAGCCTAAGATCCAAGTTTAAGAACGACTTGAAGAAGGAGTTGAAAAACGAGTTAGCAAATGAGCTTAAAATCCATACAAACAAAATGGAAGGAAATGTAACTAGGTTACAACAAAACCAACAAAAAATGGAACAAGGGCAACATGAAATAAAACAAGAGATGATTAAGGCCGAGAAGAGGCAATCCATGTTTGAGGATAAAATTTCATCTATGTTTGAGGCTATTGTGTGCAAACCGTCTTCGAGTAGTCTTCCTAGCAACACCATATCAAACCCTAAGGGAGAGATGAAAGTGATTACCACACGTAGTGGTAACACACTCAAGAAACCGACTCCTCAACCAATTGCTCCTACGGAGGATGCAATTGAGGAAGAACCCGAGGCGGTGGTCGAAAAGGAGCATGTCCCAATCCCACGAAGTACCGCTCATGCCACACCTACGGTTGACCCATTACCACATTTGGAACCCGAGATTCCAAAGGCTATGCCTATGACTCAACCCACACCACCTTTGCCCTATCCATCAAGACTTGGAAAGGAGAAACGTCAAGAGCGCGATAATTACCAATTTGAGCTTTTTATGAAAATGTTTCGTGACGTTCATTTTAATGTGAGTTTTGCCGATGCTTTGGTCATGATACCTCGATTTGCCACTAACTTTAGAAATATGTTGAACAACAAGGAGAAATTGCAACAATTGTCTAGTTATTCATCGGTTTATCTTAACCGCATACCTCAAAAAGTCGGTGATCCCGGTAAATTCTTGATTCCTTGTGCAATCCAAGATATGGAAGAATGCTATGCCTTGGCCGATCTTGGTGCTAGTATTAACTTGATGCCACTTGCAATCTTCAAGTCGCTCAATCTTCCTAATCTTACTCCTTCACTAATGTCTATCGAGTTGGCCGACCATTTCACGATTCCCGCATGTGGATTGGCGGAAGACGTTTTTGTGAAAGTGGGAAAGTTCTATTATCCGGTACACTTTATCGTTGTCGATATTCCCACGGATCCTCAAGTTCCTCTCATTTTAGGTCGTTCGTTTTTAGATACATCTATGGCTTTAATTGATGTTCATGCTAGAAAGATCACCTTACGTTTCAACGACAAGGAACTTGTTATAAACGCAACTCAAAATTCTCAGATTTCTCGTGTTTATTCCGTTGCAACCATAAACCTCGTTGATATGATCGACGTTGTTTGCGAGGAATTTTCACAAGAAGTTTTAGGTTTTGGTGATGATGAAAATAGTGGCAATCCCACTATGTTAGATCCCATTCTTGATAACTCGACACCAACCTTCACTCCATTTGAAGGTGGTGGTTTTACGTTGGAAGAATTCGATGTTCCACGTACTTGTGACGAAGACCTCGATAATGATGAGGACTTCTCGATTATCAAGGATTTTCTTAACTATTTCCTATTTCCTCCACCCGAGGAGGTTATGAGTATCGAGCCCAAATCTTCAATTGAGGAACCTCCTATCCTCGAGTTGAAAGATTTACCTCCTCACCTTGAATATGTATTTTTGGAGGAGGACGACAAGTTGCCGGTTATTATCACGAAAGATCTTTCGGATGATGAAAAACAGCACTTGTCGATGTTCTAAAGGATTACAAAGGGGCAATTGCGTGGAAGTTATCCGACATTAAGGGGATCCATCCCAAATTTTGTACCCACAAAATCTTAATGGAGGAGGATTACAAACCCGCAATCCAATGTCAAAGGAGGGTGAACCCCAAAATTTACGACGTCATTAAAAAGGAGGTCCTAAAACTCCTTGACGCGGTAATGATTTACCCTATTTCCGATAGCCCTTGGGTAAGTCCTATTCATTGTGTCCCTAAAAAGGGAGGAATGACCGTTGTGCCAAACGATGCCAACGAGTTAATTCCCACTAGACTCGTGACCGGATGGAGAGTGTGCATTGACTATCGCAAGTTGAATGAAGCCACTCGAAAAGACCATTTTCCCTTGCCCTTCATGGACCAAATGTTGGAGCGTCTTGCGGGAAACGATTTCTATTACTTTTTGGATGGTTTTTCCGGTTACTTCCAAATCCCCATCGATCCTCGTGATCAAGAAAAAACTACGTTTACATGTCCATATGGAACGTTTGCCTATCGTAGAATGCCATTCGGACTTTGCAATGCACCGGGAACTTTTCAAAGGTGCATGATGGCTATTTTTCATGATATGATCGAAAAGACGATGGAAGTCTTCATGGATAACTTTTCCTTGTTAGGTAGTTCGTTCACTTCGTGTTTGTCGAATCTCGAGAGAATGTTGAAGCGTTGTGAGGAAACCAAGCTTGTGCTAAATTGGGAAAAATGTCATTTTATGGTTAAAAGTGGAATCGTCTTAGGGCACAAGGTTTCTAAAGCGAGGATTGAGGTAGATCAAGCTAAGGTAGACGTCATCGCCAAATTACCTAATCCCAAAACCGTTAAGGGAGTTAGGAGTTTCCTAGGCCATGCGGGCTTTTATCGTCGACTCATCAAGGATTTTTCAAAGATCTCTCCACCTATTACACATCTCCTTGAAAAAGATGCACGTTTTATCTTTGACGAAGATTGTGTATGAGCCTTTGAAATCCTGAAGAGGATACTTACCGAAGCTCCCATTCTTGTTGCTCCCAATTGGAATCTCCCCTTTGAGCTCATGTGTGATGCTAGTAACTACGCTATTGGGGCCGTATTGGGGCAACGTCATGAAAAACACTTTTTTCCTATTCACTATGCTAGCAAGACGATGACCGAGGCTCAACTAAAATACACTACAACGGAAATGGAATTCCTTGCCGTGGTGTATGCATTTGAGAAATTCCGACCTTATCTCGTCTTGACTAAATGCATAGTGTATACGGATCATTCGGCTATCAAGTATCTTATGGCTAAACAAGATGCAAAGCCGAGATTACTTCGTTGGATTCTCCTCCTTCAAGAATTTGATCACAAAATCGTTGACAAAAAAGGAGCCGAGAATCTAGCGGCCGATCATCTTTCTCGTTTGGAAGATCCTCACCAAAGTGTTTACGAGCCCAAGGAAATCACCGAAACATTTCCGCTCAAGACACTTGGTGTAGTGAATTCTAAGCTTGATTCTTCTACCCCATGGTTTGCGGACATCGCAAATTACCATGCGGGCAACTTCATCATCAAGGGTATGACGACTCAAGAAAAACGAAAATTCTTTCGTGACGTTAAGTTCTATTTTTGGAACGACCCTTACTTGTTTCGAACTTGTGCGGATCAAATTATTCGACGTTGTGTATTTGGCACCGAAGCTTCTAACATTCTTAGAGCTTGTCACGAGGGACCCACGGGTGGTCACCACGGTGCTAATCTCACGGCTAAGATGGTTTTTGATGCCGAATTCTTTTGGCCTACTATTCACCGATATGCACATGAGCTTGTGAACTCATGTGACTCATGCCAACGACAAGGAAAAGCCTCATAATAAGATGAAATGCCACAAAATATCATCCAAGTGTGTGAGATCTTTGACGTTTGGGGCATTGACTTTATGGGTCCGTTCCCATCATCTCATGGTAATAAGTACATCCTCGTCGTCGTTGACTATCTATCTAAGTGGGTGGAAGCTAAGGCTTTGCCCACCAATGATGCTCGTGTGGTAGTCAAGTTTTTGAAAAGCTTGTTTTCTCGGTTTGGAAACCCTTGTGTGATCATAAGCGATCGTGGAACCCATTTTTGTAACGACCAATTCGATAGGGTCCTAAGGAAATATGGGGTTACACATCGTCTTTCTACGGCTTATCACCCACAAAAGAGTGGGCAAGTTAAGGTTTCAAACCGAGCTTTGAAGATGATCTTGGAGAGATCTATTGGGGAAAACCGACAATCTTGGTCGGATAAGTTGGACGATGCTTTATGGGCCTTTAGGACCGTTCATAAGATGCCCATCGGGTGCACTCCCTATAAGCTTGTGTATAGGAATAATTGTCACTTGCCAATTGAACTCGAACACAAAGCTTATTGGGCCCTTAAGCATTGTAATGATGATATGGAGACCGCGGGAAAACACCAGAAAATGCAATTAAATGAATTGGATGAACTAAGGGACATTGCTTATGAAAATTCATTGATTTATAAAGAAAAGACTAAAAAGTTTCATGATTCAAAAATTAAAAACCGGGTTTATAACATTGGAGATCAAGTGTTGCTTTTTAACTCTCGTTTGAAAATCTTTTCAGGTAAGTTGAAATTCCGTTGGTCCGGTCCATTCACCGTGACTCAAGTTTTTCCATATGGGACCATCGAGCTAGCTCAAAATGATGGCCCCAATTTCAAGGTGAATGGACATAGGTTGAAGCACTACTTTGGCGGGGAAGTTCCATCCTTGAACTACCTCGACCAAATCACCTTCCCCAATGATAATTAGTATTGAGGGGACCGAGTCGAACTCATGACTCGGTAATCAAAAACGAGGTGCCTCGTGGGGGAGTCCCATGCTTATCCTATGTATATATTATCGCGCTCTAATGTAGTAACGTGTGGGGATTTGTGCCCTTCCAACCTTTGTTCTGTGGTTGTTTATGAATTTCATGATTGGAGCCTCTCGTGTTCGTTTAGTATGGGAGCACTCGATCGTTTGCTTTGAAGAAATTCTCAATATCCATATGATATATCCTTTGATGTTCTAACATTAGGTTTATAGCACACTTCATAAATGGCTTTAAATTTAACGGTTACACCCTTTCCATGCTAGATTAAGCATTCGACAACGTCTCTAGTATGGGGGTTTCCAACCCATAGACTTGAAACATTGAGGACAATGTTTAACTTTAGTATGGGGGGTGAATAGATACTTGCCTTGCCAAACCTTCACGCTTTCCAAAGTTTATCTTTTTATTTATCGTTTTGTTGCAAAATAAGGCTAAAAATTGCCAAATTTTAAATTTTTTCTCATGTATTATAAGTGTTTGAAGACACGAATGTAGATTTACCGATGGCGAGAATAAGAGTAATTTTTGACTCGACCGTGTGTGTTGAGAACTTAGCTTCGATTCCTTATTAGGCTAAGTCTCTTAAATGAGGACGAAAAATGATAGAGTTAATTATAAGTTACTATGCTAAACGTAGAGTACTCGTATTCTTTCAAAAACTCATGTGTTCTCGTTATTTGCTTATTCCCCCTTCGCTTGTAAATATTTTTTGCTTAATAAATATTGACTAGCGGTTTAGTCTTGATTGTTGGTTTCTAGTCTTTTCTAGTAGCTTCCATGTAATTAATTTGGGAAGACATTAAGGTATCGCCAGCGTCACGTTTTGAAGTATTGGCAACCTGAATAATCGAAAGCTTCACCCAATAATAAGATTTCAAGTGATCACCTAAATCAAGCAAACAATTTAAAGCTCACAAGGCCGAAAAATCTATGCAAAATTGAAAGTGAATCAAGCCTTAATCTTTGAAGCTTTAAAGATCCAAAATTCACCTTAGTGTGAGGATATACATCTTTGGCCATAATAAAACCACCAATGAGGCGGATAATAAAAGGCAAGGCAAGACCGAAGTCATAATAAAAGCTTCATGGTGAAGTTGAATAAAAGATGGAGGTAAACCTATGATAATAAGGCCTTTCCGTTAGGGGGCGTATAAAAGTCTTGGTAATAAGTCTCATGTTCAAAACCGTTATAAAACCGTGTTTATCGATCCTTCTTGTTGACTTAATTTTTTGACATCGTTGTCTATTAGGAGGGGTTATTAATTCGATGGTCTTAGTTACACCTTTAGGACTCTATTTTTAGACCTAAATCTCTATTATCGCATAAGTCAAACAATGTATCCTCGTGAAACATTCAAGACAAAATAAAATATAAGAGATACAACTTAGGAAAATGGGAGGATAAGTACGTGATTAGGGCATATGAGTAGTGTTAGCATTACTAACTTATAATGACAATGATCTCGTTACACGCTTAGCATGGAATTAGGGTGAAAATCGAGGACAATGAAATTATTTCTAACGAAGCATTCACATGTTCTTATTCTATGAACCTAAACGTCCCATTTTGCGATGAAAATCATATATTATGTCTAAAACACAAGTAGTAGCAATAGTAGTAGTGTAGCTAGTCTATCGTTCAACAAAAGTGAATAAAAATGAATTTTTGAGGTGCTACGATACTTTATTCTAGCATTGCGTGAGGGCACGGTAATGGTTTAGTATAGGGGAGTGATGAGACTGCTTTTATACATAGTCTCATCGTCCAAAACGGGCTTTAAATGCATAAAATATCATGAAAATGACCAAATATATGCTTGTGTTTGTTACTTGTGTATTTTAGGTACGGATATTGATAAAATGACAAAAGATCACAAGAATCATGCAAAAACGAACACGGGAAACGAAGCCGCACAATGAACCAAGCCCTAAGGAAGATTTCCCAAGAAAAACCCTTGAAGATATGAAGATTATGCAAGAAGGGTCCTCCAATATTGAAGAATTGACACTTTAAAACCTTGTATATTCATAGTTACAAGATTGGTCCTTAAAGTTTGCCAAATTTACAAAAAAAGGCCCTCCACTTTGAAGAATTGGCAAGAATGGTCCCTCAACAATCATGACTTGTAAATATTAGTCCTCCAAGAAGTCAACCATACAAGTCAAGACCATTAACTATGAAGAAAATGCCAAATCAGCCCTTCAAGAATCAAGAATTGGCAAGAAATACCCCTGAAAATACTTTGGAAAAGTATTTGGGGCAAAAGTGTGAAAACCAAAACTTTGCTAACAAAGGAATTCAGGTTTTTGGCTATTTAAACTGAAATGAAAGAAACAAGGGAGATGAGGGACCAATTTGGGCAGACAACATAACTTACCTTAACCAGTGGTGGGGTGACACGTGCCTCACTCACTCAAAACCACCAATCACCACTCAGCCTTTAGCCATGTCACCATCCCACTCACCATTATTTAACTAATCATAACATATTAGTAAATTTGGCGCTTAACACAATATTTAAACCCAAAAAACAAATCAAAACCTGCACTATTTATCGTATGAACACATTTGGGTTTTCTTAATTATGTTGAAATTAAACCACCAAATGCTCCAGATTTATGATTAAGCATACCTTAATCATAACCCAACCCTCATAATCCTTGCCACATCACTCAGCAACCCCACAAGAGGTTCCCCTGCTACAAAGGTTGAAGAAAAGGCCAAAACTTGCCAGCCATCCAACTTACATGATTCCTGCTTACTTTCTAAGCTCATTGTGAGCCTTTGGATACAATTCACCCTTGCTAACTCACACAACCAGCCAAGAAAATATCACATGATCTTCAAGATATTCAAATCTGCAAAGGGCATTTTGGGGACTTCACAGCTTTAGGGTTTACGTTTTTTAGCTTCTTAGCATTAGTTTGTAGCCTATATAAAGGCATTAGGGTTTCACTTTGAGCCCTTCTCTTGATTTTTCCTTTGTTCAAGTTCTGTAAATCCTTTGTCATTATTGAATGAAAAGTGTTTCAATCTTTAAAGAGAAACCAAGTGCCAATCTTATTTACTGCTTGTTTATGTTTAATGTTTACTAAAACTGAATCTCAAAACGTTTTCTTAGGCTTTCTGCAAGAAATTGCTCAAAGTTCTTAAATCTTGATATTGCTAAGTTCTTGGTACACCTTGGAATTTTTGGGCTATAAGTCGATCATAGCATCCTAATATTGTGATATCAAGGTGTTGTGAGGCTTATAACTTGGGGATAATTATGTGTGGGGTACAAGAGTTGCATTAATCAAGGATTTGTCACTTTCTAATTTTGATATTTTTGCTTCTAACTTTGTTGAATCTTAGCAGGGTTGTTTGTGGAAGCTTGTGCTTGTTCTTGCTAGCACATAAGCTCAAAAATTCGTGGGTGTGGATGTACATCCATGAGGTTTGAACCCTTTTACCCAAAATCTGCTTAAATACTTGATTTTCGGTGATTTGGTGCATTGCTTGTGTTCTTGTGAAATTTGTGGCTTAATCTTGCTTAATACTGCATAATATAACTGCTATTGTGTTTGATTGGGCTTGGGTAACCTTGGAATACACTTATATTTGTTTAAATTTGATTTGAAAAAGATAAGGGGTGTTTGGGATTATCTGTTTAAGTTCATAGATTGTTATTGTGTTGTTGAAAAGTGTTGTTTAATGTTGGTATATGCTATTTACTTGGTTGTGTGCTAAAACTTGCAAGTTTTCAGTCTTATAACCTCAAATTAAAGATTATGCCATAACTCACTTGTTTTGACTGATTTTAACCTAAGATTTTGGAAATACCTAGACTATATGTATGTTTAGGGTTAAAAGGTGTTAAATCTAAGTTTGTGTAACCTGATAACAAGATTTGAGTGTTTAAAATTGGCTTGGTGGTCAAGTATATCAGTAAAGTGAAAAATCTGCTTGTTTAGTGTACATCAGTAACCTTTGTGTGCTTGAATCTTGATTTAGGCCTTGAACCAATGCATTTAACTTGTTAATTTACGTTCATTTTAATTAAATATAGCTTGTGTATGCTTTTGGTGCAATTTGGTTGGCTGAATTTTGCTAAAACAGCTTATTAAGTTCATAACTGCTTATTGTTCATGTCTGGGTGAGATCTGGTGATAATTTGAATTAACTGCACTAATTGGCTGATTGGAAGTGTGATTTCTTTGTTGTTTCTGACTCCTTGTGATTAACTGATCACAAGGGTGCCTTGTTTGTAACTTGATTCCAAGAAAAAGTCACTAAAGACAAATAGTCAAGAAAGTTAAGCAGTGGGAAAAGTTCCCACTGCTCAACACCCAAAACTAGCACCTGCTAGTGTAATTTGTCATCCAACTTATTTATAAGCCAATTTGGCTTATCCAGACTTGCAACAAATTATTTTTTGTGATAGATCTTCCTCATTTGACCCATTTATTTGATCTGGAGCTTATCAGACCTTGGCTTTGACTTTTTACTTGAAAACTCGTTAAGTTGACTTTTAATTAAGTGCTTATCTACTTGTTTCAGCTTATTGAGTGTGCTTATTGGAAAATGTTTTGTTGATTAATCTTAGTTAAGTCATTTAAAAGCTTTTGAAAGTTGAATCAGCTCTTGGGGTGGCCTAGAACTCGAAAACGACTATTTTGTCGTTTTGTGAAGATAGCTTTTAGCTTATTCAGGCTTATTCCTTGTTCTTTTTCCAATTTTCTTTTTATAGATCTCTTAAGTAACTCAAAAGAAGCTTGTGTGTCTAATCTGAGCTTATGGCATCAACTTATAGCTTAATGGGCCAAAAAGCTCTTTAAGAATAAGCTGCTTTAAAATAAGCTAGCTTAAACACATTTTTAGCTTTTAGGCCTTTAGAGTTTTGTTCTTAAAATCAAATTTTAAGTCAGATAGGAGCTTTTGGGCTTAATTGGATAACATTTTTCTTATTGGGCCTTGAATAACCCATTAAGGGGTCTGTTTGGACTTTTAGCAAATTTCTAGGCCCAATAGGGGTATTTTGTAATTTAAACTTCATTTTTGTGTTTATTAGGTTAAAATAAGCTAGTTTGTAACTTTTTAGAATTTTTTTTATAAATTTTGGATTTTTATTAATATTTTATTATTATTTTATTATTAAAAATTAAAATATATATTTTTCAAGTTTTTTTCATTTTTCATAGATCAAATACATTAAGTTAGGAATTTTACAATTTTTAGAATATTTTTATTGTCATTAGATTAATTTATAGAATCATTTTAAGTTTAAATAGTTTTTAATTGTTTTTAAATAGTTTTTTTTATTTTTAAAATTTTCAAAAATAGTTATAAATTTAGTTAAGGTATTTTAGAGATTTAAAAGTGAAAAAATCTCATTTTGGGATTTTTGTTAATTAAACTGGTTTTTTGGGCTTTAATTGGAATTAAAAAATTATTATTTAATTAAATAAAAGGTTTGAGTGATTTTTGATTTTTTGTAAACTCTAATTACATTTTTTAGGATTTATTGCAATTTTCTAGGAATTTTTAGGGTAAATTTTTAATTTTGTCAATTTTTACGGTTTTACGTGTACGACTAATTGTCTTAGTTTAATTCATATTCGTAACCGTCATTCTCTTCTAATCTCTCTTCTATTTTCTTTCTTCATAAATTATAATCACAAAAGTTAATCAATTCTTAGCACAACACATTAGCCTCCTTGGGAAACGAACTAGAACTTCATTGGTCATTAGTGTTTGGTTTTCCTAAACCGACACTTAATACTTTCCCTATTTTGCTCTCTTTCCTAAAGAGTAGTAAAACCACTACATCAAATTCCCCCTTGAAATATAAGGCATCTAGCAACATTTAATAAATGTCTACGTTTTCGTTGACAATGCCATTTTGTTGTGGAGTATATGCACAGGTAGTTTGGTGTATAATACCCTTTTCATCACAAAAGTTTTTGAAATTTTGATTCACAAATTCTGTGCCATTGTCATTTCTAAAAATCTTAACAGTGCTTTTAAATTGATTTTTAATCAAATTGTAAAAGCTTTGATTGTAAGACAGAACTTCATCTTTAGTTTTTATAAGATATAGCCAAACTTCCCTTGTATAGTCATCCACAACAGTTAAGAAGTACTTGTGGCCAGAGTGACTAGTCACCTTATAGGGACCCCACAAATCTAAATGCACAGTATCACCAAGTTTTTTTGTTTTATGATCACTTAAAGGAAAAGGTTTCCTAGTTTGCTTAGCTCTTTGATAGATTTCACCAAAAAGATTTTTTCATCTTTATCAATGTTTAAAGACTGTTTAAGTACATTAAGAGCAGGGTCAGCAGGGTGACCAAGTCTGCAATGCCAATCATAATGAGACAAGGAACTGGTAACAAGACTGTTTTGATTTCTACACTTAATACCTTCTGTATCTAAATAGTACAAACCACCACACTGTTACCAGACCCCAACACATTTTTCAAATTCAAATCCTAATTCATAAAGAAGCACCTTTTTCATCAAAAACGACAAATATTTTATTATCCTTAGCCAACTTATGAACAGAAATCAAGGTAACACAATACTCAGGTATAACCAGCATATCAACTAAAGTCTACCCATTAAGAAGTCTAAGATTAAGAAGTCTAAGATTACCAATTTTAGATATAATAGCCTCAATTTCATTTGGGTGGGAAACTTTGATTTTAAGATGAGAGATATCAAACACATTATCAAGTTCTTTATCACTATTGGTCATGTGTTGGTTTACCCCAGAGTCAATTACCTTTCCATTATAATTCATATCAGTTTTAGAACTGGTGTTGGAACAAAAAAACTTGTTAAAATTATTATTAAAGACTTAACTAGGGTTAAAATATGTACTTGCCATATTGGCTTGTACATTCTTTCCTGTTCCATTATTATCCTTAATAAGAGAGAGCATGGTAGCCATTTGTTCATCAGAAAAACCAGTAGCACAAGTAGAACCAACATAATTATTAGACACACTTTTCCCTTTAAAGTTTTGACCAGATTTTTTCTTCCCATGAACAAAGTCATTGGGGTACCCAATGATCTTAAAACACCTCTCAATGGTGTGACCATTATACCCACAGTTCTCATAAACCAACTCAGCGTTAGAGGTGAAATTAGGTCTAATAGAATTTAAATGGTTAGGTCTAAACCCAGTATTGCTATTGGTGGGTCTGAAGTTGTTGGTGATAGGTCTTAAGACATTAGCATTAGGGTTTTGATTTTTTTGAAAGTTGTTCCTAGTGGGACTATTAGGCAAGAAGGCAGAGGTCTGGGCTCTTTAGTAGGACCCAGAACTACTACCAGATGCCATTATGTGAGACTTCTCACTGGAAATGATGGCATAAGCTCCCTTAACATCAGGAAGATTCTCCCTAGACAAAATAGAACTCCTAATACTCATGTAAGAATACTCGAGCCCCATCAAAAATTGCATAAGTTTCAACAATTGATTATGTTTTTTAAAGATATTAGAAGCAGTACACACACAATCAGGCAATTCAATCATAGCATCATATTGTTTCCACAAAGCATTCAGCTTATGATAATATTCACATAGATTAGAGCCATTTTGTTTCAGAGTGTTAATGTTATGATGCAAATTAAAGATGATAGAACCATCAACCTTATGATATGTTTACTTTAATTCCTTCCGAACATGGTTGGCCTTTTTAGAGAAAATCTGACCAAGGAAGGGTTCCTCATATATAGAATTAAGAATCCACCCCAAAACAACAACATTAACCCTGTCCTATTGTTTTCCCAAAACTTCATCAGTTAAAAATCTTTTGCAAGTACCATCAATAAAACCAATTTTATTTTTTCCTTCCAAGGCAAGTAACATAGCATTAGTCTAAACTTGATAATTTTCAGTTCCTTTTATTTAACAGTAACAACAGTCAAGACAGATAAATCATTAGGGTGTAAGTGCAAAGGGTTGCTCAAGTCCAAATTACTGATGAGTGTGACTGGGTCAGTCGCACTCTCAGTATCAGTATCACAATGAACAGACTGATCTTGGTCAGTCATGGTGAAGAGTCAACAAGGGTCAAAAAATAGAACTCAACCAAAACAATCTAAGTTCCCATGCTTCCAAGCCACTCAAGGTGGTAGGTCAAGGGCAAGGCAGAGGGTGAGGATCCAGATAATCGGGTAAGAAAGTGAAAATACTACCAACCCCAAAGAAAGAAACATATATAAGAACAAGTAACAACAAATCAGTTAGCAACAAAAAAAGGAGAGAGAAGAGAGGTGTTATAGTACACGCAATAAGCACAATCGAACTGTTACTTTTAGATTTACTTATTCTAGGAAGTAACAGAACCTCCTAGCCACAAACCCTTATTTTTCTTCTCAGGAAAAATTAGGGAAAATGACCCAATCGAACAGAACAATCAATGAATCAACGAATCCACCACGGTAACCACTACCAAACAAGCAATCCTCCAAAAAATGAAACCCTACTTTTTTTCTCAAGGAAAATTAGGGAAAATCACCTCAATCGAAGAACAAGAGAGCCAATAAGATAGATTAGTAACAAGAATGATGATATGTAACAGATCTCCGAAACCCTAATTTCTTCTCATAAAAAGTTAAAGTGCCAAAACAGAAGATATAGGAGTAATATTAACAGATCTAGTTATCTCAATAGCTGATCAAACCAAAAAAGTATGAATAAACAAAAACCCCCAAATTTTTATCAAACCCTAAAAAATTTTCATTGATTTTTAGTAACCAGGCTCTGATACCATGTAAAAAAACATGATACAAGAGATCCTAAAACACTTTTATATTTATTAATCAAGATTTAAAGTAACAAGACTTGAATAAAAGAAACTAAGACTACCAATGCTAATCACATGTAGTCCTATTATCTATATGATAATAGTTTTACAAATCAAAACAAAAAATTAAGAGATCAACTTAGGTTTCGAGATCAAGAACAAGAGAGAGTAACTGTGTGTTGAAAATACACAGATAGAATGAGCAGTGATGCAAACAAGAGAAACACGCTCCCATAGATATGTTGAGAGAATGGGCTTAAGGAGACGTTGTAGCAATGGGCTTGATAACTTGGGCTTAAGAGTCCAAGTGAAGAATCATCATTCAGCAACAATAGTACCTCCTTCATAAACCAAAGTGCACAGCAAGTCCAACTTGTAACTTGAAGTTTAAACATAAACATAATAAGTCCTAGTGGTTAAGTATGGATGACAGATTGAGTCATATATTTTAGCATAAAGATACACCAAAAGTGATCGAAGTTGGAAGATGACAATAAGCTTTACATAAAGGAGCTTATGTTTATCAAGAACATGACATTTACCACCACATACATTTTCGGCATGTATTTTGCAAGCAGACCTTTTAAACATTTATCTATCGATGGTTTTGGACTACATACATAAAGCGCGTAAAGTACCAAATTGTCATGGTTTTGGACCACATTAACTCGAATCTTCCATCGTCACATTGAGTTAAAAACATATGATTGTGTTTGAGATTTAAAAGTTTAAGAAGTTCCAGTTATTTAATAGGACAAGATTTCATGTGGGTTTAGCAAAAATTATGCTCGACTGCTCTCATAAAATGTCACCGTACAACTGAATTCTAAAAACATTTGTGTCGGTCTAGAAAGTAACAAATAAACCATTTTTGAAAAGGAAAATGCTACATACACGAAAAGTTTACAAACATTTTTCCACAAAATGACTTTTACCAATGAAAATGATGTGAATATTTTCTTTCTCTTACTTTTAAATCCCCCTCTTCCAATATATGTATGCCACATCCTTTTGTGAATTTTCTTTGTGGAATTGTTTTGTGGATGTAGCATAAAGTAAAGTAGATGTTAGTTTGGAACCCTATACTTTTATATACAAAGACAACTCATACATCTATCACTTTCAATTTTCTGAAAATTGGCTTTTAGATTGATACGGTCAAGACATCGAGTCACCATTACCTAGATCAACCCGGTTTAAAAAAAATATTTTTTAGTGAAATTATATATAACAGTCATGAAATCTTTCATATATTAAACATATAATATATGAAACCTGATTTAATATGATTCCTTTTTTTACCAAAACTAGGTCAATCAGTTGACTCGACTGGGTCAAACCGTGTTTCAAAATATTGGTCGCTTCTATAAAAGATTTATATTGTTCGTTTAATAATGTTAATAAAAAGTTGACATTGGCTTCGGAGGTATCGAACCCCGTTCTTCTCTCAAGTAAAGAATGCTCGGTACCAACTCGTCCAACCCCAACCTGTGTAATACTTGAATTATGAATTTTATATAGAGAACATAGTACCAAGTGTATCCATATGAGCTGTTAACTTACATATTTAAGTCGCTTTATATATTTATGGGTTTCGCCAAATGACATAACTATAGAGGATCGGTCAAATTGGTCGTGTAAGTAATTTAATCAAAATTTTGCTAGTTTCATATTTTATCATGTTATGTAATTTTGCTTGTAAACTAATTTTATCAAAATTTGAACAGATAGGTATGGCTTTGGAACAACAGTTTGGGGCGAAAACGGAGCTGAGAACATCACCACACTTGATCACATGCAGCCGCTCTAGTCGATAAAGTATAGCCCGTTTATGTTTAGATTACATGCTCAGCTCGTAAAAATCTGATGTTTACTAGAGAGTAACCAACATATTACAGACACTTGATCTACTACCCGCTTTAAACTCAGATCGTGAACGGTACATAAATTGGGTAAATGTGAAAAATACATAACGTACTTTCTCAAATGATCCATTATGCCCATTGAACTTTTTTATGTTCGATTTGCGCACTTGCCACTTAGGATTTTGGTCAAACATTTGACTGGACCGTTGACTTAACGAAATCGTTAGTACTTAGTTAACTTGGAATTTTGTTTTACAGTTTTAGTCCCCTTAGCTAACTAACATTATCATCATCATTATCAACAACACATCCAATATCCAAATCCCCAAATCCAAAATCAAAATCACAAGATCCAAAATCCAAAATCCAAATCCCCATTTAACATATGGTCAAATGATAAAGACTCCAAAAGAGATCTTGTAGAAGCAAATAAGTTATCTCTACTATAGAGAGAAGCATAATGCTTTGACGAAAATGCACAAAATGGAGATCCTGCAAGTATATTTCTTTCATAAACATGACATTTAAGGGATAATTTATAAGGCTTAACTGTATAAATCATCATCATCAGCTCCTCCAACACAAGCAGCAAACGGGTCAGCAGCAGCAGTCCAACCAGATGGTGCTTCTGAGAACCTGAATTCAGACCCAAACCCCCTCAACTGGTACTTGCGGATGTCAGTATCCCTCAAACTTTTGCGTGCATACTTCTTGGATTCCTCAAAATGAGCAGCCCTGATCTCTGCGACTTCATCCTCGTCCTCATCCATGGAGTTGGGGTTCTCGTTCCTCTTTCTTTCCCTCTCAATGTCCTGAAATAAAAGACATGGTTCTCTTTAGTCTTCCAACAAGAAACAAATCGTATAAAAGCAAATAAAAAGATCTTAAGCTTACATTCTCAATGTTCTCTCTTATTTCATACTTGCAAGCACGTTGGCAAATCTCTGTAATATCAGCCCCACTAAAGCCTTGAGTGTACTTGGAAATAGCCCTCAATCGACATCCTTATCAACAGGGGATTTCCTCATTGTAGCCTTGCAAATCTGGTGCCGGGAGTCCTCATTTCGTAATAAGATGTAGATGGGTAGTAGTGCAGGGTGAATGATGTCAGGTTGTTGGTGATTTTGATTTTGGATGTGTTGTTGATGATGATGTTAATGTTAGTTTGCTAAGAGGACTAAAATTATAAAATAAAATTCCAAGTTAACGAAGTACTAACGGTTTCGTTAAGTCAACGGTCTAGTCAAATGTTTGACCAAAATCCTACGTGGAAAGTGTGCAAATCGAACATAAAAAAGTTCGATGGGCATAATGGATCATTTGAGAAAGTACATTTTGTATTTTCTACATTTACCCTGCATAATTTTATTGAACCCACGAGTGTTAGTGACTAGTGAAGTAGTACTGGGTTTGACCTGCTACGTCGCAAATAATGAATCCTGCACTATCTTAAGCAAGCAATCTTGATAGATACAGAATTATAGCTTTCTCGAGCTTATTGTATTGTTCTACATCCTGAACAATGGCGATAATATCGGTTTGGTCAAAATTCAACCAAACCATGTTCAAACTCGGTTTGAAATATTTGAACAACTGCATCAACGTTTCTAAATATACTTTTCTACAGTCCACTCACTACAAGTAATGAAGATTTGATTATTGGAAACGAACGATAACATGAATATGGTGACAGGAAATGAGAAGTCAGTTCTTGAGAATAGGTTTGGTGTTTTTGAGCATTCTGATTGGATCGGGAAGCCATTTGGATGTAAAGGTGTCATTGAGGAGGAGTTGTTTACTTGTTTGCTCTGATTCTTGAGCTATGGACGTTGGTTTTGAATCATTGGACACATATTCTTTATATTGCGGATTTTAGTTTTGTGGTGATGTATTTGTAGTTGGTTCAGGGTTGTGTCGTGCTAAGGTCTGGGACTGGAAGTGGGTCGCTGAGTACTTCATTAGCAAGGGCTATTGCTCATACAGGACATGTTTATACGTTTGATCTTTAGTATATTTTTTATATAATAAAGAATGACAAACCGTTTAATTGTTTGTTGATGTTTGTTTATTGTAATTGCAACAGAGAATATTTTGAGAAGACTGTATAGGGCAATTTGGTGACAATGGGAGTGAGAGATATTTAGGGTGAGCGATTTCCGAAAGATTTTAGCGATAAAGCAGACACTGTTTTTGTGGACCACTGCAGCCTTGGTTGGATATTCCTTCTTCTGGCGAGATGCTGAAACAGGATGGTGTCTTGTGTTCGTTTTCACCTTGCTTTGAACAAGTACAACGTTCATCTGAAACACTCACATGAAATGTCACCGGTATTCTTTTCTTGTGTATTGTACAGATACAGAATGATAGCTTTCTACAAGTCTAGAACTTTTGAGGAATATTTTTAATTACTGAATTTAGAAGTGGCTGTTTCAGACTCGTTTACTTATGAAGGTTTAAATTCAGTTTCGAATGGGTCAAATTTTTGGGGGGAAAACTAGCAAAAAGTTTATCGGTCAAATGGGTTGAAAGTTGCCAAAAGCGTATTGTCAATGCATGAATCCTTCTACAGTTAACAAATACATTATTTGATAAGTTCTGTTTATATTTGTAATCATATATGACAGTTTATTTATGTTAAGACAAAATTATAGACAAGATGGGATTCTGGTCAACCCACTGACCTGTAGAAAAGCTTACCGTTTTCGACCCGTTTTGCCACATCTAGTACAAAATGAATTCTGTAATATAATGCGGATGTTAATATGAATCTGTCAGCCAAAGATCTGAAATTTGCATTGGTGTGAAAGCTTCTGATATTAATGCAATATACATGTTGGATATGCAGATATAAGAACGTTTGATGTCCTTTTGCGGACATATGAAGTTCAAGAAGTAAACATGGATTACTGTCAAAGTGAAGAAGTTACTCCAGGTCCCGCCCATTAAAGAGGAAGCACCGAGCAAGTCAGTGGCACCAGGATAATTCTATTTCACCAACTTTGATGGCTCAACCATCTGCTGAGGCAAAAGGCTACACATAAGCCACCATATAAATTTAGTTAAAAGTTAACATAACCTAAAAAGTTAAAGTGTGCTTAAGTTAATTTCAAGCATCATGTAAACGATCTTGAAATTCATTGGGTTACTCGAGTAAAGTTCAAAAATCAAGCTCAAATAGTATACTGAGCCATGTTTGGTGCTTATCGGAGCTCTCGGCGATTTTTTTGAGTCTTTTGTGATACGTATGTACAAGTATATAATAGAGCTTCGTTTCTCTATGGTATGTGACACATTATTTTCGAGGTAACAAAACAAGTCCAAACACAATTCTTTGTCAAACCAAAACGGTACTAAGATGACATAATATGAAAATTATTAGCAATTCCTAGGTCAATAACTCAAAAACTATTAATAGAGCATCTCCAGAAAATCCATCTCCTACTTCAAACTAGATCGAATGTTGAATGAGACGGCTCGTGGTCAAATTCATAACTGCTCTTATTGAGCATTGACCAGTCATGCACATAACAAAGCATAGAAACTATATCGTACTCCTCTAAAGGGAGGTTTTAATTAGAGGTTCCGTCCAAATGGGTCATTAGGTCTAAATCTATTTCCTTGTAGAGTTTAGGAACCGTGATATAAAGTTGCGAGCATCGTTAACAGGATGAAAGAAAGATATGCCAAAAGTGAGGTTGGAAGACAAACACAAGCTTGAAATGAAGGAGCTTATATTTATCGAGAACACAACATTTATGCTACGCACTTTTGCCTCACGTATTTTTCAAATAGATCATTCACTCTCGAGTAAGGATGTGACTATATTAATCATACCCCCTCGTATCCTACTTGGGTGGGAAACAATATTATTGCATATGTTGTTTCCAAAACTTTAAACATATGTCTACCTATCAATAAAACTTATGCAAGTTAGTCAATTATAGTAGGATGTGCTTTGTCGCGCCAACTTTTACAGGCCCAAGGTCGAGACTTTGAAGATAGTACAAACAAGAAACAGCTATTGCCACACAATTGTCGATAGACGAGACCAGTGTCGCCCCTGCAACCAAATTTGAAAATATGGTAATTGCAACTTTGCAACCAGCCAAAATATGAAATTGGAAATTTGAAACACGTTAAACTATTTACAAGCCACAAGATCGGAGCAGCTAGTACTACCAGTTGTAGTACAAATATGTTAGCAAAAATTAAATCATTCAAAGGCTATACAAAATTAAAAACTACTTTTTTTGGACAATATATAAAAGAAAAAATCTTGAAATGGGTTGTTCTTGAAATAACAGGAAGTTGCTATATATATAAGGTGGTGGTGCACATATTTGAAGTATAACCTTATGAAAAAAGGTAGAATGAAAGTGTTGCTATCGAACCGGATAACAATTCCGAAGTTTATTTCGGCTTATATGAATGGTTGGTCTGTTACCAGTATTACTGGCCGTATGGTGGTTGCTGTTGCGTCTTATTTTGTGTGGACTGAACGAAATGCTCGATTGTTTAAAGGCCAAGGTAGGAATGTTGATAAGCTAGTACAATTGATTTGTGATACCATTCGGTTAAATCTTGTTACTTTCAAATTTAAGAAGGTTAGTGCTCGACCCAAGTTGCTGCTAGATCAATGGAGGTTACCTAGTATGTGTGTTTCTCATGAAGGCGTTAATACTTGAGGGTCGTACTCTATTTTCCTTTTTGGGGTTTTTCCCGCTGGGTTTTCCTCGAGAAGGTTTTTTAAGAAGGCGGCCTCATAAGGATCCTCTGCTTCCTTTAGTTTGTTGCTGGAGTGGTGGTAATGTTGAGTATTTATTCAAGTTCGTTTTTCCAATCTAAAGATAAATTGAAAGTCCAACCAATATCAAGTTTATAATTGTTTTTGGTGTTACAAAATTATTTGGTATCTATGTCTATTTCAAACAAACACGTAAAAAGTAGAAAATATTATAGCTATATAACCGTAAAACAAATTGTAAATACGAAAATGATAGCACAAAGTACAAATATTTAATGCACAAGTGTAAAAATTGCTCAAAATGTATATGAAATGAAAGTATAAGGACTAAATGTGTAAATTCAGAAAGTATAGGGACTAGAAATGAAAAATGTAACAAACTATGTTAACAAACTAACAATATCCAAAACTAACTAACAAAAATGTAATAAACTGAAAATCAGGGACTTATTGGTGCAAACCTTAAAAACTTGTGATTAATAAGCTGTTTAACAAAGTTATGAAAATTGGAGGACCAAAATGCAATTTAACAAGACTCTTTAACAAAAACGGGCATAAGGATGTCAATAATCTCTTGTGAGCTTATTAGTCTACCAAAACGACTCTAGTTTTTTGCAAAGTGTTTAGAATCCAAAATAAGCTAGGCCTGTCCGAGGAATTTAGCTAAAAGCCAGTAAATCAAAAACTAGCTTATTTCAATAAGCTCAAAATAAGCTAAAAACTTTTCCAGACATCCACAAAGTGATTTTATTGATGAAACTAATTAAGCTAGTGACGCAAAGGTTGGAATGTCAAAAAGATTTGAAAATTATCAAGAAATAAGCTAGAATATCAAATAAGCCAAAACAGCTTATCGTTGACCAAGTTTGACCAGATTTTTCAAAAAGCTGAATTTCACAAAACTTACTTAGGACATGTTTGAAAACACATTGGTGAAAGAAAATTGAAACTTTTATGAAGTAGATTAAGAGAAATGAGATGAGCAGCTCAACTTTATCACAAAGCTAACAAATGCTCAAGTGCTTATTAAAAAGCTATTTTCTGACTCAAATCTTAATACTGTATTGTTTCCTCACTAGTACTGAAAGTTCATATGATAAGCTAAGACTGAGAACAAAAATCAGCTAAATCCATCAACAAACAAAGGAATGGCATTGGATCAAAGTATGCTTGTTTTGACTGATGAACTTTTACAAAGACTGACCCAAACTTTTTATAGGTTGTTTGCCTGTTTGACTTTAAATTTGACCACAAAATTTTACCAAATGACTAACACTTACCTATTTGGTGTAAATGAGCTCAAAGAAACAGATTTTAACAAATAGATCACTAAAGTGACCTAAATCCAAGCACTAGTCTCTCAACTTGTATGTCCGCTGTGTGAAACACAAATGGACTCTCATGATCACCTCTTCTTTGAGTGCTCTTTTGCTGTGCAGATTTGGTATGGCATTCATCCTCTGGCAGGTATGGAGAATATTGGCCCGAGGTTAGATGATATTGTCCATTACTTACAGCCTATTGCAAGGCAACGTACGGCGAAAAGTGTATTTGGAAGACTTATTTTTGCTGCTGTTACCTACTATGTGTGGAATGAACGGAATGCTAGACTTTTCAAAAAGGCCACGACAGAGATTATTGACATCATAATGGTTACGGTTCATTTGAAGCTCTTAACGTTCAAATTCAAGAATACTACAACTGTTCATGATTTGTTGGCAAAATGGAAGATGAATCCTTCGTTTATGCTTTATGTCTAGATAGGTTGATGTTTTTTGGTTAGTGCTGCGTTTTTTAGGTCATGTCCTAAACGCTTGTACTTCAAGCTTGAGCTTGAGGTTAATGTGGTACACAACCACATTCCATTGTACTGAATTTTTTGTTGTGATTAATACCATTTACCAGGGTATACCCTTTTACCCAAAAAACTAAAAAAAATAAATGCTTCAACTGATTTGTTATCTTCTATTACTTTAGAAAATACATATTTAGGAGTTAGTTTTGTCTAGTTAATTGGTTAACGGGCCGGGCCTTGGGCCCTTTCTTCCTCCTTTCTTTTGTAGTAATAAAACGCAGCCGAAACCAAAATACACACTATTCGTTTCTGTTTAATTTTTAGACGTTCGTGATTACTGTTTATTATTATTATTTATTTTCTGAATACTTGTAATACTTGCGTAATAGTGAGTAACTGGTATTAATTATCATTATGAATAATTTTTAACGTCACATTTTTTATTAAACTGAGACTGTATGTATTTAACGTTCTTGTATTTTAATACGGGTTTTACAAAAATTGTCAAAACCTAAAACTATAATAAACCCATTACCTGTTTTACACCTAAAACCCACAATCCAAATTCAACTTGAGTCCAGGTCAACCCTTATTAAATACTAGTCTAACCAGTAACTTAATGATATAAAGTGGCGCATTTTTTTACTGTAGATTATCTTCTACAGTTTGTTACCAACTTTTGGGGGTTTTATCTAGAGGGGTAATTCACCAATTTAAATAGCAAACTTCCATTCCCACACTTCCAATAAGCAAACCTCAGCTGTCAATTTGACAAATCATCCACTGGTCCCCTCCCCATGCCACCTTGGCAATCCGAGTTTGAAAGGAAGAGAGCACAAGTTTGAGGGAAGTTTACAAAAAAAAATAGTGTAAAACTAACACGCATGATAAATAACACCGAAACCAATAAATAAGACTCGTTAATTTACTTCTGAAACGTGTAATGCTTTATTAACATAAACCTTATGCCAGTTGTAATACTATAACTACGAAACCAATAAATAACACTCGTTATTTATAAAACCTTTATGCTAGTTGTAATACTATAACTCCGAAACCAATAAATAACATAAACCTTTATTGATAAAACCTTTATGCCAGTTGTAATACTATAACTCTGAAACCAACAAATAACACTCGTTAATTTACTTTTCAAACGCGTAATGCTTTATTAACATAAACAAAGTATTACAAAGTGTTATGGATGACACTTGTTGAATGACAATGTATAATAACCCTTTGATCAAGTAAACTTGGTTCTCGTATCAAGTGAACCTACTGAGTCGCTGAACACAGCCCTAGACTCCAGAGTATCAATAGGAAGAAAAGATAATAAATACAAGTGATGCTTTTATCCTATTTTTCATTCTCTATTTATAGTTGTACGAGGTTTCTACCTTAATGGGAGTAGTTGGGACGTGTCGTCTTCTCAGCGGAAGACGTACACTACATTAAATGCATGTCTATATCTTGACATGCCTTTAACCAACTTTCAGTGAATAGTTCTACAAACTGTTCACTTTTCCCACTAGGTCATACTAGGAACCTTTAACTTGAATCTTCACTTTGTCCCACCCAAATTGCTTTATCAAACTCTCTCGCTTAAACCATAAAGATATAAGGCAAGTCTCTGGTTGCAAATCTTCAAAGGGTCTTGAGTGACCTCATAGTATTGTCACCCTCTAAGGTCTTCGAACACTAGCACATTCCTTCTACATCCCAACCGATATCCATGATGGTTGGTGGGTATGTCTTTTGATAATCTTTTGATTCTCTAACGATGTGTCTCACATGAATGTGTCTGGTGTGTCATTTGAGGCTTTGCCTTCAGCTGGTCCTTGTCTCTATTGTTGGACTGTGTCAGCGACTCATAACACTTAATCTAATTTAAATCAAATCTAAACTGGGCCATAGTTAGAAGTTTTATTGGCCAACATTATTATATATATGTGCTTATATAAACCCCATAGGTTATACACATATTGATAATTTTAAAATATACGAGCTACTTACATAACCTTCATAAGTATACACGCATTTATTATTTTATATTATAAAAGTTATATAATCCTCGGAGGTCATGCATGTATATGTCCTTGTATAAATATAGTTATCTGTATCACATATCATAGTTACATAAGAGTATCTTGAACTATATAATTACTATCAAGGAAATTTTTAGTTTCATTAAAATTTCACAACTACTGGTTAACACATCATTTGAAAAGTTTGAATAACAATTAATGACAGAAAAAGTTGGGATATAACTCACAAGAATGTGACGTGATTATTATAATTAACAACTGAGTAAACAAAGAAAATGAAGAAATGTAAAGGATTACAAGAGTTCCTAATTTGAGAAAAATAAGAACCTTATAATTTTAAAGTTACTGCAAGAAAGTTGTCGTACCTTTAAAACGATTCACAAGAATGTGACGTGATTATTATAATTAACAGCTGAGAAGTTTCACCAAAGAGATTGAGACATGTAACAATTAATACTTAATTGAATCCCAAAGTTTTTCTTGTTTAATTGTGTTGCTGGATTTAACTAAGTGATTAATTGTTTCATGGCTCAAGATTTTTTGTAAATTATCCTATGAATAGGCGAGACTCATGAGAATTGGGATTGATTCTTGAAAGTGCTTGTATTAATAACTTGCTTTGGTGCGACTCTCATATTTTTTACGACTAATAAAAAATGGTACTATACGTAACAAACACTAAATTAACCTCGAGAATGTACTTGCTTGTTAGATTCCAGTTCAACTAGACCCAAGAATGCTTAGAAATTCCAAGAGATCTTTTGGAATAGCAATCTTTAAAACTCATTTAATATTGAGCTAATTCTTGAAATGCCCAGGTTACTACCCATTTGTTTTTTTACACCTACCAAAACCAAATTTCTTTAAATACCTTATGCGACTTATGCTACCTATGCAACTTATGCAATGTTTTAAAACCCGGTTTGAACCGGACGATTCAACTTGTTGAACCGAGAACCGGAGTGATGTCTGTTCCATTGCATGCCAATTTTGTTGAAAGTTAAACCAGATTGAACCGTCTGGTTTCTGTCCACCCGGGTTGAACCACCAAACCAAAAACTACTAGTTTTAACATCACGAAAGAAAGTGAAAGAAATAGTTGTAATATGTAGCGCATGTGATTGGAGATGTTGATTGTACAGTTGATATAATCTTGTCACAATTTCATATCTTGTTGTAGAGTCTTGTTATAGATCGGGCGAGTGGTGATTTCAATTTCTTGTATGTTGGTAGAGTAACAAGATGCGCTAGAACTCGAAGGGTAGTAGTGACTAATTAATAATGGCAATCACTATTTTGGTAAGGAGTTATGTTTAATGTAATTTTCTACTGTATTGTACAAGAGTTACGTGTGAGATTAAAAAAGCTTAAATACTCAAAAGTTTGATGTTTGTTTCACGCACCAGCCATCTTATTTTATGACTTTTGACAGCATCAATAAATTATTTTAATAGTATAAAAGTATTCGCATGATTTTATTGGATGATTAAAAACATTGGATGTTAAGAGAAAAGTTTTATAAGGAATATGCTTAAAAAAAAACAAAAGAAGCAATCTCCACTATCCAATATTAATCTTTTTAAATTTAATTAAAAAACACATTTTCATCCTATTTCTTAAAAATTAAATATCTCTCAAACCGTTAATCGTTATGAAAAAATAATTATACCGTCACGACGAGAATTAAATTATCTTTCCATAGATATGCACTTCTATATACTTTCGGTGAACTTTTTTTAAAAAATTTCGTAAAAAAATCACATCTAATTCTCGAAAAATTACATGTAATTCTCGAAAACTCATGTTTGATTAATTATTTTAAAAATCACATTTGAATTTGTAACGTCACATGCGATTTGTGAAATCACGTGTATTTTTTTGACGAGAATTTCAACATTGTAAAATCGTTAAAAGTATATGAAAATAACCGTCTATTAAATGACAAAAATATTTTCGTTATTATTTTAAAACCACACGTGATTTATGTGAATTACATTAAAATGTTTGAATCACATGTAATTTTGTTAATATATTAAAATGTTTGTTGCCATTAATATAAAATATGTTCATTTTACCGGGGTGGAGTCCCCTTTACCAAAAAAAAATATATGTAAAACAAATTGGCTTCTGAATTACATGTGATTCGGTGATAATTACATGTGATTTTGCTTGCATTACATATGATTCAAGCATACCGAAACCGTAACTTTTTCTAACAAACCCACATTAGATGAATCACATGTGATTTCTTTAATCATGTATTATGTTTTCATTTATGTAAAATATATAAAACAAATTGGCTTCTAAATTACATGTGATTTTATTTGAATCACATGTAATTCTGCTTGAATTGCATGTGATTCGGTGATAATTACATATGATTTTTCTTGCATTACATGTGATTCAAGCATTCCGAAACCTTAACTTTTTCTAACAAACTCACTTTAGATGAATCACATGTGATTTTTTTAATCACATGTAATCTTGTTAATATATTAAATTGTCTGCTTGAATTATATATAATTCGATGATAATTACATGTGATTTTGCTTGCATTGGATCACATGTAATTCGATGATTATTACATGTGAATTTGCTTGCATTACATGTGATTCAAACATTTCAAAACTTTAACTTCTTCTAACAAACCCACTTTAGATGAATCACATGTGCTTTTGTTTGAATCACATGTAATTTACCACGAATTACATGTAATGCAAGCAAATTCACATGTAATTATCATACATGGATCACAAGATAGCATACATGGATCACAAGACCACTTTAGATAGCATACATGGATCACAAGACCACTTCGGAAGGATGGATGATGTGAGGAATGGAGAGAAAATGTTATTTACCACGAACCACATGTGATTTACCACGAATTACATGTGATTTATCACGAATCGCATGTGATTTACTTGGTTTCTAGATTATTGGTATTAAAGTTGAAAATAAAAATCTATGAAAACATGTAACTTAAAAAAAAGACTAACGCGTCAAATGGGACCAAAGTTAGATGTAAAGTTATGTGAGTCTACATGAATCACATGTGATTTAAAGCAAAATTACATGTAATTATTTATAAAATCACATGTGATTTAAAGCAAAATTACATGTAATTTTGTATAAAATCACATGTAATTTGAGCAAGTACTAGGCCTGACATTGCATTTGCTATGGGTAAACTGAGTAGGTACACTAGTAATCCTAGTACTCAGCATTGGCAAGCAATTCAGAGGGTACTGAAGTATTTGAAAGGAACAATGGATTAATGTTTGTCATATACTGCATATCCATCAGTGTTGGAAGGTTACACTGATGCAAGTTGGATCAGCAATACTAAGGATAATTCATCCACCAGTGGCTGGGTATTCCTACTTGGTGGTGGTGCAATTTCTTGGGCATCCAAGAAGCAAACTTGCAGTACTGGTTCTACCATGGAATCTGAGTTTGTGGCTCTAGCAGCTGCTGGCAAAGAAGTTGAATGGTTGAGAAACTTGCTTCTTGAGATTCCATTGTGGGTCAAACCTATGGCACCTATTTCTATCCGTTGTGATAGTGCATCTACATTGGCTAAGGCATATATCCAGATGTACAATGGTAAGTCTAGACACCTAGGTGTTAGACATAGCATGATTCGTGAACTGATCACGAATGGGGTGATTTCAATAGAGTTTGTGAGGTCTCAACAAAACTTAGCTGATCAATTGACGAAGGGATTGGCTAGAGACTTGGTTATAAAGTCTGCTGAAGGGATGGGTTTAAAAGTCCACTTCAGTCACTGAATGCTAGGACACCCAACTCCCTCCTGAGGAAACTTGGGAGCTGAGTTCAATGTGGAAAGCTGAACATTTAGGGGACTGAAGCACATGTATATCATCCCAAGGATGTGCTTGTACTTGCTGAAGGAGGATGAAGTTATAACTTCTCAATGGTTAATGTCTTTGAAAAAATGCTGAAGCAAGAGCATGAACTAAAGAGGAACCACCTATGTAAATGTTGAGGTTTCGCCGCCTCAGGGAGCATGGACTTGGCTCTTGCAACATTTATGAATTTGGATATCGACACATGGCTCGTAGTGTCAGGAGTTGTTATGGATTTGAAAACTTGTGTGTATTTTGTCTTCAGGTATTCAAAGAAGTTGAAGGGTTCAATTCTTAGAACACCCTGATTCTCGAATGTTTGAAGTGATGTACTAAGATGGAAATTCAATCCTTAGGATATTTTCATTTATGCACTGGTTTTGTTAATGTCGATTTTCATGCAAAAGGAATTGTACTATATTGGGGAGGATTGTTGGAAATATAGTTCAATTGTTGGTCAGTTCATACTGGTGAATGGGTAAGGAGGTACGGAGTGTACACCCATAAGTCCCTGAACACCGAAACTCGATTGTGGTTAAAGTTTGTTCAGCATCACTGAGTTTGTTCAGCATCGCTGATTTTGTTCAACATCGCTGAGTTTGTTCAGAATCGCTGATGATATTCAGAGAGTGTAACTCTGGACTGAAGGTATTCATCAGGGAGTAACTTCACTGAAGACTTGTCTTCAGTGTTTACTCATCAACATGTCTTCTTCAGTACTGAAGGCTTCAGCTGGAACACTCTTCAGGGGTAGCTGATGCTTCAGTGGGACTGAAGAATAGACATACGCTGGAGCTGAACTTGTACACTTGTAATAGTCGTTGACCCATTCAAGTCGAGTTAATGACCACGTTTAATTGGTCGTGTAACCATTTTCCTGGTATTATGGAGCACATTAAGAGGAGATTAATTGGCGGTTAATTCCTCTTAATTCCATTGACTAGGGTTTGAGTGCTACACCTATAAATAGGTGATCATGACTTGCATAAAATGATATACAAAAACAAGAAACATGTAACAACAAAAGGGTTAGTGATTTGTGCCTAAATCTCTAACAGCATTTGGTCTTATCCCAAGTAGGTATTCGTGATACCCAGGCATTAGAGTCGAATAATTTACTTTGAAAAATGATTACACGATTACAAGTGATATCCAGTAACCATTGATTTGGTACGTAGCTAAGATTGATTATCTTTACCCTGGTTGAGACGAAGTAAACACCAACATTTTGGAGCTCATACCGACTCGAAAGTATACGGAAACAAAGATAAAAAATAATTGTGAGTTGTGTAAAGTTCTACTCGGCAAATAATTGTATCCTTTGCATTAAATTCCTTCTGAAAAGCTCTCCAACCATTAATCGAATGGTTGTAAGATAATTTGTTATATAAATATTGTAAGATCGTTGAAAATTGTCTTTGGAAAAGTAAAAGAAAGAACATGACTATGTTTGAAATATAAAAGTTAAAAAAGTTTTTTTGTTTGACAAGATAAGAAAGATTAATTATATGTGAGTTCAGCGAAAAGTTTTTTTGTTTGACAAGATAAGAAAGATTAAAAGAGCTGACTGGGACAATATTGCTTTTAGTAGATTTATTATTAAAAAATATATTCTAGGTGTGTTGTAGACCGTCGTGTGCCCAGGTTCCATTGGGTCCTCCTTGGTTTATGTTGTAACGTCTTTTGTGCTATTATGTTTTTTTGATCTGCCTTTTGTTTGTCATTTTCTCGCTTGCCATGGTGGGTCAAAAAACGTACTCGTCAATTCGGGTTGACCCAAATTGACCTGAGTTTTAATTAGGTCGGGTTCGAGTTTATATTTTTTAGCCTTGACCTGAATTGACCCGAACCCGATCAACCCGACTCGATTAACACTTTTACATTGTAAATTTACTTAAATGAGGCAATTTTAAACTTTCTACTTATACTCGGGTTGACTCGAACCCGAGTTGACCCGACCAGAATTGACACGACTCGAATTTACCCGATCCGAATTAACCTGAACCAGTGATGGATCCTTATTATAAAAGGAGTACAGATACAGGACTTTGTGCTGGATCCTAATTATAGGAAGACGACAAATGCTATTATTGTCATGTTCAGGAATTGAAGTATGAAAAACTAAACTAGTAAAAAAAGGTGTAAATTAAATTTGGTGTTAGAATGAATAAAATATTTTGCAAATTCTATTGTCACGTTTAGAATGAATCATGCTTTTAGTTGTTTGTAATCAAGAGTTGTTAACTAAAGTTTAACCGGGTCTGGTAATGGTACAAACCAAATATGAGAAACATTTTCTAACTCCCCTCTCTAAGGTACTTAAATTATTAGTTTTATATATACAAAATTGTGAAAACATCAACATGTATCGGACCCTCTTCAATTATCATGTGAATCATTTCTAAAAATATCTTAGTAGTATAGATATACTAAGATAAGATAGGATAAAATTATATTTATATTTTTTAAAGAAGACTTCAAATAATTACTCTAGCTAATAGCAAAATTATCATTTTTAAAAAAGAATAAGAAAAAGAAAATAATAATATATGTATTTTTTTTCTTAAACAATGTCTTTTTTTTCGAAAGACAATAATTTTAGTACTAAAAATATAGCAAAAAGTATCCCATGAACTCCTTGAACATGTAACAATACTTTTTTGAAGTCAAAATAAATTTTAAAAACTTTTCCTTTTGTTTACAAAGTGAAAATTCAACCATCTTTACTATCTTATACAAAGTTTATTATAATAGTTGAAATGTTGAAATATTTAATATAATATAGAATGGATGGTTGAAAATATGGGCCTTACTAAAAAGACAAAATTTATATCTATATCTATAGTATCTTATAAAGGAAAAACCAAAATGGTTGAATGTTGAAAATATAATGGTTGAAACATTGTGGGTCCTACTAAATATATTTACTTTCACCATTTTTCTTTCATCTCATAAATATAAAGCACACAATCTAAAAAACACACATTCTCCACCATAAAAAGCTAACCTAACCATCCAACACCAAAAAATACCACCACCACGGCAGCTACTTTCCAACGCAGTGTCTCACCACGCCTTCGAACCAAGCCACCCTTAATACCACCACGCACTCCACAAAAACCACCGCACGAGACCCAGCCGACTACTGTTTCCAAACCACCAAAACAATCGGCTACCAAAAAGGTTTTTGAATATTCGAGTTATTATTTTAGTTTTATAATAGTCTATCGCTATTTATTATGTTTTGAATTTTTTTTGTGGATCTGAGAAAAATATTCGTAGATCTATGTTTATTACTAAATTTCTTAACGTTTTTTACAGCTGTTGGAAAAAACCGTCGAATGACCGAAAAAGGAGGTCGTCTTCGCTTAGTCGCTGGAAAAGCTTCCAACTTCGAAATCTACGTCTCACAAAAAAGGTGTTTTAAGTTTATTAAACATGTTTTAAGAGTTTTCATTAATAGATCTGTATATTTTATTGTTATAAGATCTTAGTTTTTGCGTTTTTTTTTATTTTCAATTATTACAGTCACATCTGTCGTCGCATTCCGACGCCTCACACACATCAGCCGCACCATAAACAGGACCTCAACCATAAAAAAGGTTTTTATGGTTTATGGTAAGTTTGAGTTTTCTAAAGATGTATACATATATAAATCAAGGTTTGATGGTTTTCTATTACATATTCGTACAATTTAGTTGTAGAGGTTTTTATAATGTTTTTGAATTTTTTACAGCCACTGCCTATTTTCGTCATTGCCACTTCAGCCGCACCACACAACCATGATTACCCATAAGGTTTTGAAAGTTTAAGGTGTATTTGATCTTTTTTAATAGAGAAATTTATCTAATCAAGTTTTGATGTTTTTTTAATAATTTTGAAGACTTTATTTGTTAGTGAAGGATTTCAAGGTATTCTATAAAATTTTTTGTATTTTTTTTGTTACAGCCCCCGCTTGCTGTCGGAATCCTGTCTAGCCTCAGCCGGAGTTCTCGCTACTGCAACGGGATACTGCTTTTAAACTTTGTACTGTGTATTTAGAAAGTTTATTTGTAAATTTTATTTTAAAGTTTGTTTAAGTTTTGTTACATAAAGGTTGTGCGTGTCTTAATTAAGTATGCATGTATTTTGTTTACCGAGATGTATTCTTTATTAAATGTTGGAACATTTTTTAAAATCTGATGATATTAAACGTTGGAATTTGAAATAAACTTTAAAGCTTTAGAATTTTTGAAATTCAAAAGCTCTAATATTTCCGTACTTTTTCAATTCAAATTTGAAAATGTAAAATTTTCGAATTTGTTTTTAAAATTTCAAAAATATAACATATTTATAATATCTTAGAATGCTTTGATTTATTGTTATTAACAATAATAACGGGGTTAGGTAAGAAGTTTTATCAAATTTAGTTTGAAATTTGAAACATGTGTGCTGTTTAAAATAATACTTTTAGTACCATTTAGTAATTTAAACTTAAAAATGGCATGTCGTTTAAATAGTAAAATAAACAACTTTCAATTGGTACCATGCTATCAAAGCACGTCCTTGAAAAAGATTTCCTAATCGATACACTTTTCTCTACAGTAGTTATTCAATGTTAATTTTTTACGAAACTAAAAACCACCGCCGATAGCGGATACTCAGAAAAATGCAACCATGTTATTAGAAAAAACCCTTGCAACAATGCAACCATGTTCTCGAAAAATCATTCATCGTCAAAATTTGGTCGAAACTAAAAACAGTTGCCGCTAGGCACGGGTTCGGCTGAATTATCACATGTTACCACATTTTGCAATTATACTTGAATCTTACCACGATGTAATGTTTCGTTAATTATTTGCCGCTAGGTAATTTCGCTGCTATGCGCGGGTACTCACCTAGTACCCTATAAAGGGTGTATGTGAATTGTTGAAAATTGAAAGTTGAAAGTTGAAAAAACAAACAAATATAATGTTGACAACTCTTTTATATATCTACGTATTAGTTGAAATCATAAACGCACAAGGCTTATATACAGCATAGTTGAAATGGGTGTCATATATTAGGAATGATTGAAATAATAATGGCATTATTTAGTGATATATTAGGAATGGTTTCATATACATGAAACACATATAGCTGTACATGATAATTACAACAAGTTGATATGATAAACATCCAACTATTTAATATGGCAACCGTATCTTTTTCTTTGTAAAGCAAAACATAAAGTAGGGATTTTTTCAAGAGATTCTTTCCATAATAAGAAATAATCGTTTAATTTATTCCTTTATAAAGTATAACTAGTTTTAATACCCGTGCACGCACGAGACTTGAATATAAAGGATAAATTAAGTAATAATTTTGTTATTGCGATTTTATGTATAATTATATTTTTTAAAGACATCTAATTTTATATGTTTGATTATATTGTTGTTTTACTGTGCACCGTGTAATTAAATATAAACTCACCTCAATTTTTATTTTTCGAATTTCATACTATTTTTACTTTCGATATTTTTTTTAAATAGTTATACCTTAATTATTAATCAACCAATCATTTACATCAACCTTACACGAACACGATTTATAAATTCACGATTTTGTAATGCTTAACATTATTCTATAAAATAATATTTAAATATTAATACTTAAATAGTTACGATGTTTATGGACCCACGAGTTTTACATTGTGATTTTTCATCATGTGATATTATTAATTGATATTTTGTATAAATATTTGTTGCACAAATGATTTTACTTTGTTTAACTGGAATTTTAGCTATTTTTTCTAGACATTGTGTGTTTAGTAACATATGACGACCTTGAAAAAATATATGTCTTTGTAGTATGTGGAATCTCGTCTATTTATTTTCATCTCATACTGATGTCTAAGGTCCTGCATTCATTTTAATATTTATATTCATGTTAATAATTTTACATATATTGCATTGTTTGACTTTGTTAAGTGTCAAAATATAAATAGACAATAATTTGCGTTTTTATTTGAATATTTATAATCATATGATTTGTTGATTTTTTTTAATATAACATATATGTTGTATTTTTAAATATAAAGTCTGTTGCACAAATGATTTTACTTTGTTTAACTGAAATTTTAGCTATTTTTTCTAGACATTGTGTGTTTAGTAACATATTACGACCTTGAAAAAATATATGTCTTTATAATATGTGTAATCCCGTCTATTTATTTTCATCTCATACTGATGTCTAAGGTCCTGCATTCATTTTAATATTTATATTCATGTTAATAATTTTACATATATTGCATTGTTTGACTTTGTTAAGTGTCAAAATAGAAATAGACAATAGTTTGCGTTTTTATTTGAATATTTATAATCATGTGATTTGTTAATTTTTTTAATATAACATATATGTTGTATTTTTAAATATAAAGTCTAGAGGGTATAAAGTTTAAGGGTTATTTTGTTTATTTTATGAAGTTACTAAAAAAATATGGATAATTATAAGTTTACACTTAAGTCAGTCTATTTTATTTAAAATTCAAGCACTAAAGTTTTACTAATGCCTTCCTTCTTTTTTAAGTTTTTTATTTTTACAAATTTGACACATATATCTTTAGGTGTTTTTATCAAATTTCTCCACCAAAAATTTTAATTTTGACTAAACTGAATTCATATTTGACTTTTTTCCACCAATCATATCTCTCTATTTTGCTTATTTGTCAAAATCAAGCCATTTGATTGGTCTAATTGTTTATTGTACAACTTCCACTTTTAACTAAAACTCTCAAATAAAGTTTAAGGGTTATTTTATAAAGTTACTAAAAAAAATATGGATAATTATAAGTTTACACTTAAGTCTGTCTAATTTATTTAAAATTCAAGCACTAAAGTTTTACTAATGCCTTCCTCCTTTTTTAAGTTTTTATTTTTACAAATTTGACACATATATCTTTAGGTGTTTTTATCAAATTTCTCCATCAAAAATTTTAATTTTGACTAAATTGAATTCAATTTTGACTTTTTTCCACCAATCA
Source organism: Glebionis coronaria (assembly GCA_025667525.1). Taxonomy (NCBI): domain Eukaryota; kingdom Viridiplantae; phylum Streptophyta; class Magnoliopsida; order Asterales; family Asteraceae; genus Glebionis; species Glebionis coronaria. The sequence continues at coordinate 640,862,035 of CM046877.1, forward strand.
TATCTCTCTATTTTGCTTATGTGTCAAAATCAAGTCATTTAATTGGTCTAATTGTTTTTTCTAAAACCTCCACTTTTAACTAAAACTCTCAAATAATTTAATTCTTTTATTATATAAAAGATTGTTCCTTAATTAAGTAACAAATGGGTAATTTTCGTCCTTTTGTTTAATAAAAATAAAAACCTGGTTAAAAAATATGCGTGTCAAAAACGAAAAGAATAAAACTTATAAAAAAACGGGTGAAAAATTATAAAACTTCAGGGTTCAATCTATCATTTTTAAAATTTAAGGGTTAAAACTAGCCTTTTAAAACATTAAATCCCTTATCGACGATAAGTATTACTCCAAACCAGAGAGGATAAAGTCAAAAGTCATAAATCGCCAGCGAGTGCTGATTTGGTGACCTGATTGGCACCGTTACCGTCACAAAGGAGGTCAGTTCAAGTTCAAGACGAAGATTTAATTCAGGTGAACATATTTCTTTGACACACGATTAATCAATTACAAACATTAATTAAGATCAATAAAAAAAATTGATTGACGGGGTTTTGTTGGATGTACCAGTTAGATTATAAAGGTATTGTTAATTTTGTAGTTGTTTATTTAGTTTTAATTAGTGAATTACATGATTGAGGGGTTTTGTTTGATGGGCCAGTTTGATTCCAAAGGAACGGTTAATTTTGTAGTCGTTTCTTGATTAGTGTTTTTATCTGAGAGGATGAATTTGAAGAGGATCATTGAGCTCCATTCAGAAAATCCTAATCCCATTAATGAATTTTAATGAAGTAGGTAAAAACAGGATCATATTTAGGTGATTTAGGTAATACGGCTTTAAGGTTCCACCAAAGCGAAACAATATCAAAATCGTTAATGTACTTGCATACAACATATACTTTCACTTTCTATTAACCCCATTGGATAATTTTCATTATATATGCATGTTTATACAGGACCCTTCAAACCACTAGAGATAATTTTTCGAAGATTAGTTTGGAACAGTTTACATAGATTGGTTGGGCTAGATTGGGTTATATTGAACTGGGGCGAAAACGTCAAGGGAGGAGGACACAAGTTATAGCTGTTCATTGTAAAACGGAGTTTGACTTATAGTTGAAGTCAATACGAGCAAAATTATCCTTAGCCGTTTTATTTTTATCTATCGCATACGAGAAGAATTACCCCATACAGGATGCGTATCCCGTGTATTCACTACAAGGATATAATCCACAAGCTGCATTCCAATTCCAGCTCCTGTGCCTCCTCATTCTTAGTTTTGCCTTCGGTTCCAGCATATGGCGGTCCACTGGATATACCGCAAAATAACTTTGATAGGATGTATTTGATGATTGCCGACAACCACAATTCTTTAGAACAGGTACCATTCTGTTTTACTTGTGCTTTTCCAATTATGTTGATAAAGATATTTTTTAAATGTTTCTGGATGAGTTTCTCTATGCTAGATGAGTTTCTCTATGCTAATCGTATTAGTAGAATATTTGTTTAAAATAGGATTGTGTTTTTGTTTTTATCTACGGTGAGCCCTGTCATACCATATTGATAAACCATTACTGAGTCAACTTGATGTATTGTATTTTATATCAGTTAGTATATTTTTACCATATGCAAGTTTTCCGTCGTGTCTGTATGTGGTATCGCAAAATTCATTCGTAACAGGTTCTGTGTATGTCTGTAACTCTACAAAAATGCCGTTTATAGTAAGAAACTTATTATTCAATTCAGGTAACAGATGCTCAGGTAACAGATGCTCAGGTAACAGATGCTTGCAATACTTGAATCCTCTAACCAGAGTCTTGGTATTAATTTCACTAAGATCAAAGACTCGACACTCGACAGTTAAAATCATCATCACTGTCAGTGTAGCTTTTCAATGCTTTACAGAGTGGAGCATGCTAAGCATATGCTTTTTGTAAATATGTTGTCTCTAACTTATTCCAGGATATCCTTTTCTCCTATTTCCCATCAATAATTTACTATTCTTTATTGCAGAATCTAAGCAACAAAACTATATACTTGAACTCCGTGAAGAATTCATTCGACCTTTTTAAGGGTAAGCAAATTTTATCTACTTATCTATGAATGCATAATGTCCTTTGAATTTTAGTCTTATATACCGGTTTTTGCTAATATATGTTCCATTCTGCAAATTGATGACATGCAGGATATTGCCATGTTCATAAATAATGTAGTCGAGTTATTATATTTAAAATAAAATGAGTAATCACTTTGAAATAAGTAGATTTGGACATGTTTATTTTCTCACTAGCAGAACCCATATACCTCAAAACTTTGTTAAACGTAGAAATAAGTAGGTAAACAGAAAACATAAGCAATATGAAACCCCTCCTATGTATGTGCGGGGCAAAAAGCTGTGTTTGCAGCCATGGCAAGTTATATCTGCAAGATATGATTATATTAAGGTGTGAGTTTCAATGCTTTTTTATGTTAGAACATTTGCTCATTATATTTTATACACCTTGACTTTATTTTGTGATGACAAGGGATTGAAAAGCAATCAGCTAAGGTACGAGGTAGTGATGGAGTGGCTGCTCGACATGAATCTGGCCATGCCGTAATAAGAACTATTGTTTCAAATCTTCTTAAAGGACCGGACAACCAAGGATTTGAGGTAAGACACATGTAAGCATAAAACTGTTAAGCTAATGTTGGTGCTTTTTTTTTCTATGGAGTCCTTTGAATAAAATGGATACGACGAGTGAGTATGCCTTGAAACAACATTGAAGAGCCATGTGATGAGGTTTATTCCCAAGATGTAATATATAGGTAACCTGAATCACTGTTATGTGTATGTGACTTTTCTTTTTCTGAAATTCCTATGCTTATGTATGCAAGCTGTTCAAGTATGGTGGTATTCTTAAAAGACAAACACATGAAACTAATGGTATGTGGTGTCTTTGAGATAGTAGACGCAGTGTCTTAATTACTTATTTTTTAAGACCTTAAAACATTTACAATTATAATAGCAATTGTATTTTTACTTTGAATACAACAAGTAAAATCAATTAGTAACACATTGTATTTTTACTCTGAAAAAAAACCCGTGCGTGCACGGGTATTAAAACTAGTATTTGCTTAAACCAAATTATTTAGCGATGGGAAAACATTTGTTTTTCAAACAAATTGAAATTCAAATTTCAAAACATTGTCTATATAAACAAGCCAAAAGTATGTGACTTAGCATTCGATTAGCATTCCACAACATCACCACATGAAACCGATTTGCAAAATGAGAAGAACATGGATGATGATCTTGAGGTGGGTTATTTTTTTCTGTTCGTATTGAGTAATAAATTCAATTAGCATTCCATAGCACCATATGAAATGTTTTTTTTCTTTTCGTTTTGAATATCATCAAACATGTTGCGGTATGATATGTGCAACCTGTGGTTGAACATGAACTTGAGGTTTTTGCTAACACGTCTCTAAGTTCCTTGGCTAACATATACGTGTTTCAACTCGTTCTAATGTGTCTTCTTTTAATTGTTAGGTTAAAAGCCTTTGCACCAATCGATGTGGACACCGTAGACTACGACCGTACTGCAGTGGATATTCTATCGTTCATGCGCTATATATATAGTGAAACCGCCTTTGTGTTATTAATTTAATAAATAGGCCAATGTGAAGTTCTTCGTGTATAGTACGTGAGCAACTGTTTCAACACTTTTCATTCTATACACGTTATCAAACAACTTCATTACTTATATACATGCTTATTTGGCCTTGCGTGTGGAATCCCTTTTATACCTTTTTTAGATAATAAAGAACTGAACAATTTTCTCTAACTAAAATATCAAGAACAATTATCTGTTGTCCATTACAATTAATATATACTTAAGATAATCATGTAAGTGAACATAAACACGTAAATGATAAAGAGCAAAACTCTATGATCATGCAATGTGAGAAACTCTTTGCATGACACAATTCAAACTTCTTTTTAAAAGAAAACTAGGCGACTATTTGGTTCCCTTTATATGAAACACTACTACATTTTGCTCTAATTTGTTAGGTTAACAGAAAGTGCTAAAAAATGAAATTCTATATATTTAAAATACATTGGTACGTGCTAAAATATTACTATGCGAGTATATTAAAAAATGTATTCAAAAACTAGAAAATTTGAACAATATGTTATAGTCTAACATTCCAATCTATAATCTCAGTAGCATTAACATTAGCATTCCCAACTATTTTTTTTATAGAAATGGGATCCATACTTTACAGTCTACAGTTTCGATGCCCTCAACAACCCACATGTACATGCGTTTTATAAAATAGACAAAGTCCGTGTCAATTTGGATGGATGGACAGAGTTCGTGTCCGTGTTTGCCGAACAAGCTTCTATATTTTATTGAAAACAGTTTGGTGCGTATATCTGTGAATGCTAAATATCTTTTACTAATCAAGTTGTCATCTATGTTGAATTTAGACAAGTCCAAAACACACTAGCTGCATAAATACAGAAATACATGAAAACAAACATATAAGAGAGGGTGTTTTAGAGGGTGTTGAATCTGTTGATTTTTTTTACTAATCAAGTTGTCATATCTGTTGAATTTAGAGGGTCTTGATTTTTCTTACTAAATGTTTGTATCTAAATGTTTCACTTCAATTTTACTAAATGTTTTTCATATGTTGTCTGATACATACTTATTTGAGATTTGTTTTAAAGTTGGACTATCGCATGTTACGACACATTGCAATTACAGTTTGATCTTAACACGGTATAGAGTAATGTTAATTATCTACCGTTAGAAAATTCCGCAGCTATGCGCGGGTACTCGTCTAGTACCACATAAAACTTTTATCCCAATTGTTGAAAAGTTAAATTTATTCAACATTTCATCTAAATAAGAAAAATATTACAATTTCAATGTAAATGTCAAAGTTTTCACCATACGACTCATGGAATGTTATGAACGTTTTATTTAAAAAAATTCACTTTCGGTTTCAAGAAACATTTACTACAACATGAGTCGTTATGTTAATTATCCGCCGCTAAACATTCCGTCGCTATACACGTACGGGTATTCGTCTAGTTTTTTTAAAAGTCTTAAAAATAAAAAAGGGAATGATACCAGTTTCCATGTGGAGGTTCTCGTGAGACTATATAAAGTCACGACTATTATGTTAACAAGAAGAAAGAAAGATACCCCAAAAGTGATCATGGTTAAAAGATAAACACAAGCTTGATATAAAAGAGCTTTTGTTTATCGAGAAAACGACATTTATACCTCCACATTTTTGCTCCCGGACAAGGATGTGACTATACAAATCACATCTCCCTAATTTCCTACTTCTGCAGGATATGATATGGTTGTTTATATGTTGTCCAAAAAACTTATCCAAGTTTTTCTAAGGGTGGTAAGATATGCCTTGTTACATCAACTTTTATAGGCTTATGAGTTCGAGATTTTGAAGATGGTACAAACAACTATCTGCCAAGCAATTGTCTTTGCTAATTGAAGACAAGAATATTGCTTATTGAAATGACTTGCTCGACTTTATACAGGACAATGATGGCTTTGGATTCTATTGGCGAAACTGAAGCTGAGAACGTCTCCATAGTTCAAGATGCTGCTGATGTTAAAACTGCTTATATAAGTCTGACACGTAGTACAATCGAGCGAGCTAGAAGATAAAAAATAAAACGAAAGGGGTTACTGGATAGTCAGCATCGAACCACGAATCTCTTGAGTACAAAGTCATTGTTGTACCATCCCATTAACCCTTCCATTGAAGTTATTTCTGTTATTTAAATTAGTTAACTGATAATATATATGAAGTGCTAAAATCAACAAATACGAAAACAAAATTTAGAATCAGAAATGGTATCTTTGCATTGAAGTCTTATGAGCCTCAAAATGTATATCTCTTTGTATATATATAATAGAGATTGGAATCTCTTTCCTCATTATTTACAAAAAATTAAGTAGTCTAACTCTTTTAGCACACTGTACAACCCTTAATGCAAGCAATAATGCACATTATGTTTTTTTATTAATGTCAAAATTTAAGTAATACAACTTATGAAGCACATTATGCAAGCTTTTAATGCAACATTTCATCACAATTAAATATCATTTAAGTAATAGCAATAAAAGTTAAAAAGCTAGCTTTAAAATTATTAATGCACAAATACATTAAAATACATAATTAATATTACTTTTAAAATACCCCAGTACTCAAAAGTACAACATTCACTACAAGAATCGGAAGATCAGGTGACCGGGGTTTCCCCGGCGACACCTTGTCGCCAGGGAAAGTGGTAATCCCTGGCGACTTTGCTGATGTGGCACAAAGTCGTGTTACCTTTTTTACCATAGTTATGACCAGCTTATCCTGGCGACATGTCGCCAGGGAAAAGTTGACCAGTTTTGACCCAAAGGTTCTACCAAAATAAAAGGCGGGACTTTTAAAATACTTCATTACTTAAAAGTACAACAATATATGTTTACTTTATCATAATCATAACTACATATAAAGCATTTTGGCCTTTTATTAACAGAAACTTGAAAATTCAACTTGTATCCTTTAATACATTATGTACAACTAAATCAAGCTTAAAAATTAAAATAGTAATACTTAAGTTTTCAAAATTTAATGCTTATATTAATACTAATTAATACATAATAATCAATACTCAAATTAATACATAGTAGTTAATACATACTTCAAAATAAAAATAATATAACATTAAATAATATATAATTAATACACCTAATTATTTAAATGTACTATCATATATTCTTATTGTACAAGAACTAAAAACATATCTATCTATACTACATATTACACATTTGTATATGTAAAGCTTAGTGAAAATATTTATCATTTGTATATATATATATTAGTAAAAGCTTAGTGAAATTGTAATCATTTTGCTAAATAATTCAATTGAAAAGAATTGTTCACGTCAATACACAAACATTTTCAATTAATTTACGAAGTATGAAAATATGTAAAATATTAAGTAAGTAAATGTTTGCATGTTATATAATGTGACGAATATTACGCAACATCTACTTATTAACAAGTACATTTCACCGTCAAACAACACAAACTCGTAATATTACTAACCCGTTTGATATCGTTTTGATGCACGTGTATATAGAACTATGATAAATTTATTTGTTAAAGTTCTCGCCATGTGCAAAACTATTATCACTGAAAACATTTGACTGAAAAATATTTCTCTACAACATATTTGATTATAGGGTATCTGCCGCCGCAATCCGCATGTACCATACTATAATGCCAAAAATAATAATATCTCTCGATTGAAACTACATTTTTAGAACATGTATGTAAATGAAAACTATCGATTCAGAAGTTGTAACCAAAAAAGAAATTATTCCGTCGAAGAATTTAGTCACAGGGTACCCGCCGCCGCATCGCGCGGGTACTCTGCTAGTACTATGTAATCAGTGGTGGACCCATAACTTATAATAGGGTGTTGCGAGTTTTTTTCTGTGATTCTAGTATTAAAGTTGTCTTACATTACGTAAAAATGGGTTGTAAAAATGGGTGTTGCACGTATCGTGAAAAACGTTATTTTTTTAACAAATTTACCTTTCGTGACCTCAAATCGGGTGTAGCCCGTGCCACACCCAGCTCCTATGTGAGTACGCCCCTGTATGTAATTATGTTCTAAACGAAAGGATTTGGAGAGTATGACATCGTAGAAATAATTACATACTATATTATTATAGTTTTTGGATCACCTAGACAGTCTTTGAAGATAGTACGTACAAACAACTGTCGCCAAGCAACCAAAATTTTCAAACTGGTGTTGACTCACTTTATACGCTAATTTCTATTTATAGTTTCTGGAAATTAGCAGTTTCACTATAACAAATCTTCTGTTTAGGGCCGGTAGGTTTTTAGGGTTGAAAATTTCGACCTAAATAAAGGGTGGAGGTCACAAATTTTCAACCCAAAATAGCTGGTCAAAAAGGTGGTGGGGTCCACGATTTTAGGGTCGAAAATTTCGACCCTAAAAACGCAGTGTAAATTTAATATATTTATGTAATATAAAATATATTTTTAATAATTAAAAATAATTTTAAAACATTTTATTTTTAAAGTTATTATTTTAGGGTCGAAAATTTCGACCCTAAATTTTTAACTATATTGTAATTTATTTATGTAATATAATATATATTTTTAATAATTAAAAAACATTCCAAAAGTTTATATTTTTTATATTATAATATTTTTGGGTCGAAATTTCGACCCTAAATTTGGCACCAAAAGTTTAATTCTCAAAAAATTTCACGAAAAATTTAAAATTTCATACCAAAATTTAAAAATTTGCGGTTTATATTTAGGGTCGAATTTTAGGGTCGAAATTTCGACCCTAAATTTTTAAATATATTTTAAAAATTTTCTTTTAGTCTGAATCCTTTTAAAATATTAATATATGTATATATTTAAATTTTAAATATATGTTTTATTCAATGGTAATGTGTTTTAATTGCAAAAAATATTTTTTTTATAATTATTAAAATAAATTTTGAATTATTATTATTATTATTATTATTATTTTTTTTTTTTTTATTATATAAACCATCACTTTTATTAGAAACAAAAAGGGATTTACAACAAATTGGATGGGAGTCGAGATACTATCTGCGCTCCCACCCCTTTAGCAATGGTAAAACCTATTCTTATGTAACTTTTATGTTAAAAGATACGAATAAAACGCCTAACGATACATTTTATTGGATACGGGGACTTAAAGTCATTAAAGTTTACGAACAGTTGCGACGTTTATATAATAAAAACGAGACATTTATAAAACAAATATTAATTTATTCCAAATATTACATAAAACATTTTGTAATATCACATGGGAAACTTACAGACAAACACTCCTAAACATAATTTTATTCGTCACGGACACTTAAACACGCGCTTAATTAAACATGGATATTACTACGATATTAGACTCGTAAACACGGAAAAAAAACACATCACAAACTAGTTCAAACTAAGGTTTCCCATGTCATCGTAAAGGTCGTGAAATAGTGCAGCTGAATCCATTGTGTGCCTATCGGGGTTGTGGTACAACTCTACTGTACTCTCAAGTACCTTTATCATTCCATTCAAGCGCACACAGTTTGCACACGTTGAAGAGCTTGGAGAAGAAATTGGAATCGTTGAAGGTCTGGGAGAAGAGATTGGAGGAGAAAAGCTCGTTGAAGGTCTTGAAGAAGAGCTTGGAGGAGAAAAGCTCATTGAACCTCCAAGAGAATTGATTAGTAGTTGGACGCGTTCGTCTTTCCATAAAAAAAATTACATCCATATGAAACTGGAGGTTGAACCCGTGAACGTGGACAAGCATAGTACAGTCTATCAAAGGATTCAGTTTGCCACGATTCTCGAAGAACTACATCTCCATGTCCACACTTGCACGAAAAAGCTTCATGCTTCAACATTTTCATAATAACAATGTGTTTGTGATGATAAGTGTGTGTGATCTGCTGGTGGTTGTGATGATAAAGAGTGCGTGTGGTTCTCCTTTTATGCTAAAAAAGTGAGGAAAATTGTTAACATTTTCCCTCCAATGTTTTCCCTCCAAGGTTTTCCCTCCAAAGTTTTCCCTCCAATGTTTTCCCGCCAATGTTTTCCCTCCATGTAATACGATACCACATTGACTCGTATCACGTAATACGATACCCTATTGACTGTTTTTGGTATTAAAATTAATATAAAATGGTATTTAGGATCGAAATTTTCGACCCTAAATATCAAAGTAACTTTCGACCCTAATTTAATACATTAAAACAGATAAAAACATTTTCACAATATTTTTTTATTTACACGTGGATAATATTTAGTGTCGAAATTTTTGACCCTAAATTGCAAAGGAGTTCGACCCTACATGTTGGTCAACAATTTGGCTGAAAAGTGGTGGGGCCTGATTTTCGACCCTAAATTACAAAGAGTGTTTCGACCCTAATTTTTTAGGGTCGAAAGATTTGGGTCGCCAGTTTAGGGTCGAATATTTCGACCCTAAAGTTTAGGGTCGAAAGTCTTGGCTACTTAGGGTCAAAAAACAAAACGATTCTTGTAGTGTTTGCTTGTATAAGTTAACTTGACAAAAATTTGACCAGGTTGAGATAATGATGGCACGAAAGTGGAGCTGAGCTAAATGTGTAGATTAGCGGTTTAATATTTTCATCTCGAGTGCTCTTTTTTTGGTACCGGCAGATACTCGAACTCATCACCATGTATTTATAAACTTTATTCTAAGAAACTTAACGATTTTTCAGATATGGGTACCAAACGAGCTAAATCTCTCATTATTTAACAAGACTGAGAAAATTTTATGAGAGTTTAACAAAAAGTAATCGTCTTTGCAAAAAAACATCACTTAAGTCGATCAAAAAATGCCGCACTAGTATTTAAACACGTGTCAAGAATTCTAAGAAGTCGCATCGGTTTTCCAATCTAACAAACTTAACTTGAAAACATTTTTTTAAAATGAATATTTTTGAAAATTCTCAAAAATAAAAAGAGATGAATGGAGTCGATGGTATCGAACTGTGATCTTCTCGCATGGAAAGCCAACACTATACCATCTTTTGCATTCACCGCTTATGAATTACTTAAATTATCAAATTTATATAGAGAAAATTATAAATGCATAACGGATTCAAAAGAACTACTATTTTAATTAAATCATGCAATCAACCAAATTGTCATGGTTTTGACCACATCAACCACCATTATCTACAACTAATTGTAGCAGTAAAATTGTTTCGAGACACAAACTCGACTACTCAAGACTATGAACGATAACACTTTTGACTAATAACATCTTACTATGGGTAAGGTCGTCTCGTGGATTTTGGTGGCCCCGTGCCATCACCGCCAAGAGGCCTTTAACAGAAAAATAAAATACACGTGTATTAAAACTATATAACTTGATTAAGCTCGAGCATCATATTATCTATATATGTAATAAAAGGACATGAAATTTGGAGGCCCTCGTCAAATGGTGACCCTGTGCGACCGCACCTATTGCACTCCCCTAAAGACGGCCCTGGTCTACGGGTATGTTTTTCATTATTGAGCACGTCAACCTTAACTCGAATCTTTTATAGTCAAATTAAGTTTGGAAAATAATATTTAGTAGTGTTAATTACAGAATCATTGAATGAATAATAACATTGACTTTGGCACAGTATATAATAGAATACAATAGATATTCTAGACTCAAGAACTCTCAAAAATAAAAAGTGAAACGATGGCTATTAGTATCGAACAAGGTACCTCTCAAATTAAAACCATGACCTTTACCATACATACCTCACTTGTGTAAAATATTTAAATTATTAGTTATATATACAAATACCCAATCAACAACACATTTATTAGTATTGTCAAAAAATCTAACCTTAACCTATAAATTTGCATAGCACGTTTATAACTCATTTAACAAATTTTTACCCGAGACATATGTAATTTTGGTTTCAAAGGTGACCAAAAGTTAAAAGAGCTCACGACAATATTGCTTTTAGTTGATTTACCGCTAAAAAAAATATGCCAAGTCCAATAATTAATTTATTCAAATGAATAAAACAAGGATTTGGAGTAGGGATAGTAACGGGTCGAGTTTGGGTCGGGTTTTAGAGAAACCCGCACCCGCACCCGTTTATAATATCCAAACTCGCATCTCTTCCAATACTCGACAGGTACCGATTAATATTATTCATCAGGTTTTCGGATTTTACACGCGGGTATCTGGTATCCACAATCAAATTTCGTTAAACATAATTATGTGTAAAGTTAAGAAAAACTAATGAAAAACAATCAAAATACCTTAATATATGTTTTAAGTTTTTAGAGTAAAGAATACTAATTGAATATCATATCATGCGATTTAACAGATCGAATAAACCATTGTTTTTATTTGGAATGAATACATCGACATAGAAAAAGGTATCCTTCGATTTTTTTTATGATATATGAAAATAAAAAGAAACAATTTGTGAAATGGTATGAATCGAACCTTGCATCTCTCTGATACAAAATTATTATCGCTCTAGCATTTCATGTACCAATTATGGTGTGTTTGAAATGTAGAAATAATTATATTACAAATAGCAAGTTTTTAAATCATGCTCTAAAACTATAAAAAAAATTTACAAAACATTCTAACTTAACACATTTTCTGCAATTTAAAAGTATCCCCTTAAACCATAATACGATTTCACGAAACTCTTTAATGTATATCCGCCCTAATACGTGGTGAGTGTCATGTGATTAACCGAAAAAAAACAAAACAAAAATGATCATGATGTGGTTCGGTTGACCTATTTTTATAAATTTGACATGTTCTCTTCGGTTCATTTTCATATGGCTTTTATTTGTTAGTCGAATCAATTTTTTGATTAAACCCGTTGGTTCGGTCTAGCATGCAAACTTATACCAACAATGTTGACCAATAGATAAGTTTGCATCACAGCTTTTATAGCCATACACTAGAAACATAGACAATGAAACCATGTCGAGAGTTTTATGAGGTTGTAGGGGTCTCGCGATCGTACAAACTAAATTTTGAAAAAGTTATAGGTTTATCTAGAAAGTGAAAAATTAACCCGTTTTTAAGAAAATCTCAAAAATAAAAGTGGAAGGTATCCAATGGGTATCGAACCTTGAACCTCTCACATGAAAAGTTAGATGCATGCGAACTCACACATCTTTGAGAAGTTCTCCAAAATAAAAAGAGCTAGAAGATGCTAGTTGGTATCGAACCCGTGCATTTAACATGCAAAGAATGCTCCTTACCAACTCGCACATCTCGCTTCTATTAATATTTGAAATTATTATCTTTATATAGAACACTATAAAAAGTCATTAAGATCAAATTTTTAAACCCAAGTCAACCCCTATATAATTATATTTTCGCATTAAAACCCGTGTTAACCTCTAAATAATAGTTTTCGATTTTAGACTAAAACTGAACTTAATTTTTTGATAAAGTAAAAAACAAAACCATCTGTTTCCAATTCCGGTTCTGTTTCTTTTGGGTTTCGATTTAAGAAGCTCTCCATCCATTAACCGAATGATTATGAGATAATTTGTAGTATAAATATTGTGAGATAGTTAAAAAATGCCGTTTTAAAAAAAATGATTCTCGCCTAAAATATAACCTTTCAAAAAAAACAAACGAAGACGATTGTTGCGTTTGAAATATATATGTTTATAAAAGTTCATTTTGTTTAATAGCAAGACAAGAAAATTTTATGTGGATTTAGCAATTTGTAATCGCGATCGCATAAAACGTCGCGGTACAAACTAACTTTAACCTTTTTGTTGCGTGAAACATGAAACTTTCAAACTCTGTACACCGTTATTGAGGAGATACTAAAATTATTACATTTATATAAGGAACATTATTTTGACACATAATTTCAAAGTGATATTTCATAACACTCCATTTTGACAAATGGAATATCACAGGACAATTATGGCGTATTATCAAAGCATGCAAGGTAATATGTCATAAACATACATGACCAAAGGGATAACCGGAATCAAACATTGGTCCCCAAACATAAGCACAAAACATAAATAATACAATTGAACTAAAGGAAGACTAAACAAGCATAAATATATGAAGGCAAGAGGAGAAGAAGTCCAAGGTGGCTTCCATCCTATGCATGTCCTCTAAATGCTCCAGTCTAACCCTGAATACCTACAGTTTTGGGACATGGAAAGAAAGTAATGGCTGAGCAATACGCTCAGTGCACGGATATATAACGTAGCATAAATGGCATAATATAGGAAAGAAATGTAAAGCATGAAAAGCAGGGGAAATGAATAAGTCCTGAAAAACCTGGAACTATAGCATGCTTACTGGTTTTAGTTCTGAAAGATAGCTTATGTTTACTTATGAAAATTTGTATTAGTTTAATATACCAAAAGCCAATATATGTCATGAGGTCAACAACGTGCATGAATACTTGGAGGGGTGACCTCGTCATGCAAATTAGAGGGGATGCAAGGCACACACCACATTCACCATGAAACCCTGACTGAAACATGTAACTAGGATGCACCCATGCGTCCTACATGATAATATAATAATATAATGGCCAAATAACTGAAAAGAGACGCCACGAGCTATCACTCCGCCTTGGTGAAGTCATAACACTAGTGCCTCTAATGTTATGGTTATGGTACCTCCATAACTAGGTGAAACTGATCATGCATGTATATGGCTAAGGTAACTAATAAAACATAATCATCTAATCTGTAACTACTGGGGAAAACAGTTGGCTGCATACGGAAAATCCTAATGAAGGAAGAGATTGTTCTTACTGAAGGACGGGAAATCCGTACCTTGTGTCCAGTAGAAGCTATCGAAAACGATGAAGAAACTACTCCGCCTTGACGAATAATACTACATAAGAAATATGGACGTGCATGAGTTGTCTGAATTACATGTGTTTTACTAGTTCTGAGTGTTCTTAGCTTATTACACGTATTCTGTCATATTTTACTGTTTTACTGTGTATTCTGTACTTATTCTGATGTTCTGTTGTGTACTATTCATGTACTAGCGTATTTTAATACTTGTATTGTAATGCTAATTAACTTTCTAAAAATAGTAGGTTTACTAAAATAGCAAGTTTCCAAAAATAGAGAGTTTCCAAAAATAGTGGGTTTCCATAATTAGAAATAAGCTGGATTATTAAGCCAATTAAAGATTAATTAGTAAATACAAGTCATGGTTTATAGCTTATTAATTAATAACTGGTTAATTAATTAAACTATACGTTATAAGGAATTTAATTAAAATGCTAGTTTAATTAAATAAAATACTTAGGTTATATACATGAATTATTGAAAATAATAACTAAACCCAAGTCTTTTACCTGTTTAAAACTGATTTTATTAAGTTCTCGAATCCCGGCCCGTGTTTATATATAAGCCGAATCAAATAAGCCAAAACCAAACCCCCGTCAGTAGCTACCCGGCCTAGCCGGTTGCCACTGACCTCACTAAATCACCACCGGCTATAGCCGGTGGCTCCCATTGTTTTACCAAAATACACCCCGGCTAAGCCGGGGTTCCCACTGATTTTGTAACCGGCCGAATAAAGTCCCACCGAGACCTTGGGGGTCTCGGTTGACACTAAACAAACCACAACTAACCCATTAACATACCCCGACCTAGTATCGGGGTTCCTTGGTCTTGCGTCCGAACCAAAACAACCAAGCCGAGACCTTTTGGTCTCGGAGGTGTCGAAATCAAAATAAGCCGAGAGCTTTAAGCTCTCGTTTGGGGTCGACCGAACCAAAACCAACAACAACAATCCCTAAATCATGTTTATAAATTAATCCCAACATGTTTTCATAGCTTGTCTTTAAGATTAATTTACATGAAATCATAAAAGATTAATAAAATTAAAAAGAAGAGGTTTATGATTATACCATATGCGTAGTTGTTTAAGGTTTTCAATCACGAACACAAACACGTACATCTTGAAGATCAAAACTCACAAACACCACCTTGGTGTTCTTGGGGTGCGACGACAGAAAGAGAGAGACAAAGGAATTTAGGGTTTTTGATTTTAACCAAACTGTTTAAGAAATCCCCTGGAGTTTTATTAGAATTAGGCTGGTTTTGGGTCATGGGCCAAAAAGCCCAAATCCTTTCTTTTCGTTCTCTTAGTCGCGGCCTAGCATAAGTCCTCAAGGGTTTTATAGTTTTTCTAAGTTAACTACATATGTCGTGAATGTTCATGATTATTTATCGTGAATTTGGCTATCATGATCGTCACCTTTATAATATTCATGAATGTTCGTTATTAAATGTCGTGTCACGTATACTAATATTATAAATAGAAATTTTTATTTTAAGCGTATGTTCATGAGTTACTCTTCACATGTACTGTTCATAGGATTTTAATGCGGGTTTTACATATTTACTCTTCGTTATTGTTCCTTATTTACATCATAGTTTCTATTTTCTGTTTCTAAACCAAACTTGAATCCTTAATCATGGCTGGTGGTGATGCACCCGCTCCCCCCGTTCTCATGCCTTTGGATAAACTAATGGATATTACAAATCTCCATATACTTGTTCCTGTCAAGTTAGACATCGATGAGATGAATTACTAATCATGGAAATATTTTTTTGAACATCTTTGCAAGGGACAAAAGCGTTTGGATCATATTCGTGACAAGAGTTCTACTGGTGAAGCGACATCTAGTGAAGTCGTTCCCCCCGATGATGACTGGTTGAAGATTGACAACATTGTGTTGTCATGGATTTTTACTACCATTACCAAGTCTCTTCAATCTCGTACGATTGATGAACGCTCTCAAACGGCTAAAGAGGCGTGGGACCTTTTGGCTAATATTTTTCAGGATAATAAGCGTGGTAGCTCTCTTGCATTATAAGCGGATTTGAGATCATTGAAGCTTAGTGACTTACCTATTGACGGCTACTTCAAAAAAATTGAATCGATTATTTCGATTCTCGGGTCGCCTCTTGGTAATAACGTCGTGGTCAACATTGCACATGCGGGATTACCTCTTAAATATGCCAGGTCTATGGTATCATTTTTCATCGGTAAACCTTCCCATACCTTAAAGCTGTTCGCTCCATGCTCACAACGGAAGAGATGAGGTTGAAATATCTAGCTCCAGATCCGGTGCTTGATTCTTCTTCATCGTCACCAATGGTTTTTTTGGCTATTAATGGTACTCGTTTTCGGATCTCACACATCTTTGAGAAATTCTAGTTGGTATTGAACCCCGCGCATTTAACATGCAAAGAATGCTCCTTACCAACTCACACATCTCGCTTGTATTAATATTTGAAATTATTATCTTTATATAGAACACTATAAAAAGTCATTAAGATCAATTTTTTAAACCCGAGTCAACCTCTAAATAATTGTATTTTCGCATTAAAACCCATGTTAACCTCTAAATAATAGTTTTCGGTTTTAGACTAAAACTGAACTTAATTTTTTGATTTTTCGATAAAGTAAAAAACAAAACCATCTGTTTCCAATTCTCGTTCTGTTTCTTTTGGGTTTCGGTTTAAGAAGCTCTCCAACCATTAACCGAATGATTATGAGATAATTTGTAGTATAAATATTGTGAGATAGTTAAAAATATCGTTTTAAAAAAATTGATTCTCGCCTAAAATATAACCTTTCATAAAAAAAATAAACGAAGACGATTGTTGCGTTTGAAATATATATGTTTAAAAAAGTTCATTTTGTTTAATAGCAAGACAAGAAAATTTTATGTGAATTTAGCAATTTGTAATCGCGATCGCACGAAACGTCGCCGTACAAACTAACTTTAACCTTTTTGTTTCGTGAAACATGAAACTTCCAAACCCTATACACCGTTATGGATGAGATACTCAAATTATTACAATTATATACGGAACATTATTTTTACACATAATTTCAAAGGGATATTTACTCTTCGTTATTGTTCCTTATTTACATCCTAGTTTCGATTTTCTGTTTCTAAACCGAACTTGAATAATCATGGCTGGTGGTGATGCACCTGCTCCCCCCGTTCTCATGCCTTCGGATAAACTAATGGCTATTACAAATCTCCACATACTTGTTCCTGTCAAGTTAGACATCGATGAGATGAATTACTCATCATGGACATATTTTTTGAACATTTTTGCAAGGGACACAAGCTTTTGGATCATATTCATGACAAGAGTTCTACTAGTGAAGCCACATCTAGTGAAGTCGTTCCCCCCGATGATAAATGGTTGAAGATTGACAACATTGTGTTGTCATGGATTTTGACTACCATTACCAAGTCTCTTCAATCTCGTATGGTTGATGAACGCCCTCAAACGGCTAAAGAGGCGTGGGACCTTTTGGCTAATATTTTTCAAGATAATATGCGTGGTCGCTCTCTTGCATTCGAGGTGGAGTTGAGATTGTTAAAACTTGGTGACTTAACTGTTGATGAGTACTTCAAAAAAATTGAATTGATTACTGCGATTCTAAAAGGCCTCGGGTCGCCTCTTGGTAATGACGTAGTGGTCAACATTGCACTTACGGGAATACCTCTTAAATATGCCAAGTTTATGGTATCATTGTTCATCAGGAAACCTTCCCAGACCTCAAAACTGTTCGCTCCATGCTCACAACAGATTAGATGAGGTTGAAATCTCTAGCTCCAGATTCGATGCTTGATTCTTCTTCACCGTCACCAATGGTTTTGTTGGCTAATAAGGGTACTCATTCTCGGAGCTCTAATGTTTCGTCTAAAAAGGTGTTCCGCCTTGCTTTGTTTTTAAAGAAGGTGTTTGTCGCTTTGGTGCCAACTGTCGTTACATTCATGATGGTGTGCATGGTTCGTCTTAACGTTCGAATACTACCCCAAATGCCATGTTAGGTGATGATATGCATGCTTTGAAACCTCTCATGATAAAGCTAGAGTTTGATGATAAGCTTCTATGTGTTGGTCAAAAGACTACTAGTTCTCTTATGGCTTTACATACTGGTACTCCATCTACCGTTGCTCTAAAATCAGCCCAGAGTGTCCCCTATCAACCGGTGGCCCAACAACATTCATATGCTCCCTCGGCCCAATCGCTAGTATATTTTCCTCAACAGTTGGGTTATCCGACCCAATAATTGCTCTATTCGGCCCTTCCACTGGCATACTCAGCTCACCAACCTGTCCCAACTCATCACTTTCTTCAGCCCGGTTCAGCCATGCCCTAAGTCATTCAGTCGGCAGAAGCTACTACTTCATGCGCACTCCCGGGTCACGAGAAAGTTATACCTAGTTCCTTTACTGCGGCTTCTCTCCAAGAGCCTGCTTTGGGTAATTGGAATATGGATACATGTGTGAATTCTCATCTTAATGATTTTGTTCTAATTTAAGTGATATTTTTAATAAGTGCATTTATTCATCAGTTTCTGTTGGTGACGGTCATTCTATTCCTGTCACTAACTCTAGCCATAGTGTTATTCCTACTCCCCATCGCCTTCTTCACCAAAATAATGTCCTCATTACTCTTAATATTGTCAAGAATTTAATCTATGTATGTCAATTTGTTTGTGATAACTATTGTACTGTTGAGTTTGACCCCTTTGGTTTATCGGTTAAGGACTTTAAAACTCGTCGGGTGCTGCTTAGATTATAAGGGAGTATAGATATGATAGCACTGGTGACCTTTACCCGGTCACGAAGCCCTCATCCATTCCTTAAAATATGCTAAAGTAACTATTTTTGAATTTGTTGACATTATTCTATATAAACCATAAGTATTACGGAAAGAGTTAATAACTATAATTTGATTAATTATTTTAATTGATTATCGATGTAGCATTTCTCATACACATTCTTTAAAAACTTTAGTTTCAAAAATAAATCTATACCGTTTATACTCAAACACACTGGCGGGCCTAGGAGGTTTCTTGAAGTTCACGAGATCTCGATGGATGTTTTTAGAGTAATGTGTTTTCTTTTGTAAAAACTCCCCTTCTGTTTTATAATGAAACTAGTCCCAAAATTTTGTGCCACATAAATATTATACAGAAATACTTAATTTTCGGTGTTCTAATATATAAAACTTTTATCCCAAATTTCGAGTAACTAATTGAAATTCTTTTGTGTCGCGTAAATGTTACATGTTTTAAATTTTGGGTATTTGGATATTTAAACCTGTTATTTGAAATTTTAAATATACATAAAGAAATTTCGGATATCTGAAATAAAGAAGTAAAGCGCCATTGGGTTTCAATTTATATACTAAACATATTTAGACTTAACTGTTTACAATTTGTAGGATTAAAAATGAAACGTCGAAACTAAAAAGCCCAAAACTTTGATTATTTAACACTTGTCGATTAATAGGGGCCTTTAATAATCATAACATGTGACTAACGTTATATATATATAATGTCTTACAAATTTCAGGGCCTTAATAATTTCGGGGCCTAAAGCTCTAGCTTTACTTGCCTTACCCTTGAGCCTGCTTGAAGCTCGGAGTAAGGCAAAACGAGAAGAAGCTACTAGGGCTGCTGTTGCGGCGGCTGCTAAACCTGCTGATGTCGCGGTTGTTGTTGCGGCTGCTGCGGCTGCTAAGGCTGCTGAGGCTGCGGCTGCAGCTGCAGCTGCTTCTGCAGCTGAATGAACTTACTATGATTCTGAGGCCATTAGGGAGTATCCGGATTTGGTTAAGAAGTATTTAGGGAAAGTTGTTTTTAACTGATGATAACTTCTATGCTGTATTGAATTCAACTATTTTTAGTGATGGGTAATTTGTGTAATAAATTTTATGGAAACGGGTCAAACTGAGCGAACTTTTATAGTGGCTGATGATAGGAGTGTTCAAAGGTGCATGATAGGAGTGTACAATTTATATTAAAGATCATATTAGCTGTCATAAATCATTACCATAGGCTTAACTATATAGATCCCAGAAACACAATAAAAAACGTTTTTGGTTTGAAAAATTAAACTCATGTATTTCACCAAATCATCAGATGTTAAGCGTTTAATGTCGAGGCATCCAATTGATTGAACAAACAAGTGAATTTTGTAGAAATATGATACCTACATGTTAATGACGGCGCTACGGATCTGATTTGATGTTTGATAAAATGGGGGGAAACAAAAACCGGATCTAGATGATGGATGGGGGAAAGGGCTAGCTAGGGTTTTTTAGAAAATTTATAAATTTATTTAAGTTTGTAAATTTTATTTTTTTAAAACTATATTTACAAACTTACAACTTCAATTTATTTGATAAAATATTGAATTATACAAATTCTATTTATTAAAATACAAAGTTTATATTTATTTAATTAAACTCAAAACTTAATTGTATTTAATAAAACCTAAAACACAAACTTTTTTTTTTTTAGAAAGGCAACATTTATTAAGAACCAAAGAAAACAACATACAAAATAAATGGCAACTCATCAATTTAACAAGGCAATTAAAAAGATGAGCCCCAACCAAACAAAAACACAGTAACAAGAAGAAAATAGAGAACCAAAGACAAAACAATACACTTGCTATAACAAAAGCAAGTACTAAGCTACCTAATAAAATAGTAAAGACACTAACTGTGCTGCTCCACTACTCCACAAGCGACCAAAACTCAGAGTGCATATACACCAAAACTATATTCAAAGCCTTGATCCACTTCTATACAATTTCTGGAAAGACAGTAAATGCCAAAAGGAACCTTAATATGGTGTGGGACGCAACTACAACCCCATACAAAGACCTTAAGACAAAAACTGCACTCCACAAATGAATTAACCAGTAAGCTGCCACTATCTGTTAAAACCATAATCTGAATCTGCTGCAGACGCATAACTCGCTTGCAAGCCATACTGAAAACCTGGATACTGTATCAAACTATGCGACACTACCTGGATCATTACTTCATCTGAATATTTCGAGGGTCCCATAGCCATTGTTGCCAATCTAACACTTTATGCTTATTTGATCTTCTCACTATCCACTCGAAGCTTTTGAGCTGAATATCTTGAACAATTTTATTAGTACTAGAAGCTTTTTTACCGAACACACGAGCATTCCTTTCTTTCGAAATGAAGTACCCTGAAGTCCAAATCACGGCTTGCCAAACGCTAGATAGAGAGTTGGGGACATTAACGTTTCCACTAATACAAAATAATTCTTCCATAGTGAACACGTTAACAATCCCCGCTTTCCACCAATTAAAAACTTTATGCCATACACTCGTCGCTAGAACACAAGTGACTAGGCAATGAGATCATGATTCCACGCTATCATTACAACAAGGAAAAAGGACCGAGTCCAAATCGATAACTCTTCTATCAAGTTCCATTCGGACCGGAAGTCTACCTTTACGCGCTCTCCAAATGAACAGGTTGACTTTCTTAGGCACTAAATTGTTCCAAAGCGTTTCATAACCACCATTTTCCTCTTGGAGAATCTTCTCTTCGATCAATTTTGTGAACTCTTTGACTTTAAACTCACCATCATCGTTTAACGTCCACCTCCATCGATCCCTACAAGTATTAGAAACAACAATATTTTGCAACACCTCTACTAATTCATCATAATTTCTACTCACCCTGCCCCTAATGCTTCTAACCCAACCCCATTCCCAACACCAGTCTCCATTTACCCACGCCCCCTTATCAGCCACACTACCCTCTTTATTTCTATCTAAGTGATATAATCTAGTGAATCTATCAATAAGCCTTCTATTACCCACCCAAATATCAAACCAAAACCTAATGTCTCTCCCATCACCCACCTCCCCTACGAACGAAGAGGTAAATTCTAAGCCCATCCCGTCCAACTCTTCACCTATCTTCACAATACCATACCAGACCCCGCTTTTCTTTATCCCCCCACCCACTAATCTATTTGTCCCCAACCCTCCATCATCCCCATAAATACTTTTAATTACCCTAACCCACAACCTCTCACTTTCTTTTCTAAACCTCCACCACCATTTACCTAACAAAACCAATTTTTTTGCCCTTAAAGACCCGATGTTTAACCCCCCTGCCCCACAAGAAGCTATAGCCGAATCCCATTTTACCCAAGAAATTTTTTTACCCTCACTCGCCCCTCCCCAAAAAAAGCTTTTTCTAATTCTCTCGAGATTTTTAATAACACTCATAGGTACATGGAACATCGAGAAATAATATAATGGCAAGCTACCTAGAACAGATTTCACCAATGTTAGACGACCCCCAAACGATATTGTTTTTGCTTTCCAATCAGCCAACCGATTTTTGAACTTTTCCGCTACAGGATCCCATGCACTAATCTTTTTCATGTTTTCTCCGATTGGTAAACCCAAGTATGTAAATGGGAACTCCCCTACACAACACCCCATCCATAAATCCATATTAGTTAACTCCACATCGCTAACCCCTATACCGTATAATTTAATTTTGTTATAATTTACCCGAAGCCCAGAAACTTCTTCAAAGCACTTAAGAATGCACATAAGGTATTTCGCGTTTTCTTTATTCCAATCACCAAAGAAAATAGTATCATCCGCGTATTGGAGGTGCGACACCACGACCCCATTCGCACCAACTTTAACTCCTCTACAAATACCGCTTGCAACCGCTTCATTCATAATCACGTTTAAACCCTCTGCCGCCAATATAAATAAGAACGGCGATAAAGGGTCACCCTGTCTAACACCTCTCTCAAGCCCAAATTCCTCAGTAGACGATCCATTAACAAGAATAGACATAGTTGAGGACCTAAGGCACGTATCTATCCACCTACACCATTTCTCGCCAAAACCCATTCGTTTCATAATATTTATCAGAAATTTCCACTTGATGTTATCGTAAGCCTTCTCAAAATCTACTTTGAAGATAAGACTCTTTTCCTTCTTTTTTCTAAGATATTCCATCGTTTCGTTTGCAACAAGTACACCATCAAGTATGTATCTACCTTTTATAAATGCGTTTTGTTCTTCCCCCACCACATTCCCGACTACTTTTTTAACCCTATCCGCCAATATTTTTGCTATAATTTTATAGTAGCACCCGATAAGACTAATAGGCCGAAAATCACCGAGACGGGTAGGATCTGAAATCTTGGGGATTATTGTGACAAAAGAGGCGTTGCACCCCTTTGATATCTCCATATTTTCCCAAAACCACGAAATCGCCCTAATTAAATCATCTTTGATAATATCCCACGCCTTTCTAATAAACTTAAAATTAAAACCGTCAGGCTCGGAGCTTTATTTCCCCCACATCCTCTAATAGCTTCCCATACTTCTTTTTCGCTAAACTTTTCCTCCAACGTGTTAGCCTCCTCTTGTGAAATTTTCTCAATTCTATCACAACAAAAGGTCGGGCGAATCACACCATTTTAGGAAAACAAAGATTTGAAGTGTCTAGCCATCTCCGCCTTGATGATCGAAGGCTCTTCACACCACTCCCCATTAACCATGAGACCTCTTATATTACATTTATTATTCCTCCTCGTAACAAAAGAGTGGAAGAACTTTGTATTTTCGTCCCCCTCAATATCCCACTTAATTCTAGCTTTTTGTCGCATCATATTACAACTCTCCCTCTCCTTATCCTCCCAACGTTTTCTGGCCTCTAACCATTGATTTCTCTCGATATCGTTAAGTTTTCTTTTCTCTACTTCCAGCTCCCATCTCATTGCTTCATTCTTTAATTCTTTGACTTTCTCCCTATGTTTACCGAATCTTCCTTTACTCCACACTCGAAGGCTGGCCTTAACATTTTTTAATCTGTCCCTAAATCTACAATCAGGGTGCAGACTCCTTACATCTTTCTTCCACGCCTCCTCGATCACATTAATAAAATCTTTTTTTTCCATCCAGATATTAAACACACGAAATGGTTTTGGCCCAAAATCCATATCCAAATCTTTTAGCACTATCGGACAGTGATCCGATAGCTTACGATCTAAAGCAACCACTGCCAGATTACCCCATAAATTAGTGAACTCTTCATTCATCAAAAATCTATCTAGCTTTCTAAATTTTAACCCATCGTCACTTATCCTAGTGAATCTCCTACCACCCATGGGGATTTCAACAAGTCTCAAGTCGTTAATAAACCCCTCCTAATAGTTCGCACCATGAATAGTCTGCTTTCAATGTCAAGTCGAACACAGAAAACCGACCCCTCTCACAACACGGTCGAGCTCTCCCATTTTTGTTCTAACAGGCGCTAACGTAAGGTGAGGCTAATAACAAGCAGGCGTCTTAGGATGTGCGAGCGCGGTCTTGATGCCATTGTTACCCGAGGTGCGAGTATTAGGTGCGAGTATTCAACAAAGAATACCTTCATCGTGGTCGGATCTTAAATAAATGGTGTCATTGATAACATCATTGAAAGATGAAGCAACGATAGAAAACAGGGGTAACTCATCAAACTAGTCATATTCCTCTTTGTAACATTGCTTTTTTTTTCCTTATTAGCAAAAACATGACATATTATAGACTATTATTTCAAACCTTGTTGTTTTATATATTAGTCCAACCACTCTATCGTCTAACAATCTAGATGGATCATATCTTCAGTCATATTCTTTGTCAACCAACGCCTATAACAGAAATTTGTAATCAAAATGCAACACACAACGTCGCAGGGAAGCGCGAGCATCAATCCTAATTTCATTTATTTTAGAAAATCTTAAACATGTTTCAAGTGAGTATATGAGACTTGAAACCACAATTTTTAGTTGGTGAACACACTACTACTATGTGGTTCACTTGACGCTAGTGGTGACGTAGGTATAAATCAGTGTTTTTGATTATTTAATTTTGTAATCTAAACGTAATAAGTAATTAATGGCCAATATTAAAAGAGGTATGTGCTTAGTGTTACTATCGCGACTAACATAAATACATAATCTCAGTATGATTATCAATATGATGTTTTATATTTAAGAACCATATCACATTTAAAATCTGACGTTCGAGTTAAACCATCCAAACTTTCAAATCTAGAGTAACTTTTAATCACCAACGTACGTAAATGCTCAACTCTCATTTGTAAAACCCCATTATTTCTTCTTTGGCAATTTTGAGTGTGAGTTGGGTGTAATTTGTTTATTAAGATGTTGCAAGTATAAATCTGATTTGTGCTAATTCATCAAATGCCCCATTTGGTGATTGGCTTTTGTCAAATGTTTCAAAATAAAAACAATTAGATAATTACCTTTATTCGACCCTATTGTACTCTATTCTACTCCATTCGACTAATTCGATCAATTTGACTCGAATTAGAGCTTGACACGTGTCCTTTTTTTAAGGATGGTACAAGTGGGTCCCGCAAGTACATACAAGTACACTTCTTGTAAGTGTACTTGTTATTCGACTCCATGTCACATCGGTTATTCGACTTGTACTTTTATAATTAAAAAATAAATTTCTAATAATATTTCCCATTATTCGACTTTGACCCAAAATTATCCGTCCTAAATTTTTAAAGAATAAAAAATTAAAAACACAACCCGAAAAAATCATTGGTATTTGACTTGTACTTTCCTTATTTGACTTTACCTTAATAAAGAATGAAGTTTATTCATAGTTCTACGGTTAGGCTGTCAAATGGTAAGAGGGCATGGAACCATAACATTTCCACACCAAAAAACACCCCCCCCCCCCCCACGTCAACTTTTTCACTTCCACATCAAAAAAAAACCATCTTATCATTACGCCATTTCCACACCAGTTTACCCATTTTTCTATTTTTTTCATATACTACCCTCAACAATTAATTTATTCAAATCATAATTTACTTTATTCGTTCAAATTAAAACATTACATTCTAAAAAAACAATACGAAAATTAAAAAAAAAACTAATCTTCACTTCGATCAAGTTTATTTTTGATTTCTTCCTTTTTTGCATTGATCAAACGAGTTTCTCTTTCGTCACAACCCCGAGTCGATGTCGTGAGAAATTTTAGTTGCTCCATCATAAGCCACTCGTTGTCTTTGTTTATCGACACTTCGTAGGCTTCTTGGGCGGCTTGCCTTTTGAGTCGAAACTCGGCGGTAAAGGCATCCCCTAATGGGTTCGACCTACTACTCGCTCTCGTGCTCGTTGACTCGGATCTTGCCTTCTTTCCTGTTCGTTCTTTGTCGGGGGGCGGGGTCTTGCATCGTCTTTTGAAAAAAGAGCCTCATTTGCAAGAGACGGAACGTCGCCAGTTAAATCAACGGCTTCGGGAGGGTCCCATTTCGCATGGGCTTTCAAAATCTTACATGCGTCTTTGAGGTGGAAAGTGTTGTTTTTATTTTCGTCCCGATAAATTTTTCGAGCCCTCGCCATCACATCCAATTCACTTTTGGCACTTTTGATAGCCGCCTTGCTACGTCGGTAACAACCATTGAACTTTTGACAAGCGTGGTTCAAATCCCTCCATTTACTAGAAACTTTTAAAAACTTTGGTTATTAAAAGTCCTCATAACCCTATACTTAAAAGTTTCGCTTTTTTGAGATTTCCGACATTCGGATCCTCCGAAATCTCAACATAACATGAGGCAAGCAATGCCTCCTCCGATGCAACCCAACGTGACTTAGTTTTCGACACATCCGGATTTTTCTCGAAATCCGCCCCTAGTTGACTCAAATCAACATTCTTATTTTTGTTCGCCCGTTTACGGGGTTTTTTTTGTGATTCGGTTGTGGGTTTTGAGAATTGTGGTTAATCAAAAGTGGGTTTTGTTGAAGCTTTTGAAATTAAATATCCTCTTCGGATTCAACTTGGGTGTATCTTTGTTGTTGGAAATTTGCGTACGCTTGTCTGTCGTTGTATTTCTAGCCATGTCGGATCATCCGAATATAGTTCTTGAGAAGACGTACCTCCGGTAAACGTGTTAAGGAGGCCAACGAAAGACGGTTTGTCAGGGTTTCCGGACATGATTACGTATGTGATATATAATAGTTTAAGGATTAGGAGTGTGTAATTTTAAAAGGGATATTGTTATGTATATATAGGGGTTTTTTTTAAAAAAAGTTTTTTGGCATTCATTTAAACTAGTCGTTGCCCATATAAGTTTCTTGTTTTTTTAAAAAAAGAAAAAAAATAGCCGTTAGGCTGTTTTGAAAATTAAAAAAAATATGTTTTCAAAACTAGCCGTTAGGCTGATTTGAAAATTCAAAAAAAATATAATAATAAATGTTTGAAAACTAGCCGTTAGCTAGAAGATTTTTTTTTTAAAATTCAATTTTTTTTTGCTACAAAAACATAAACGTTTAGGGTTAGTTTGGTTGGGTTTAATTCATAAGGGGTGGGTATGAAAAATACACGATGGGGGGAAGTGAAAATACTCCATGGTTTCCACGGGCGTGGGCGTGGCCACGGCGTCTTCCACGCTGTTTACGACGGTGTGGTCACGCGGCCTCACGCAGCCCCACGGCGTTATCATTCCATTCGCTCTAAGAGTCCGTCAGCACCTCTAGTTTTGGGTGAATGTTTGTGGATTTCTGATATGCTTAAGAAGTATAAACAAGATCCTTTTTGGCAACCGTTTATTACGAAACTGCATAGTTATGTTTATGAAGTATTACAAAACAATCCCTCTGGTAATTTTTGTGTGCAACTGAGAATATTTTGGAGGACATTGAAGCAAATTTGGGATTATCAACTGATATGAATGATACTAATACTTTTGTTGAAGTTAGTATTGCAAAGTTTAGATCTGTTATATAAGAAGTGTTTGACCATTATGATACAATGCATCAATCTCGACCTCGTGAGCAAGCTCCTGCTACATCTACTGCAAGAAACATAATACATCGATCGGTGTCACGAAAAAGATCAGCAAATAGGACTATTTCAAGTGATTTGGAATTATATAACAAGACTGACTTTTCACTAGTTATGACTAGTGATAATGAAGAAGCAAATGGGACTATTTTAAGTGATTTGTGAAGCTACTGCTGATGAAGAATGAAGTTTTTGCAGACTAGACTAGATTAAGCTGCTCGAGAGAATCACAAGCTTAAGGATGCCAGCGGTGGTTAGAACGGACATTAACAGATAACGATTTCCTCCGAAATTGTCTGCGGCTGAGGAGGGGAACATATCAAGTTTATGACTGTCATACTTCTTGCATTTTTGGATTTTTTGGGTGTTAAATAATCTTTTTTAGACCATGAAATTTTGATTAGATTACACACCTATCGGAGATAAAGTTATACTGTTAGTTAATTTTTTCCTATATATTTGAGGAAGTCTAATTTGATTTCTGGCCAAACTCTGTAATCTGCAGATTAATTTTATGCGAAAACAAAACCTAGCAAGCACGATGTTCGCGTATGTCTCCGGCCAAAGGCCTCCGGACACATACACATCTCCGGATTATGACCAAATAACTTGTGAAAACGCAGGTAACTTCCAAATTGGGGACAAGATAAAATCATTAAATCCCGTAGCTGGCATTGTAGATTACTCCAAAGTTAAATATTTGACCAAATAACTTAACATTCAATTTCTTCCATATGAGGCCGTTCATGATATCCTGTATTTTGGCGTATTGATCTTGCAGGATTGTCACCAGATACTACTTTTTACTATTATAGATATGGAGATCCTTCGATTAAAGCAATGAGTGATGTTTTTACATTCAAGACTGCGTATTTCTGGTCCTAAAAGTTTACCGAAAACAAGAACTGTGGGTGATCTTGGTCTAACTCGGAATACTACATCAACGGTGAGTCACTTGATCAAGAACCAACCTGATCTTGTGCTACTTGTCGGAGATGCAACGTATCTAACTTGTATCTAACAAATGAAACTGGTTTTTTCTCAGATCATTCTGTAAGGGGGTGTTTGGTTATGCGTTTTAAAACTTAGTATCTTACTATTGTGCCTGTAACTTCCAGTTTCCAATAACTAATTATCGAGAGCTATTTGAACGACTTTACTTTCATTACTTTAAAATACACATCCAAGCACCTCCCTAGTCATATGCTTATGTTCTTGAACATATTGATTACCACTTTTTAACGGAATATATTCAGGTATATCCAGAGATTAACTTCTAAAATACAGATAATGCCAATACAAGGTAATCACGAAATCGAAAGCAAAACATTTGTAGCTTATAGTGCATGGTTCGCATCTCCATCCGAAGAAAGTGGTTCAGTATCCACCATGTACTATTCTTTTAATGTAGGAGGCATACATTTCCTAACGCTTGGTGGCTACACCGCTTACGATAAATCATGTAAAAATCCATTTTATTTATGTTGGTTTATATAGTTCATAACAATTATTTAAAACCCTAATATGGATCAAAGAACGCATAGCGGAAGCGATTAACAAGATCATTAATTTAACACAATTATATTAATCAAGATTAGGGTTACATACCTTTATCCTAGCAAGATCCACAAGACGACAGAACGGACGACAACTAGGGTTTATCACGAACACCACCAAGAATATAATCTAAAGGAAGATTATATCACGCTCTTTTACACACGTAATACAACGAATTAATCGTGAGTCTAGCACGAACAAACCGAGCTTCAACGCTTATGGATTATCTACCCAACAACCCTAGAGAGGGGCTAGGACTAGATAATAAATAGAAGAACGAAAGTCAACGAAAACCCTATGTGGGGTTTATGTTGCGATCGCAGGAAGAGAGAAGAAGGGGAGGGACAAAATTTATGAAGGCCTTGGGTTGTTTATATAGGCTTGGCAATCCTTGGGCTCCAAGTAATAAACACGAATTAGGAAACAAAAAGTTTCCCTCTCCCCCTCCTTGTTTGGCCGACGGCTACACCACCCCCAAGGGGTGTTTGTGTAGTTTTTCCTTCTCCTTCTTTTAGCTTCTATTTAGTTTCCATAACGGTCGTTATAACTTAACTCTTATTTATTAACGATCGTTAGTTAGGATTTGGTTTGATTTAATAAATATATATAAAATATATTTAATAAATAAATTAACTCTTTACGTTATGTGTGCAATCCCGTGATCCCGAGTTCGATCCTATCTCACGACTATTAATTTTAAGTCCATAAACTTTCAGCTCCCACTTGGACAAAATTCTAATATCGTGATTACATTGACTAGCGTCTAGTTACACTAGCAATGTCACTAGTACAAACCGGGTAAGGTCTCCTGGACAAGAACCTTTTAATGATTACATCATTATTATTATCCTTTCATTTCAAATACATTGTTAATAAGGATATGGATCTAAGCATTCCTTCATTAACTATTCTGTTTCTCGTTTACGGATATAGCAAGATTACCAAAACACATTTGGGTGTGGCCACACAAACATCTTACTACTCCCCCGAGGGGCCCAGTTGTATTTATACTTCAAAATAAATTTGAAGGAAACAAATCCCATTTTGACTACAAGCAAAACACATGAACTTCGCAACACTTCTGAAAATAACCCTTATGACTACCAGTTACGTTTAGCGTTAGGTTACCTTACAGAAATGCACTACATTCGATGCAGTTTTCTACTTAATGACAAAGATCCATAAAGTAAAATCACATAGTTGGGATAAGTCCAATATTTGATCCATCAAATATCATCCAAAATTGACCAATATACTTTCAAGTATACTCTGTCACTATTTTGAATTGTCTTAGTTTAATA
Source organism: Glebionis coronaria (assembly GCA_025667525.1). NCBI lineage: Eukaryota > Viridiplantae > Streptophyta > Magnoliopsida > Asterales > Asteraceae > Glebionis > Glebionis coronaria. The sequence goes on from CM046877.1 coordinate 640,893,189, forward strand.
ATACTCCCATATTATTAATCGACAACGGACATTTTAGAAACATCAAAATGCTCATGGATTAAAACATGTAAAATAGGATACAGAATTAAATAACAGAAAAATAAACGAAACCCAATCTTTATTTCATCAATTTAATAATGTCTTACATCCTTTATCCAAATACTGATCAACAGATTTATTGCATGAATTCGCTAGCTAGTTGCAGCCCAATTGCCTTGGCATGCTTAACTACCTTTGGCCTAGATAAAGCCTTAGTAAAAGGATCAGCTACGTTATCATCTGTGTGAAATTTTATTAATTTTATTTCTCGAGCTTCCACTTGTTCTCGAACGTAGTGATATCTACGTTTAAAGTGTCTGGCGCCCTTCATGACTCCAGGGTCATTGGCGAATATTATTGCCGCAGAATTGTTGCAATATATATCAATAGGTTCTTTAATTGAAGGCATCACTCCAAGATCTCCAATAAACTTCCTAATCCAAGCAGCTTCCATTGCGGCTTCTGAAGCGACCATGTACTCAGATTGAGTCGCATGCATAGCAATGGTTTTCTGCTTACTGCTCTTCCAGTCAACTGCTCCTCCATTGATGACAAACACGTAACCCGTCTGAGACTTCGTATCGTCTTTATCACATTGCCAGGACGCATCACAGAACCCTGTTACATTTAGTTCTGTGTCTGGTTTACCCCCGAATACCAAAAACATATCTTTCGTACTCCTCAAATACTTTAGAATATGTTTAACAGATGTCCAGTGGAACTTTCCTGGGTTCTGTTGGTATCTACTGACCAAGTTCTAAGCAAACGCCACATCAGGCCTTGTACATCTTACAGCATACATAATAGATCCTACTGCCGAAGCATAAGGCACCTTCTTCATGTAAGCCACCTCTTCAGGTGATGATGCATCTTTCTCATGACTTAACTCAAGCTTAACCTCCATCGGTAAGAAACCTTTCTTATGCATGTTATATTTCTTCAATATCTTATCAATATAAGCATCTTGACTAAGACCAATTAACCGTCTACTCCTATCTCGATAGATTTTAATTCCCAGAATATATGCAGCATCTCCCAAATCCTTCATAGAAAAACATTTACCAAGATAATCCTTAACTTCCTTAAGTCTTGGAATGTTACTTCCCATGATTAATATGTCATCGACATAAAGAATTAGGAACACTACATTACTCCCACTAGCTTTGAGGTATACACATGGCTCATCACGATTTTGAATAAATCCGAACTTTTTGATTTCTTCGTCAAATCGCTTATTCCATTGACGTGATGCTTGCTTCAAACCATAAATAGATCTTTGAAGTTTGCACACGCTCTTTGGATATTTAGGATCAACATACCCTTCCGGTTGTTGCATATAGATGTCTTCATCTAAGCAACCGTTCAAGAAGGCAGTTTTAACATCCATTTTCCATATCTCATAGTCATAGTATGCTGCTATAGCTATGAGAATCCTAATAGCTCGTAAGTCTGTTACAGGAGAAAATGTCTCCTCGTAGTCTATGCCAAAAGTTTGAGTAAAACCTTTAGCCACTAAACGTGCTTTATAGGATTGTACATCACCATCCATGTCAGTTTTCTTCTTATAGATCCACCTATTTTTCACTACTTTAGCATTTTTAGGTGCGTCTACAAGAATCCAAACATCAATGATTTCCATGGATTTCATTTCCTCATTCATCGCAACTATCCATTTTGACTTTTCTGGATCAGACATTGCGGATCGATAGTTAGCAGGTTCACCAAGATCCCCTACTTCCTCCTCATCATCCTCTATGTAAAGACATAGTTTGTCCGGCGCACGTATAGTCCTTTGAAACCTATGTGGAGGAATTAATTCCGGCGGAACACTCAGACTTTCTGGTTCTACAGGAATTTCATCGCTAGTATTTTCAGAAGGCAATGTATCTTCTTGAATTTCTTCAAGATCATAATTTCTCCCACTGAATTCTTGATTTACAAGATCATTTTCAAGGAAGTCTCCATACCGAGCCACAACTATTTTGTTCTCAGCCGGATAATAAAAGTAGTAACCCATAGTTTCCTTAGGTTAACCTACAAAGATACATTTAACTGAGCGTTGTTGGAGTTTATCTCCAGAGTCACGTTTCACATACGCCTCACAACCCCAGACTTTCAAATAAGACAAATATGGCTTCTTGCCATGCCATAGTTCATATGGTGTCTTATCTACCTTCTTAGTAGGAACCATATTTAGAATACGAACAACAGATTCAAGAGCATAATCCCAAAAAGATAATGGTAAAGTTGTAAGATTAAACATAGATCGTACCATATCCAATAATGTACGATTTCTCCTTTCAGATACACCATTTTGTTGTGGAGTATATGGAGAAGTAAGTTTCTGAACAATTCCATTCTCACTTAAATAATCTTTAAACTCTTGACTTAAATATTCACCACCACGGTCAGAACGAAGAGCTTTAATCTTCTTTCCCAGTTGTAACTCTACTTCTGCTTTAAACGTTTTGAATGTTTCAAATACCTCATGTTTATGCTTAAGTAAATAAACATAACCATAACGGCTATAATCATCCGTAAACGTCAAGAAGTAGCTAGCACCTTTCCTTGACACATGTCTAAGTGGTCCACACACATCAGTATGTATTAAACCAAGTAGTTAAGTAGCCCTTTCAATATTGCTATTAAAAGGTTTCTTGGTCATCTTTCCAGAGATACAAGATTCACATTTATCAAATGATTCATCATTGATACTTTCCAAAAGCCCATCACGTTGCAGCTTTTGTATGCGAGTCTTCCCAATATGGGCAAGCCTACAATGCCAAAGATAAGAAGAGTTCTTGTCTAACTTACTCTTCTTATTCATGCTAAAACAGAATTATTTTTCCTCTTGGAATTTTTATCATTCATGTTAATTTCAAAAACACCATTCACAGAAATTGCATCAAAATAGAATAGAACATCTTTGAAAACAGAAATTCTATTATTATCAATCGTGTGAGTAAATCCAAGATCCAACATACAAGAAAAGGAAATAACACCCCTAACAATTGTAGGTGCATAATGACAATTATTTAAAGACAGTACTAAACCCGAAGGTAAAACTAATTTAAATATTCCTATAGCTTCAACTGCTGCTTGTGCGCCATTGCCCACTTGTAGAAATTGTTCCCCATAGGATAGTCTCCTCTTCAACTCAAATCCCTGCAGGGTATTACAAATGTTAATACCACATCCCGTATCATATACCCAGGAGTTTGATTTGTATGAAAGATTAAATAACTCTATCATAAATAAGTTACCTGAAGATGGTGCTGCAGCAACTTGCTCAGCCTTCTTCTTATGTTCTGCCATTTCATGGAGATAAAGAGAGCAATTCCTCTTCCAGTGTCCAGTCATCTTGCAGTAGTGGCAAGTCTCATCTTTATGAGATTTCTTAGCAAAGTTCTGCTTCGGCTTAGATGTAGTCGCAACTTGCTTGCTCTTATCAGCCTTGCCTTTGCCTTTCTGCTTCTTATTCCCTTGCGGTTTAGGTTTAGACACTCTACCCTTTTGTACATAAAGTACTTGAGGCGTAGCAGTGGATGCCTTATCTTTCAAACCCTTTTCGAAGTCAATGAGCATTGCATGCAAATCATTCATTGTCTTCCCCGTGCAATGCATATTATAGTTACGAACGAAATCACCAAAGTCCTTATTAAGGGACCTATTGATCAAGTTAATAGCCATATTATGATTGAAGGGTTGTCCTAGTGCGATGAGTTGTTCCATATAACCCCTCATCTCCATGTGATGTGCACTTACGGACTTTCCAGGAGCTTGCTTGCAGCTATGTAGAGCATCAACCAGATCATAGATCTCTACAGCTTGTGGCGTTTCATACACTGCCTTGAGTTCATCAAGCATTTGCTTAGGAGGAAATAGCTCATACTTCCTTTGAAGTGATGGAGCCATTCTCCCTAACATTACAGCAGCCACCTCATGGTGCTTCTTAACGTTAGCAGCGTGTTGAAGCCTTTCCGCATCAGATGCATCTTCAGCAAGATCCTCCGGAAAAGGAGTTTCCAAGATATTGATAGTACCCGCTGCTCTCAGAACAATTCTTAGTGAGCGGTACCAATCATTGAAATTCGGGCCAGTAAGTTCAGGCCGTTCAAAGAAAGCTTTGAACGCCGAGCTTATTGTCAGATTGCTTTCGGGTTGAGCCATTTCTACAGAAATAAGTTCAAACATTAGTATTTTCGATAATACAATTCAAGAAAATAAAATTACCCCGGTAATAAAACCATAGTATTTTCCTTGAAAAACTAGAACCCATATTGACATAGATTCATCACATCAGTTGATCTGCTAGTGACAAATGTATTCAATACAGTAACTTGTCGAACAATAATTGCCAAATCAAATTGCAATTTCTAGATATGTTAGGGATTTACATTGCCAAAATCATTTGTATTGTAAACATGTTTTATCCCTACTTTATGCCTTAAGTTTCTAGTTCTCACTGAGTAACTTAATTAATTCGACTAATCTAAAGAACGTAAAACCTTCATGTGCAATCTTATTCAGTCATGAAGTTTTCTCTCCATTACAACATCGTCCGATATCTTATATGACGACAATTGTAAATTCAAGTGTTCGTCAATTAGAGGGCATATGACTTAAATTTAGGGTATAGATTTTGGTGTCAAAATCATGTACGGAGAAGCATGCATACATCTCCATATCATAAGTTTAATAAAACGTTTAGTAAACTTTTTGGTGAGACTAAAAGTCCATCATATACTTGCAAGTTGAGGTATTGGTTAAACCAGTTAAAGATTTTACACACAACTAAATTCACATCGTACTTTTTCTAGAACATAGTTATAGCACAAAGCAATAACCTTATTCATTGTGTTTCGGATGTGAATTAATGTAGTTAAATCAACCTTAAAGAATTGTACCAATAACAACCGTAGGTAATTCCAATTTTGACGCACAGGCGAGCCGGGAATTTGGTCATCGCTGAAGCATAACACCTCCTTCCTTAACCGAGTACATGACCAGCGGTGCGTTATACCCACTTTATAGTTTGTCAAAATTGAGTAGGCCGTTAAGTTGCTATTGCAATTCTAATCAACGCAAATCATATGAATTTTACATCTCAAAACAATTCATTAATTTTGATAAGATTTAGTCCATATTATTTTTCTTGGAAAAAATTACCCTTGTTTACAACATAGAATATAAAAAAACGTATGAAAACAAGTAGTACAAAAAAAACTAAATCAAATAGCCACATGCAAACCAATTTATTCGAAGATCATCAAATCTAGGGTTTTTATAAACATAAAAAGTCTTCCCTAATTTTAAAACTTTGAATCAAATAAAGCAAATAGCAATCAAAATTATATGATCCGTAAGAAACATGCATGTTTATTACGGATCTCCCACATTCTCTTAACAATTAAAAACTACGGATCGTAACCACACATGACATAACAATTAATTCATGCAAAACATCTAAAGTCAATTACCATGTAATTTTAGGGTTTACAAATTTTTTTTTTTTTTATAAAAAATTCGACATAAGTCGATTTTAATAACAATAAAAAACAAAACCCTAATTTTTCATAAAACCTAAAAAACAACATGTAATTTTTAACACAAATCATTATTAGTTAAAAAACTTTAGATCTTGATAATTATAATCATGTTAAAACGGCTCTCGATGCCACTATTGGTTTATATAGTTCATAACAATTATTTAAAACCCTAATATGGATCAAAGAACGCATAGCGGAAGCGATTAACAAGATCATTAATTTAACACAATTATATTAATCAAGATTAGGGTTACATACCTTTATCCTAGCAAGATCCACAAGACAACATAACGGACGGCAACTAGGGTTTACCACGAACACCACCAAGAATATAATCTAAAGGAAGATTATATCACGCTCTTGTACACACGTAATACAACGAATTAATCGTGAGTCTAGCACGAACAAACCGAGCTTCAACGCTTATGGATTATCTACCCAACAACCCTAGAGAGGGGCTAGGACTAGATAATAAATAGAAGAACGAAAGTCAACGAAAACCCTATGTGGGGTTTATGTTGCGATCGCAGGAAGAGAGAAGAAGGGGAGGGACAAAATTTATGAAGGCCTTGGGTTGTTTATATAGGCTTGGCAATCCTTGGGATCCAAGTAATAAACACGAATTAGGAAACAAAAAGTTTCCCTCTCCCCCCTCCTTGTTTGGCCGACGGCTACACCACCCCCAAGGGGTGTTTGTGTAGTTTTTCCTTCTCCTTCTTTTAGCTTCTATTTAGTTTCCATAACGGTCGTTATAACTTAACTCTTATTTATTAACGATCGTTAGTTAGGCTTTGGTTTGATTTAATAAATATATATATAATATATTTAATAAATAAATTAACTCTTTACGTTATGTGTGCAATCCCATGATCCCGAGTTCGATCCTATCTCACGACTATTAATTTTAATTCCATAAACTTTCAGCTCCCACTTGGACAAAACTCTAATATCGTGATTACATTGACTAGCGTCTAGTTACACTAGCAATGTCACTAGTACAAACCGGGTAAGGTCTCCTGGACAAGAACCTTTTAATGATTACATCATTATTATTATCCTTTCATTTCAAATACATTGTTAATAAGGATATGGATCTAAGTCATTCCTTCATTAACTATTCTGTTTCTCGTTTACGGATATAGCAAGATTACCAAAACACATTTAGGTGTGGCCACACAAACATCTTACTACTCCCCCGAGGGGCCCAGTTGTATTTATACTTCAAAATAAATTTGAAGGAAACAAATCCCATTTTGACTACAAGCAAAACACATGAACTTCGCAACACTTCTGAAAATAACCCTTATGACTACCAGTTACGTTTAGCGTTAGGTTACCTTACAGAAATGCACTACATTCAATGCAGTTTTTTGGTATCTCAGGTCTAAGGATAACTATTTATGATTTACTTAATGACAAAGATCCATAAAGTAAAATCACATAGTTGGGATAAGTCCAATATTTGATCCATCAAATATCTTCCAAAATTGACCAATATACTTTCAAGTATACTCTGTCACTATTTTGAATTGTCTTAGTTTAATAATACTCCCATATTATTAATCGACAACGGACATTTTAGAAACATCAAAATGCTCATGGATTAAAACATGTAAAATAGGATACAGAATTAAATAACAGAAAAATAAACGAAACCCAATCTTTATTTCATCAATTTAATAATGTCTTACATCCTTTATCCAAATACTAATAAACAGATTTATTGCATGAATTCGCTAGCTAGTTGCAGCCCAATTTCCTTGGCATGCTTAACTACCTTTGGCCTAGATAAAGCCTTAGTAAAAGGATCAGCTACGTTATCATCTATGTGAACTTTTATTAATTTTATTTCTCGAGCTTCCACTTGTTCTCGAACGTAGTGATATCTACGTTTTAAAGTGTCTGGCGCCCTTCATGACTCCAGGGTCATTGGCGAATATTATTGCCGCAGAATTGTCGCAATATATATCAATAGGTTCTTTAATTGAAGGCATCACTCCAAGATCTCCAATAAACTTCCTAATCCAAACAGCTTCCATTGCGGCTTCTGAAGCGGCCATGTACTCAGATTGAGTCGCATGCATAGCAATGGTTTTCTGCTTACTGCTCTTCCAGTCAACTGCTCCTCCATTGATGACAAACACGTAACCCGTCTGAGACTTCGTATCGTCTTTATCACATTGCCAGGACGCATCACATAACCCTTTTACATTTAGTTATGTGTCTGGTTTACCCCCGAATACCAAAAACATATCTTTCGTACTCCTCAAATACTTTAGAATATGTTTAACAGCAGTCCAGTGGAACTTTCCTGGGTTCTGTTGATATCTACTGACCAAGTTTTAAGCAAACGCCACATCAGGCCTTGTACATCTTACAGCATACATAATAGATCCTACTGCCGAAGCATAAGGCACCTTCTTCATGTAAGCCACCTCTTCAGGTGATGATGCATCTTTCTCATGACTTAACTCATGCTTAACCTCCATCGGTAAGAAACCTTTCTTATGCATGTTATATTTCTTCAATATCTTATCAATATAAGCATCTTGACTAAGACCAATTAACCGTCTACTCCTATCTCGATAGATTTTAATTCCCAGAATATATGCAGCATCTCCCAAATCCTTCATAGAAAAACATTTACCAAGATAATCCTTAACTTCCTTAAGTCTTGGAATGTTACTTCCCATGATTAATATGTCATCGACATAAAGAATTAGAAACACTACATTACTCCCACTAGCTTTGCGGTATATACATGGCTCATCACGATTTTGAATAAATCCGAACTTTTTGATTTCTTCATCAAATCGCTTATTCCATTGACGTGATGCTTGCTTCAAACCATAAATAGATCTTTGAAGTTTGCACACGCGCTTTGGATATTTAGGATCAACATACCCTTCCGGTTGTTGCATATAGATGTCTTCATCTAAGCGACCGTTCAAGAAGGCAGTTTTAACATCCATTTTCCATATCTCATAGTCATAGTATGCTGCTATAGCTATGAGAATCCTAATAGCTCGTAAGTCTGTTACAGGAGAAAATGTCTCCTCGTAGTCTATGCCAAAAGTTTGAGTAAAACCTTTAGCCACTAAACGTGCTTTATAGGATTGTACATCACCATCCATGTCAGTTTTCTTCTTATAGATCCACCTATTTTTCACTACTTTAGCATTTTTAGGTGCGTCTACAAGAATCCAAACATCAATGATTTCTATGGATTTCATTTCCTCATTCATCGCAACTATCCATTTTGACTTTTCTGGATCAGACATTGCGGATCGATAGTTAGCAGGTTCACCAAGATCCCCTACTTCCTCCTCATCATCCTCTATGTAAATACATAGTTTGTCCGGCGCACATATAGTCCTTTGAGACCTACGTGGAGGAATTAATTCCGGCGGAACACTCAGACTTTCTGGTTCTACAGGAATTTCATCGCTAGTATTTTCAGAAGGCAATGTATCTTCTTGAATTTCTTCAAGATCATAATTTCTCCCACTGAATTCTTGATTTACAAGATCATTTTCAAGGAAGTCTCCATACCGAGCCACAACTATTTTGTTCTCAGCCGGATAATAAAAGTAGTAACCCATAGTTTCCTTAGGGTAACCTACAAAGATACATTTAACTAAGCGTTGTTGGAGTTTATCTCCAGAGTCACGTTTCACATACGCCTCACAACCCCAGACTTTCAAATAAGACAAATATGGCTTCTTTTCATGCCATAATTCATATGGTGTCTTATCTACCTTCTTAGTAGGAACCATATTTAGAATACAAACAGCAGATTCAAGAGCATAATCCCAAAAAGATAATGGTAAAGTTGTAAGATTAAACATAGATCGTACCATATCCAATAATGTACGATTTCTCCTTTCAGATACACCATTTTGTTGTGGAGTATATGGAGAAGTAAGTTTCTGAACAATTCCATTCTCACTTAAATAATCTTTATACTCTTGACTTAAATATTCACCACCACGGTCAGAACGAAGAGCTTTAATCTTCTTTCCCAGTTGTAACTCTACTTCTGCTTTAAAAGTTTTGAATGTTTCAAATACCTCATGTTTATGCTTAAGTAAATAAACATAACCATAACGGCTATAATAATCCGTAAACGTCAAGAAGTAGCTAGCACCTTTCCTTGACACATGTCTAAGTGGTCCACACACATCAGTATGTATTAAACCAAGTAGTTCAGTAGCCCTTTCAATATTGCTATTAAAAGGTTTCTTAGTCATCTTTCCAGAGATACAAGATTCACATTTATCAAATGATTCATCATTGATACTTTCCAAAAGCCCATCACGTTGCAGCTTTTGTATGCGAGTCTTCCCAATATGGGCAAGCCTACAATGCCAAAGATAAGAAGAGTTCTTGTCTACCTTACTCTTCTTATTCATGCTAAAACAGAATTATTTTTCCTCTTGGAATTTTTATCATGCATGTTATTTTCAAAAACACCATTCACAGAAATTGCATCAAAATAGAATAGACCATCTTTGAAAACAGAAATTCTATTATGATCAATCGTGTGAGTAAATCCAAGATCCAACATACAAGAAAAGGAAATAACACCCCTAACAATTGTAGGTGCATAATGACAATTATTTAAAGACAGTACTAAACCCGAAGGTAAAACTAATTTAAATATTCCTATAGCTTCAACCGCTGCTTGTGCGCCATTGTCCACTTGCAGAAATTGTTCCCCATAGGATAGTCTCCTCTTCAACTCAAATCCCTGCAGGGTATTACAAATTTTAATACCACATCCCGTATCATATACCCAGGAGTTTGATTTGTATGAAAGATTAAATAACTCTATCATAAATAAGTTACCTGAAGATGGTGCTGCAGCAACTTGCTCAGCCTTCTTCTTATGTTCTGCCATTTCATGGAGATAGAGAGAGCAATTCCTCTTCCAGTGTCCAATCATCTTGCAGTAGTGGCAAGTCTCATCTTTATGAGATTTCTTAGCAAAGTTCTGCTTCGGCTTAGATGTAGTCGCAACTTGCTTGCTCTTATCAGCCTTGCCTTTGCCTTTCTGCTTCTTATTCCCTTGCGGTTTAGGTTTAGACACTCTACCCTTTTGTACATAAAGTACTTGAGGCGTAGCAGTGGATGCCTTATCTTTCAAACCCTTTTCGAAGTCAATGAGCATTGCATGCAAATCATTCATTGTCTTCCCCGTGCAATGCATATTATAGTTACGAACGAAATCACCAAAGTCCTTATTAAGGGACCTATTGATCAAGTTAATAGCCATATTATGATTGAAGGGTTGTCCTAGTGCGATGAGTTGTTCCATATAACCCCTCATCTCCATGTAATGTGCACTTACGGACTTTCTAGGAGCTTGCTTGCAGCTATGTAGAGCATCAACCAGATCATAGATCTCTACAGCTTGTGGCGTTTCATACACTGCCTTGAGTTCATCAAGCATTTGCTTAGGAGGAAATAGCTCATACTTCCTTTGAAGTGATGGAGCCATTCTCCCTAACATTACAGCAGCCACCTCATGGTGCTTCTTAACGTTAGCAGCGTGTTGAAGCCTTTCCGCATCAGATGCATCTTCAGCAAGATCCTCCGGAAAAGGAGTTTCCAAGATATTGATAGTACCCGCTGCTCTCAGAACAATTCTTAGTGAGCGGTACCAATCATTGAAATTCGGGCCAGTAAGTTCAGGCCGTTCAAAGAAAGCTTTGAACGCCGAGCTTATTGTCAGATTGCTTTCGGGTTGAGCCATTTCTACAGAAATAAGTTCAAACATTAGTATTTTCGATAATACAATTCAAGAAAATAAAATTACCCCGGTAATAAAACCATAGTATTTTCCTTGAAAAACTAGAACCCATATTGACATAGATTCATCACATCAGTTGATCTGCTAGTGACAAATGTATTCAATACAGTAACTTGTCGAACAATAATTGCCAAATCAAATTGCAATTTCTAGATATGTTAGGGATTTACATTGCCAAAATCATTTGTATTGTAAACATGTTTTATCCCTACTTTATGCCTTAAGTTTCTAGTTCTCACTGAGTAACTTAATTAATTCGACTAATCTAAAGAACGTAAAACCTTCATGTGCAATCTTATTCAGTCATGAAGTTTTCTCTCCATTACAACATCGTCCGATATCTTATATGACGACAATTGTAAATTCAAGTGTTCGTCAATTAGAGGGCATATGACTTAAATTTAGGGTATAGATTTTGGTGTCAAAATCATGTACGGAGAAGCATGCATACATCTCCATATCATAAGTTTAATAAAACGTTTAGTAAACTTTTTGGTGAGACTAAAAGTCCATCATATACTTGCAAGTTGAGGTATTGGTTAAACCAATTAAAGATTTTACACACAACTAAATTCACATCGTACTTTTTCTAGAACATAGTTATAGCACAAAGCAATAACCTTATTCATTGTGTTTCGGATGTGAATTAATGTAGTTAAATCAACCTTAAAGAATTGTACCAATAACAACCGTAGGTAATTCCAATTTTGACGCACAGGCGAGCCGGGAATTTGGTCAGCGCTGAAGCATAACACCTCCTTCCTTAACCGAGTACATGACCAGCGGTGCGTTATACCCACTTTATAGTTTGTCAAAATTGAGTAGGCCGTTAAGTTGCTATTGCAATTCTAATCAACGCAAATCATATGAATTTTACATCTCAAAACAATTCATTAATTTTGATAAGATTTAGTCCATATTATTTTTCTTGGAAAAAATTACCCTTGTTTACAACATACAATATAAAAAAACGTATGAAAACAAGTAGTACAAAAAAAACTAAATCAAATAGCCACATGCAAACCAATTTATTCAAAGATCATCAAATCTAGGGTTTTTATAAACATAAAAAGTCTTCCCTAATTTTAAAACTTTGAATCAAATAAAGCAAATAGCAATCAAAATTATATGATCCGTAAGAAACATGCATGTTTATTACGGATCTCCCACATTCTCTTAACAATTAAAAACTACGGATCGTAACCACACATGACATAAAAATTAATTCATGCAAAACATCTAAAGTCAATTACCATGTAATTTTAGGGTTTACAAAAAAAAAATTTTTTTATAAAAAATTCGACATAAGTCGATTTTAATAACAATAAAAAAACAAAACCCTAATTTTTCATAAAACCTAAAAAACAACATGTAATTTTTAACACAAATCATTATTAGTTAAAAAACTTTAGATCTTGATAATTATAATCATGTTAAAACGGCTCTCGATGCCACTGTTGGTTTATATAGTTCATAACAATTATTTAAAACCCTAATATGGATCAAAGAACGCATAGCGGAAGCGATTAACAAGATCATTAATTTAACACAATTATATTAATCAAGATTAGGGTTACATACCTTTATCCTAGCAAGATCCACAAGACGACAGAACGGACGGCAACTAGGGTTTATCACGAACACCACCAAGAATATAATCTAAAGGAAGATTATATCACGCTCTTGTACACACGTAATACAACGAATTAATCGTGAGTCTAGCACGAACAAACCGAGCTTCAACGCTTATGGATTATCTACCCAACAACCCTAGAGAGGGGCTAGGACTAGATAATAAATAGAAGAACGAAAGTCAACGAAAACCTTATGTGGGGTTTATGTTGCGATCGCAGGAAGAGAGAAGAAGGGGAGGGACAAAATTTATGAAGGCCTTGGGTTGTTTATATAGGCTTGGCAATCCTTGGGCTCCAAGTAATAAACACGAATTAGGAAACAAAAAGTTTCCCTCTCCCCCCTCCTTGTTTGGCCGACGGCTACACCACCCCCAAGGGGTGTTTGTGTAGTTTTTCCTTCTCCTTCTTTTAGCTTCTATTTAGTTTCCATAACGGTCGTTATAACTTAACTCTTATTTATTAACGATCGTTAGTTAGGCTTTGGTTTGATTTAATAAATATATATAAAATATATTTAATAAATAAATTAACTCTTTACGTTATGTGTGCAATCCCGTGATCCCGAGTTCGATCCTATCTCATGACTATTAATTTTAAGTCCATAAACATTCAATTTACACTTGTAAGCTTTTCGTTATTACGTCTAGTTATGAGGGTGTGACACGTTTATGTGATTGTATCATGCAGCGGATAAGTAGAAGCGGTTGCAGAGGGATTTAGAAAGAGTTGACTGGGAAGTGACACCATGGCTTGTCGGAGTTTGGCATCCACCATAGTATAACACGTATGTGTCCCATTACAAAGAAGTCAAATGTATGAGGGTCGTTGTGGAAGAACTGTTGTACAATGATGGTGTCGACATAATCTTCAATGGTCATGTAAGTGTTTCTAATCGTTATTCTATAGGTGGTGGTTTCGACCCATTGGGTAAAACTGTGTTGCTTTCAGTCCCAAATGGGTCAAATAAAAAAATTACTAAACCAGCAATGGGTCAATTTGAAATGTTGCATGTTCATGCTTACGAGAGATCAAATAGAGTATATAACTACACATTAGATCCTGCAGTCTAGTGCACAACAATAGGTAACGGTGAAAACTGAGAAAAATGGTGGTTGAACATGCTGACAGACCTGGTAACCGCCCAAAACCATCAACCACACCAGACTCATTCATGGATGGTTTCTACGCCTATAATATAACATCAGGCCCCGAAAAAGGGAACTTCGCGTGTCGGATACTTGAGGTAAAGAATGAGACACATGGCATCAGAATCAGGATATTGGATGAGTTCAAGTGAACATCTTAAACTATAAAAGGTTCCATATCACGAGTCATGCTGTGAAACACCTTGATCTAGAAAAACCTTACGGTTCCTTTGGGGCTTTAGGAACCATTCGTTCTTGCTGGTGACTGGTGCAAAATAGGCCACTAGGTTAGCTCCTAAAACTTAACGTTGATTTTTCCAAGTCAAACCTTGTAACATGTAAATCTTTCCATGTGTAGCACTTTTATGCAAACTAATAGGAATGGACACACCTTTAATGTTGAACAAGGTGTCTGCTGTTATATAGTTGTACCATAGATGATGTGTTTGGCATCCCGCATTTGTATTCTAGCTTAATCCTCTTATTATGCTAATAACTGTCCTACTTTGCTTAGTAGAACATGGGTACATAACGATATGTTCCTTAACAGAATATGAAATGTAGTATTGATGACATTCATGAACTTGAACTTAAGGATTTGGAGACATGTCTTGTGGAAGAACACCTACAAGTCCACTTGATGTCCACGTGCGATAGTCACTTTCAATCTTGGTTACCACCCATCAAGCTGTGAGAGATTACAATGTTGTCGTGTCTTCACGGTTCACACGTCGTGTCCTAGTGAGTAGTGACCACTGCCATCCTTCACTGCCGTAGGTCCTCCCCATTCGATCCCACCACTCACATTGCCTGGTCATTCATGCAACCCCGAACCTTTAGGTAATTCCTAACCCGACATCATACACAATTATGCATTATCAAGTTACACCATGCACAAACATGCCTTTTTTTAGCTGAGATCGTGTTCCATGATGGGGAGGATACCGTTATTCCTTCTTTGTTTTCATGTAAGTAAACGCTCGTTTTCATGTCTTATAGTTGTTGTCTAGAATCTTTATATGTTCTAATGTACTCGAATCTTATTTGCTAAAAGTTGAATCTTTGTATGGAACAAAATGGATAGGGGCGGGGCAATGGACACAAGCTAAGTAAATCTCGCTACAATTTGAGGGCATGGTGTGGTTAACATGCGTCTTTTCTTGATCGATCAAGCTGTTCACCTTTTAATCACCCGTGATATTTCCCGATCAACGGACACATAGGTGCCGGTGTAGCATTTTGAGGTCACGAACTGTAAAAAAGTTTCAAAACTGTCGTTTTTTTTGTTATTGGCAACCCCTAATTGTTTTTGTATTATCTTAGTTTTTTACTATGTAACTTTAGTTGGTAAAAAAAAATTTGTGCAACACCCAATAAAAAAATCTTGAGTCGTCTCCGCCGATCAATCAACTATTATATTTAATAAATGACTATATAAGCAGTATGAAATGAGGATTAATTATTTTGTTCGGACATTGTAATTACAGCGTTCACTTTCGTCTAGTGGTCAAACAACATCCTACGTACGATTTCGATTATCAATAGTAATAATTTTGTGGATATCACGAATATTCTTATGAGATGTATTTGGTTCAAATCTTGCTAGATTTCAATTTGTGGATGGCTAGGGAATATGTCACAAACGGTCACAGGAATACAACGGGCCGTAAACATTGGAGTAAAAAAATCGTCATCCCGAATACTCGTTTGTAATTTATTGGTAGTAGACTGAAAGGTTGCAAAAATTGTGAATTGCTAGGCAGATATTTGCGGCAAGTTTTGGATATTTCAAACAAGTTTTTAGGTATTTTCGGTATTATTATTCTTAAAATCAAACTTATCATACATATAATTAGTTATTATATGTGATAAACATACGTTTGTAGAGTTTTCAATATTTTCAGCAAGATTTGAGGTTTCCGGCACGTTTAACCTTTCTTAACCGTCATTGACCACAATTGACCGTCGTTAATCTCATTTATATTAATCGGCAAAGTTGATGACCTTGTAGCGATTAAGCGACGATTAATCGGCCTTGTAGACCTTACCATATAAGAAACTCACTCATCTTTCGTTGATTTATAAGAAACCCAAACACCTTTTCGCCAAATTGTATGTGAGTGACTTATTAATCTGGATTATGGGTTCAAGTATCGTTGAATACATGTGAGATAGAATTAGGAAATAGTTGTTCTATGTTGCGAGATACCAAGAAACGTTTCATCGATCTTTTAACAAGCACAAAAAAGTTATTAAGTCCTAGCAGAGTAGCGGTCGCTAAAATTAAATTAAAAAACTTTTCTAACGAGTAAAAAAAAGAGATTTGTTAGTAAAGTAATATTCTAGCGAGTAAACAAAGAGATTTGTTAGTAGAGTTGAGATCAACATATACCTTCTTTTTAGCATAGACCATATCAACCAATCACATTCATTCAACTTAACTTTCCACATTTTTCTTAAAAATTAAATAACTCACAAATGGTAAATCGTCAAGTGACAAAAAATACACCATTACAACGAAAATTAAATCATCTTTCTATCGAGGGGCACATGTATATACTTTCGACGAACTTTTTTTTTCGACTTTTTTTCTTAAGTCACTTCTGAGAGAATCATATATGATTCGTCACGAAACATATATGATTCGTCATGAAACATATATGATTCGTCTATATGATTCGTGATATGAATCATATATGATTTTCTGAAAATCATATATGTTTCGTGACGAATCATATATGTTTCGTGGCGAATCATATATGATTCTCTCAGACGTGACTTAAGAAAAAAAGTCGAAAAAAAAGTTTGTCGAAAGTATATACATGTGCCCCTCGTTTGAAAGATGATTTAATTCTCGTCACGATGGTATGTTTCGTTTTGCGTAACGGTTAACGGTTTGTGAGATATTGAATTTTTAAAAAATATATTTTTGTTGTTAGATGAAAAAAATGGGTGGTTGTGATTGGTTGATTGAGTCTATGCTAAAGAAAGGGTCTATGTAGAACTTTTTCCTTTGTTAGTAAAGTAAATTACTCTAGTGTCGGCTTTACTACAACATTTAAGTTTATTAAGATTTGAAAATATTATTTTCTCTGTTCTTACGGTAGGCCATGTAGTTTAGGCGTAGATATAGATGTACATTTGCCATTTCATAGCGAGTGTTGATGCATCAAAATTTTCCGATATCGTCACTTCCGTCTCCAGAATCACGTTCTTTAGGCTGCAGATTTGTGGAACTTTCAAGTATTGCAGATCTCTAAGAGTTGTTACTCCTTTTATTCCATGACATGAGGTTCAAAATAATAGTTAAGGGGTGTTTGGACTTTGGATAGTAGAATTGTTTATTTTAGCATAGTTTCAGTTTCCACCTTGTTCTTGAAGTCTTTGAAACTCTCAAAAGCTTGGGACTTTTCTATTAGGAAATAAACCCAACCCTTTCGACTAAAATCATCAATGAAGCTTAAGAAATACCTCTTTCCTGTGTGTGATGTTGGTGTAACAGGTCCGCAAATATCAGAGTGTATCAACTCTAAAACTTCTATTGCACACCATGAACTAAACTTTGGAATGGCTTTCCTTGTCTGTTTGCCTATCATACAATCACCACAAATAGATGTATCAACCTTAAATTCAGGTAAGTCACGTACCATACCTTTGGTTTGAAGAATCTTCATGCTGGTCTTGCTAATATGTCCAAGGCGCTCATGCCATAACTTGGGTACATCATCATCACTGGAGTACAAACACTTCACTGTCTTCTGTTCAGCAACCTTGTTCGTATCCTCACTAAGTGGATACATGCGGTTTGTACTCATGGTCGACTGAAACACTAGACCTTTTTCCGGATGGAACACCTTGCATACGTCAGACTGGAAGAGAAAGGATAACCCCTTTTGCTGCAATTTCCCGATACTAAGGAGGTTGTTCTTGAGATCAGGAACACAGTACACGTCTTTAATTACATAGGTGGCACCATTCAGAACAAGCCTTACATTCCCTTTACCTTCAACCGTCATTCGTGTGTTGTTTCCAAGTTTCACGGTGTTTGAAAAACTTTGATCAAGGTCTGCGAACCTTTCCTTATTTCCACACATATGATTGGAGCACCCAGAATCAAGAAACCACAAAAGACCCTTGTTTTCATCACCAGATTGAGCCATGTACAACTCTTCTTTTTCAAGTTCTTTGACCATGAGCATGATTTCTTCTTCTTCATCGAACCCAGCATAGTTTGCCTCTTTTGTATTTTCGCATTCATACGAGTAATGCCCCAATTTGTGACAATTGTAGCACTCAATTGTCTGTTTATTGACAATGTATCGACCTCTGCCACGACCTCTTCCTCTGTAGCTAGATCGACCTCTACCTCGACCTCTATTGTTGAAGTTGTTATCACCCGTATCGATCTTCAGAGCATGCTCCTCCACCACTTCATTCCTTTTGAACTTTTGTTCATGAACGATTAATGTGCTTCCTCTATAGACATTTGTTCGATGTCTTTTGACTCTTCAATCGACACTACTACGAACATATATTTTTCGGTTAGGGTTCGAAGAATCTTCTCCACGATCTTGACATCAGGCATAGTCTCTCCATTTCTTATCATTTGATTTGAAATTGTCAGAACCCTACCGAAGTATTCAGGTATGGTTTCGTTCATCTTCATCTCCAACACTTCAAAATCTCTGCGAAGCTTCTGCAACATGGATTTCTGTCACACCCCACCATGGCGGAATATGGGGCGCGACGTATGGATATCATCACAACATGGCGTGTCTATAGAGATAACTATATGAAATAAGAAATGTCATAAAATGGAGACACAAAGTCATGACAATATCTCATCAGACTCAGGAGTCTAGGTAAGTAGGTAATAGTCCTACCGCTTACCCAAGACAAACAAATAACATAACCAAACAAATGTGTGCCACAGTATCACTTATTAAAAGAACAAATAAAAACTAAGAAGGAAACGGGGATTCTCCTTCTATATGCATTCCTAAGCTTCTCCAATCCTAGCCACTTATGTTCTCATGCTTAACCATAGTATCACCTGAAAGAAACACTAAAACACGTCAACATAAAGTTGGTGAGAGTCATAGGTTTAGACTCCAACGCTAAATCAATTACAAGCTGTGAATAACAACCATCAACACAATAACATATGGACAATGTGCTACAATTATGTATTAACAACTAGCATTCAAGATCAATCATTCCAAACCAAAATCCAAGGCTCCTACCTTGCCAAACAACATGGTACCATAGATGATCACACTATGTACATATCCCAAGGCCACTACCTTGGCAAACCACAAGGCCACTACCTTGTCAAACCTCAAGGCCACTACCTTGTCAAACCACAATAACTGAGACGGCACGTGTCCCCCGATCCAAATCATACACAATCAAAAATCACATAGCAGTTAATCACATAATGTACACACAAGTCCATCTCAAATCACAAACACATTCACAGCATCAATTTATAAAATAACTCAACACAGTGTCTCTTCCATCCCATCTGGAAGTCAAAATCAATAGTAAACATGGGACTATGAAACTCACCTGATAGCTTCTTCACAAGTCCTCGCACTAGCAACAAGCTAACAAACCAAAAACACGAAATCAATACACGAACCAATCACTAAGATGGCTCATCAACCTATGATGGACATCTAGTCTATTCCCGTATAATTACCTCATTGTTAAGCTCTAATCACCCCATTACCCTTCCTTAACAAGTCCCTAACTTGGTTAAGTTTAATAGCTATCCCGTTCATAATTTTACACAAAACAGTCCCAGTTTTAGGTCTCAAAACTTTAAGTCAAACATCCACTTAAACATACCCATGGTTTCTGTAAAAGGAACATTCACACTTTTATACATGTTAGCTAAAACCTCCCACTTGCCCTAACCTTAAAGCTACTGTTAAGGCCCAGATATATGTGTATATATTGCTACCTATCCAGAATTCACTGATTTTAAACGTATGAAAAGTTCATTACCATTAGAGGGTCTTACCTTAAACCACAATCTTAGCCCAATTGCAGATCCTTACTACAATATATAAAACATCTTTCATGTACGTGAGAAGATCCCAATGAAACCCTAAGTACCCCAAACAACCCAAAACTTAAAAAGAAAACAGGCTGAATTCAAAACTGTTTTGACCTACGACTGTTGTAACCTGTTTTTGACCCACTTCCCGACCTCCAATTTAGTTCTCGTTTCTTGATTTAGAAAGCCAACTCAATTACCTATACAGGGCTAGTTTGATCGCATCTTGAATGTTCCTAGAACTCGGGATATGATCAAAACCATAGACTCAAAATTCTGCCCAGTTTTTAAAAACGGGTTTTAAACAAATTGATCTAATTAATAACCTATAACCCTTCTAATACAAGCCCTAGATTATATGATCATCATATTATGATTAATACATCATTAGTCTACTGTTTTTATATAAACCCTAACCCTTAATCCATCATAAGAATGATTAAATAAACATAAAAACAATTTAATTAAAATGGTTAATGAAGGTTTTTACCTTAAATCAATGGAAGATGAAGAAAACCTAATTTTTTGAAGAACCCTAATTCTCCTCTATGAAACCCACGAATTTTTCTTTGTCTCCAAGGATTTATGTTTTTTTTATTTATTAGATAACCTTATATAGTGTGTACATAAAATCCTAGTCCAAGTATAACACCCAATTTTCCTTTTTTTTCCCTTTTTCCCTTTTTCTCTTTCTTTGGTGCGTCTAAACCGACCCAAACACCCAATAAATTCGTTTTTTTTTTTTAATTTTTATTATTTAATATTATGTTAATAATATTACCTTAATTTTCCTTAATTTATTTCAGCTCCTAAAGCTTCCAAAACCTCAAAACCGTAAAACTAGTCAAATTTACGCGTTTTACCGTAAAAGACGTAAAATATACACTTTTATAAAAATCTCAAATTTTGAAATAAACTTTATAACTAAGTCCTAAATGACTTAAAACCATCCCGAAAAATATTCATATGGATAATTACCTCACCGGAGACCTCTAAATGCTAAACCGTAAATCCTAAAAAAAATACTACTACTATAATACTTATACGTATACGTAAACACCACAATATCACCATTTTCATTTCATAGTCACCACTTGTGAGCTCATGAACATGAAATAACCGTTTCTCGATTTACTTATGAGTACTCTATACTCATAAACGATAACCACACTAACCTCGTCCACACAAAATAAACACGTAAACACAAAATTCAAGTAAGCACACATAAATAACCTAAAAGTAAGACCAAGTGACAAACCCAAAACCACGTTTGTCACATCACTCCCTCCTAATAGAAATCTCTTCCCGAGATTCACTCCCAAACTCAAACTTATTCTCAGCAAACAAACGAGGATGCATATCCCTGATAAAACCTTCACATTCAAACGTGAACTCAGTTTACACGAAAATAATCTCAACCAACAACACATGAGCCTTAACCGTCCGCGAGGAAACTTATCAAAACCATAAAGTTATGTAACCAACCCAACTAAATCTCGCAACTTATCAAACAAGAACTGTCTTGAAACCAAGTTAGGAGCCGTCACATAACTTAACGGGTTTAAAACTGTCACCCTGATTTCAGTCTTACTCATAAATACCATAAATCAAAACTCATCAAAATATAACCACGTATAATAAAGTCTAAAGAACTCTCAAATTCCTTCCCAACTCATCTCTATGTTAACCCTCCAAGTGTTCATTGCCGCAAAATACCCAAAACACGAGTTTAAACCATGTTGTCCGAAAATTAACCTTGAACTCAACACTTGTACAATTAATTCGACCAAGCTACTGACTTCCAATTACGAAACTTTCTGAATATTTGAAAAGTATGTTCCGAGTACATAATTTTAGGCTTTTGAATCACCCAAAAACCTTTAAAAATGAATAAGTTATGACCAAAACGATTTTTCTCAAAATCTGCCTAGGCATTAGCGACAGTTTCTGACAGTTAGCGACATATTTTGACAGTTTAGCAACAGTTTCTGCCTACTCCGATTTATACAAAAAAAAAACGATTTTTAAACCCTAAAATCCCCCATTAATTACCAAAACTAGAACCTAATTTATTTTAATTCCAGAAAATTAAAACTCTATTAATTACATGATTTTAACATATTTCACTAAATAAGAACAAAATTTTTAACTTAAGAACAATAACTTTAGGTGATCAAAACCAAAATATTTTAAAATAACCGAGTCATGCTTATATGTTAAAGAATTTATATTCCACCTTATTTGAAACATGATCCCGACACTTCCTTATTTCATCGACTACCAACAACTATTTTTTTTCAATTTGCAAGTTCTATTTTTTTACCATGTATAACTCGAAACAAAAGACATCGTTACCCCAAAAAGAAATCTCCACCATCTCAAAATCCTTCACGCCAAAAGTACCGTACAAACAAACACGTGAAATGAGGACCCGAGAAATGCGCTACTACAGTAGTTGAACATCTCAAAGAGAAACGAGCTAGCAACCATCCCAAGAATACAACCGGTAAGTAGAAAATAATTTTACATACATAAAGCGTACATACACTCAAATCCATCCAACATATACTATACAAGCATGTATTAACTCTCTTTCATGCAATCTTACTTGAAAGTCCAGTGGTATTGTGGCACATATATAATTATGTAGGCCTCCATAATTATACATGTTCCCTTTCACAATGTACTCCCTCCTATGATGACACTTATAAGAAATTAATACTACACATAACACATAATCCAATAACTCACAAGCACATAACCACACAAGATAAGATCCAAAACCCCATGTATTAAAATAATATAGCCAATGCACGAAACACATAAACTCGTAGTCCAGCTGAACCAGCGTCGACAAAATTCAAAATGTATAAAGAACATGAAAACATAATTAAGCGAAATCCAACAATGACTAGCGTATACGACCATGGTTCCACCCGCACTAATCAAAACTCGTAAAGAAAATAACATGTAGTTAAGTATGAACTTACTATGGTTCAATTCATACTAGTCAAAATATCGCAATAAATAACATCCAAACACATCAATTAATATAAAATGCACACATACTCCTATGACACCTATATGCAGGGACCCTTAAGCTATAGACTAGGCTACACGACTAGGCAACCTAATTCTCTATAACCATTGTCTCTGATACCATTCTGTCACACCCCACCATGGCGGAATATGGGGCGCGACGTATGGATATCATCACAACATGGCGTGTCTATAGAGATAACTATATGAAATAAGAAATGTCATAAAATGGCGACACAAAGTCATGACAATATCTCATCAGACTCAGGAGTCTAGGTAAGTAGGTAACAGTCCTACCGCTTACCCAAGACAAACAAATAACATAACCAAACAAATATATGTGTGCCACAGTATCACTTATTAAAAGAACAAATAAAAACTAAGAAGGAAACGAGGATTCTCCTTCTATATGCATTCCTAAGCTTCTCCAATCCTAGCCACTTATGTTCTCATGCTTAACCATAGTATCACCTGAAAGAGACACTAAAACACGTCAACATAAAGTTGGTGAGAGTAATAGGTTTAGACTCCAACGCTAAATCAATTACAAGCTGTGAATAACAACCATCAACACAATAACATATGGACAATGTGCTACAATTATGTATTAACAACTAGCATTCAAGATCAATCATTCCAAACCAAAATCCAAGGCTCCTACCTTGCCAAACAACATGGTACCATAGATGATCACACTATGTACCTATCCCAAGGCCACTACCTTGGCAAACCACAAGGCCACTACCTTGTCAAACCTCAAGGCCACTACCTTGTCAAACCACAATAACTGAGACGGCACGTGTCCCCCGATCTAAATCATACACAATCAAAAATCACATAGCAGTTAATCACATAATGTACACACAAGTCCATCTTAAATCACAAACACATTCACAACATCAATTTATAAAATAACTCAACACAGTGTCTCTTCCATCCCATATGGAAGTCAAAATCAATAGTAAACATGGGACTATGAAACTCACCTGATAGCTTCTTCACAAGTCCTCACACTAGCAACAAGCTAACAAACCAAAAACACGAAATCAATACACGAACCAATCACTAAGATGGCTCATCAACCTATGATGGACATCTAGTCTATTCCCGTATAATTACCTCATTGTTAAGCTCTAATCACCCCATTACCCTTCCTTAACAAGTCCCTAACTTGGTTAAGTTTAATAGCTATCCCGTTCATAATTTTACACAAAACAGTCCCAGTTTTAGGTCTCAAAACTTTAAGTCAAACATCCACTTAAACATACCCATGGTTTCTGTAAAAGGAATATTCACACTTTTATACATGTTAGCTAAAACCTCCCACTTGCCCTAACCTTAAAGCTACTGTTAAGGCCCAGATATATGTGTATATATTGCTACCTATCCAGAATTCACTGATTTTAAACGTATGAAAAGTTCATTACCATTAGAGGGTCTTACCCTAAACCACAATCTTAGCCCAAGTGCAGATCCTTACTACAATATATAAAACATCTCTCATGTACGTGAGAAGATCCCAATGCAACCCTAAGTACCCCAAACAAGCCAAAACTTAAAAAGAAAACAGGCTGAAATCAAAACTGTTTTGACCTACGACTGTTGTAACCTGTTTTTGACCCACTTCCCGACCTCCAATTTAGTTCTCGTTTCTTGATTTAGAAAGCCAACTCAATTACCTATCCAGGGCTAGTTTGATCTCATCTTGAATGTTCTTAGAACTCGGGATATGATCAAAACAATAGACTCAAAATTCTGCCCAGTTTTTAAAAACGGGTTTTAAACAAATTGATCTAATTAATAACCTATAACCCTTCTAATACAAGCCCTAGATTATATGATCATCATATTATGATTAATACATCATTAATCTACTGTTTTTATATAAACCCTAACCCTTAATCCATCATAAGAATGATTAATTAAACATATAAACAATTTAATTAAAAAGGTTAATGAAGGTTTTTACCTTAAATCAATGGAAGATGAAGAAAACCTAATTTTTTGAAGAACCCTAATTCTCCTCTATGAAACCCACGAATTTTTCTTTGTCTCCAGGGATTTATTTTTTTTATTTATTAGATAACCTTATATAGTGTGTACATAAAATCCTAGTCCAAGTATAACACCCAACTTTCCTTTTTCCTTTTTTCTCTTTCTTTGGTGCGTCTAAACCGACCCAAACACCCAATAAATTCGTTTTTTTTAATTCTTATTATTTAATATTATGTTAATAATATTACCTTAATTTTCCTTAATTTATTTCAGCTCCTAAAGCTTCCAAAACCTCAAAACCGTAAAACTAGTCAAATTTACGCGTTTTACCGTAAAAGACGTAAAATATACACTTTTATAAAAATCTCAAATTTTAAAATAAACTTTATAACTAAGTCCTAAATGACTTAAAACCATCCCAAAAAATATTCATATGGATAATTACCTCACCCGAGACCTCTAAATGCTAAACCGTAAATCCTAAAAAAAATACTACTACTATAATACTTATACGTATACGTAAACACCACAATATCACCATTTTCATTTCATAGTCACCACTTGTGAGCTCATGAACATGAAATAACCTTTTCTCGATTTACTTATGAGTACTCTATACTCATAAACGATAACCACACCAACCTCGTTCACACAAAATAAACACGTAAACACAAAATTCAAGTAAGCACACATAAAATAACCTAAAAGTAAGACCAAGTGACAAACCTAAAACCACGGTTGTCACAATTTCTTCACTCGATCATTCCCAGCAAACCTTTTCTTCATCGAGTCCCATATTTTTTTTAAGTTTTCCGATCAAGGATTTGCTCAAACGTTACTCTGTCGATTGCTTGGTACATGTAATGTTTGACTTGCATATCCTTCACTCGTAACTCTTCCAGCTTCTTCTTCTCAGCTTCACTTTGAGCAATACCCACCGAAGGTTCTCTGATGCCTGGATCAATTAGATTCCAGAACTGTTTTGCACGTAGCAAATTCTCCATCATCTCACTCTATTGTTCATAGTAACCATCGAAGACAGGCACCTTTAGCTTGTCATCATTCATCTTGCTTCCTCTCTATAGTGATCTGAATTTTGCTCTGATACCACGTGATAGAATTAATCAGTGGT
Organism: Glebionis coronaria; assembly: GCA_025667525.1. NCBI lineage: Eukaryota > Viridiplantae > Streptophyta > Magnoliopsida > Asterales > Asteraceae > Glebionis > Glebionis coronaria. Next base: position 640,919,595 of record CM046877.1, read on the forward strand.
AATCTCACACAATTTCTGATGATCATTGATGAATGCCAAAGGCGGATTAAATACAGGACTTAGCAACGAAAGAAACAAACTTAACCTAGTAAACAGGGAAAATACTAAAATAACGGAAACAACTTTGGACTTGGTTTATCACGTTCATAACGTTCATTTGACTTGGCCCGGTCCACCTTATTTGAAAACTTTTATTCTTCTAAATGAGAAAAGACTTTAAACTCCAACATTTAAAAGATGTCTAAATTTTAGAAAGTTGTCATTTCAAATTTAAACATTAAAGTAGTCCATAATCAACGTTAAAAAAAATCGTTCAAAAAAAATAACTACATTCCATTTCACGTACATATTATCGGTGGTTTCAAAAAAACCTGACAAGGTGTATAAAATTAACCAGCTCATGACTGACAGGATACTACATATGGCAAAATTCGTATTTCGATCACTTTTGGTGTATTTTTTTTCATCTTGTTAACGATAGTTGCGACTTTATCTTTATCATTTGGTTGGAGCTTCCACGTAAACGGTGGGTTTGTTGGAGAGAAGCGTGACAGGAGCATAAGTCCTCCAGGCAAAGATGGTTCAGGATGGGGAAAGTGCAGCCATAGCCGCAGCCCTGGGAGGTTCGACAAGGCACCCTTTATGGGACCTCGATTAAATGGTCCTTGTTCTCGTCCTAACGATGATTATATGATTCGAGAGTAAAAGTGATGGTGGCTGGTTACACCTGAAATTTTCTTCCATTACTATCGGACAGTTTAACATGTTTTAAAAGTTCAATGAACATGTTAAATAGAAGTTATGTTGATGCCACTATTCTCATGTTAACTGACACCATACGAAGTCTGCAATCCATCTCAAATAAGGATGACAGTGGGTGTAAACAAATCCACAACCCACGGGTACCCACACAAAAATGGGTGGGTAATTTCGTCAATTTGTACCCACGGGTCTAAGTATGGGTGAAAACTTATACCTATTGGTGGGTGGCGGGTGGGTGACGGGTAAAGGATACGCATCACGGGTAAACCCATGATACCAATTTAAAATACCCACGGGTACAAATTGACGAAATATAAAGGATCCAACAATAAAAAATATATTTATGTCTAATCCACACTTCCTAGTTCCTCCTTTATGATAACGAATAACAGTTCTTTCAAAGTCATACACAATTCACATATACTTATTAAATCTTTTGTGAACTTGATACTTGAAAAAATGACTGGTGTGTTATTACTCATTTTGATAGCTAGTTTACATAAATATCAAGTTTTTGAGATTTTATTTTAATTCATTAACCCACGGGTATAGGTATGGGTAAAATTTTATACCCACTAGTAGGTGACGGGTGAGTGATGGGTTTTAAAAAATATATGTGGGTGGCTGACGGGTTTTATATACCCATACCCATTATCCACGGGTGCCATCCCTAATCTCAAACATCCTAAAATAATGAAAACAGTATACTTCTAGATTTATCATCTTTCCATCGCACTCCGCGTTTTATTGTTCGAAGGTTGTGCATCCGTGAACAAGTTAAAACTCCTTTTAAGGAAACTATATATATATCCGTGGATATGAACGACCATGATAACAAAGTGGGTACACTTACTACGTCCAGTATATGAATTTAATAATTGAAGTAAGACACAAGTTGGGGTTGGACTAGTTGGTATCGAGAATTCTTTACTTGGGAGAGGAGCGGTGTTCGATAGCATACCAACCATGTCTACCTTTGTTTTTTTTACTTTTTGAGTATTTTTCATAAGGGTTAATATACAAATAAGTTACTAAACTTTCCAAGATATTTGTCCTAAGGTAACGAACGTTCATTTTGTATTTTTAAGTTACTAAACTTTACTAAACTATACATCACTATAATTTAGTGTTAATTTGAGTAACCTGAATGTATGTTTTTTGATAAGTTAAGTAACATAAGTGTCTTATTTTTTCATGTTAAGTAACATAAATATCATCTTTTTGATAAGTGGATAACTTAATCAACCGGTCATATTAACATTAGTAACTTAGAAACATAAAATGAACGTTCGTTACCTTAGGACAAATTTCTTGGAAAGTTTAGTATTTTCTTTGTATATTAACCCTTTTTCATAATGTCACATTATTATTTTACAATGTTAACAATTAACAATATAAAATGAATAATCTAAATATTTTAAAACCTGGTTCAATCTGGCTCAACCGATTGACCCGGTTCTGATCGAAAAACATATCCTATTAGTGTTATAGTGGTTCCACTAGTTTTTTCTTTTTCTTTTTTTATTGTTATACAAACTTTAAATTAAAATAAAAAAAAATATCACGACACAAAACCATAACGCGAGCCACGGTGTAGAGTCTCGAGCCGTGGCCCCGTGTTATGACCATCATTTTTGAATTACAACTACGTCGCGAGAACCCATAACACCACTTACGGTGTCGTCTCTCGCGCTGTGAAGCAAACATTATGGCCAAGCTTGAGCCGTGGGACACCGTACCAATAACTCTAAGTTGGGTGACAAGTTATTAATATGAATGAGTAAACGTTGTATAAGTATATAAACATACAATATTTCATATCCCTAAACGATGTGGGATGAGTCACAAAATTTTATCGCAACTAGTCCAGTGCCATGATAGGGTTTCATGATATTTTATAATTGTGACTAGAGATGAGCTTGGGACCAATCCTGTTATAAAATCGTCCCGATTTATTTAGTGCTCTCGATTTTTTCCCGATCTAAAAAGTTATGTTCCGATTCCATAGCGAATGGGATTCGGGTATCGGTACCGGTACCGGAAATCGGGATTTTCCCGTTTTTTTTGAGAATTTCCCAATTTGATACCGGTCCTGTAGAATATTTTGTCGTGAGGCTCATACTCCAGTCCCATGTGCTTTCCTCGTTCACATATACATCTCTACTTATCGTAACTTTCTTCTCAAGAGGATCATATAATCTGAAAGCCTTAGTTCTCTCATCATATCCAATAAAGATATACATCTTGCTCTTATCGTCAAGTTTTTTCCGTGTCTGATCAGGTACATGTGCAGATGCCACACTACGGAATACTCTAAAATGAGAGACCGTAGGCTTCACACCACTCCAGATTTCTTGAGGGGTTTTATCCACCAATTTGACATGTTGACATCGATCTATTCTGAATGTACAACGCACACTGGACGGCTTTTGCCCAAAATTCTTTTGGCATATTTTTTCTTTTTAACATAGAACAAACCATATTCATAATAGTTTGATTCTTTCTTTTGGCTATTCCGTTTTGCTGGGGAGAGTAGGGTGCTATCAAGAACCTTTTAATTCCTTCTTCTTCACAAAACTTTGTAAATGGTATGGACACGTACTCTCCACCCTTATCGTATGGCCTTAATGTATTGGCCTATTGTCTTTTCAACCATCGCCTTGAACTTTTTGAATGTTTCAAGGGCCTCTGATTTTTGTTCCAGAAAATATACCAAACACTTTCTAGTGAAATCGTCAAAGTACCTTTTATTTCCAAAGGAGACAGGAGTGAACGGTCCACACAAGTCGATGTGAATCAATTCTAGCAACCCCTTTGCCTCGTAGGTTGCTTTTCTTGGGAAAGAGCTTCTCGTTTGTTTGCCAAAGATACAACTTTCACAGAACCTACCATCGTATTTGAGATTAGGAAGCCCATGTACCATGCTCTTTCGTGTTAATTGTATACCTTATAATAGAGGGGAATCATGTTCCCCTAGGAACAGTGATCCCCTCACAAACACAATATTATATTATATCGTTTCTCTCACAAACACAATATTATCCTCACACTCACACACCGTTCATCCTCCCCTCACATACTTTTCACCCTCTCATAAAACTCTCACATACATACAGTACTATAACTTCGTTTTGCCTCTTCTCTCCACGGCGTCCCGTTACAATTAATGTTGGGTTGCCCCTTGATCCCTTTTTGGGTTGCCCCTTCCTCATTAATTGAAGGGTTGGCCTTTGATGATTAACCTGGCCTTTAATTGAAATAAAGACAAATTCTCGATTGTTGATTTTGGCAGTGGCTATAAGAATCCCATCTGAGTCGTTGAGTACATATGCGTGTCTTGCTGTTGGCCGTTGATTGTCTTCCCCGTTGCATCACATACCACCAACAACCACAAAAAATGGTCCGGGTTTGCATTATTTGCATTATTTGTGTGTTTTTCTATACTTTTATGTTGGTTGTTCATCATTCATTTTTTATGACGTTTCTGCACACCAATTACTCTTTTCGATGCCGCTGATCTTTTTGTTGCCGCCGGTGGATGGTGTGCGGCGATGTGGGTCGGTGTGTGACGATTGTGAGTCTAGATGTTGCATGGGGGTGACAGTGGTGGTGAGGCGGCGAAGATTGCCGTTGACCAATGTCAATCTTGATACCAGCTGTAGTCCTTTTTTGAGGTATTCTTTGACTTTCTTGATGTTTGAATGTTAATGGAGGCCTTTGGTAAGGCTGTTTACTATTTCATGGGTTATTGCAATATTGGGTTCCGTGTTCACTTTGGTTCCAATGGTGATTATAGCTAATGTTGTTTGGGTATTTGGTGGTTCACTAAATAAGTTGACCCGAATGGGTTCATACCTGCTAAATTTATGTGCTTAAACAATACGCCTTTTATTTGGGGGCTTTACTGTCGGCTGAGCATGATATACTTGAGACAACTCATCCCCTTTGGCAGGGCAACTCATTAGAGATGCAGCCATGGGATTTATAGATATTGATTTATGGTTTGGCCTTGCTTATGATTTCGGCATTTTGGTTTGCACACATTCGTTGACTAGGAAAGGTAAACAGGCTTTTAATAGCGACCGTTGATCAATTGGATCTAAGATGCCGCTGTACTACACTTCTGCATGCATATATATACAACGCCCATCGAGGATTTTGATCGGGTTTACATTATTGCGCCTTCAAACTTCACTGCCATTGCTTTGATTGTTGGGATTGGGTTTCTAATGATGTTATTTGCTGCTAGGGTTAGTAAGTTCTTTATTTGATTTTACCTAATTATCAAATTAATAGTCATGTTCTTTGTTTCTGGTAAATCCAATTTTTGATTGTAACAACTATCAGTGATGTTTTTCTGGTCATCGAAATTGGTATTAGGGATCGTGGACTTTTGATTGTTACCTGATTGTAACAATTATTAGTAAAGTGGCCCGTGTATATATGTGTATAGCTTGCGCATATGTTTCGGAAAAGTAATTAGGTCCCATTTGGAATTGCTGTGATGAACATTTGAATCTGTTGTGTTGTTGTGGGAAGTGGAAGGATGGCAGAATGCGAGACCTACTCGATTCAGCAACCTCCACGAACCCGACCACGACATCATATACTGTTAGCCATGGCAGGTGACATGTCTTTGCTGTGTTTGGGTAGAATCGCGAAAAACAATACCGCTTATAAAAACGCGAGCAGAAAACATCTTGGTTATGTGTTTCGTTGCCACTGTTAATGTCGGGCGACGATAGTGACACGGCTTATCCTCATTGCTTATATTACGAGCGCGGGTGGTATAGTTATTGATGTTGATTTTTGTACTGTGTTGATTATAATACAGACATCTCTTACATAGAGCGTTACCTTTGGATATGGGATTACTCATGGTTTACGAATTGAAAATAACAAGGCTAGCTAGAATGTGCGCTTATATTGGCGATGATGAAATGTATATGTATGGAATGTTTTGGCAAAGGTCGTTTGCCAGGGCCCGGATCTTGGCAGGGCGACAATTTGGTCGCAGCCATGGCAGGTTTTTGGGTACGCCTTCCATACCTCCATATCTGAGCCTCTAATGGTATGGGTTACCTCATTGCAGCCGGATGTATGCTCTTAATTCGATCCTCTGTTTAACTGAGCCTACCGTACAATTGCTTTTCGCCCCTTATGGTTTAACTGACCCTACCGTACAAAGGAGCTTATAGGCGATCTGAAATTTTGAAGCACCATAAGGAGGTATAGCAACTTATGATAATAAAGTTTGAGTATTTGATATCATACTATTTTTTTTCAAGGACATAATAAGGCTAGATGACTTGCATCCTTGACATCATCGTTCTTAAATTCAACTACCCTTTTGCGTCCATCAAGTCGACCGAATGAAGATAACTGAGGATGTGAGGAAGTATGCCGAGGAACATGGGTATGGAAGTGCTGAAGAAGCCGTTCAGCAAGGGATGGAATCTATGAGTGCTGAGTTTCAGGCTGCTAAGAAGACTGTCAGCGGTGAACACCATGGTGAGGCTGGTGGAGAGATCTACTTGCCAGAGTCGTACATCAAAGCTATGAAGAAATAAAGGTTACTATCATATGTTGATTCTTTTAACAAAAGTTTTGCAAGATTCGGTTATTCATGCGGGACAGCTACAAACAGACTTGAAAGATAATTACTGATTTCTCTTCATTGCGTGATCTGCGTGACTGTATAACATAAAGAAATAATATGAGAGTAAAAGATGATTGCTCAATATTATAGTTTTTGTGTGATACTAAGAGATAGGTTGTAAAGTCACTGTTTTTTGGGGTATCACATTCTATAAGTTGTGTAAAAGAGTTAAAATGATAGCGAAATCCATTTAGAGGTAAATAGAAATAAGGCCATGTTAACTTTCATGAAACACAATGGAAATATGATAGCACATAAGTTCATATTTCGTATAGATTCTAAAGTGGCTTAATATGTTTTAAAAAATGCATTACATACATGGCAAGTTTCTGAATAGAACATTATTTATGTGCATATAGTGCGTTTTACGACAAAGATTGTTACCTCCCCTTCTAAAATGATACAAACACGCATTATGTTACCAATCAGATTTGTAGAATTCTTCTTACTTGGGAACCAACTCTGTCTCTACTGATTACATTCTAATTTTAGTTTTATCGCCAAATAAAATTTATGTTATGTATGCATGTACGAAGCTTATATTCACGAACACACAAAAGCTGCCCATCCAAGTCGACATGGGGAAGCTTGATTACAAGTGACAGTTCGTCTAGAAGGTATATCATTTTTATAATGTTTATTATGTTTCGTTTACCTATTTACATTATATGTTATGAAGAACCCGTTTGTGGTGCTATCTCTCAGAAACGACCAACAGCTGAGAAGCATTACAGGTTGAGTGGATCAGGCGTGCGATGATAATCACGGGCTGTGCCAATGTTGATATGTTCATGTGCTGCAAAACATACCGACATGTGCTTTATGTGGGTAGAAAGATGAGCAAGGGTTGATAACCATCTGTCAAGACACACGTCGCCCGATTTTTAAAAAGGTGAAGGATTCTTACATTTTCCTTATGTTTTGTTAATTTGTTATGCTGATACCATACACAATGATCTAATAGGTTGAGCAGTTAGAGCAAGATGTTGCTGAACTACAACAAGCCCTTGCTGACAAGCAGGAACAAGAAAATGCGATGCTCCAGGTTCTAATTCGACGCTTCATGTTATAACGTTGGTTTGTTTTTTTATTGCAAAAACCTTACACGTGAATCACATTTTTACTATTCTAAAGGTTTCAATGTGGGTAGAGAAAGAGCAAAAGGTAACAGAAGATGCTCGCAGATATGCTGAACAAGATGCTACAGCTCAGAGATACGCCACTAAAGTGCTTCAAGTTAATAGATCATACTTTTACTAAACTATTATTCAAATATTTGGCAAGTGATGAATAAAAAGTAGCTGAAAATCGACTCTAAAATTTGCATAATTCAGGAAAATTTTGAAGTAGCAGTTGCTTCGATTGCTGAAATGGTGAAGAGAGCAGTTATGGTAGAAACAATGTTGGAGGCAACCTTGCAATACCAGTCTGGCCAAACTAAAGCACAACCCTCTCCAAGGTACTATTAAACTATTAATTAACGGGTCAGGTCGGGTTGGCCTGCAAACACACTTCTCATTGTCTTCCAGTGGTTAAAATTACTTGCATTTTCTGAACCATATATAATTCTTTTAGAAATACGTATGATCATATCAATGTTGCTGGTATCATTAGTTTGTACCTTATTATTTCTACTATATGGATTTGCAGGTGGCGAGCTATACCAGCCTTGGAACCCAGCCTGCGTATCATGCTGCCAGCAGTTCAAGGCCGAGCAATGAGGGTGTATGCAGCGAGCTTATATACTGACATGCCTGATTAGAAAAAGGTGATCGCTACTCTTTTTAAGACCACTAATTTTTACTACGTAATTATAACTTAAGATCATTGTGTAATATGACATTCTAATTTCATGGATCAGAGTACGCATAAATACTTCCCAAAAAGTAAATTTGACCATCCATTTTTTCATAGAATCTGTCATGGAATCATCTATCTACTACTTTTTTTATAAATGTCCGTGAGTAAAAATCAGCATCTTTGAGTTCGGCTTACATACCATAATCCTATTTTTTATAAATGTTTGTGAGTAAAAATCTGATCAAACTGCAATGGTTGGACATGTGAAGGCATACAATAATCCACATATGCTTTTCTAAGGGGCAAGTAAATTGTGGTTGGATATGCAATTGCACAAAGCTACACTTTGGCTCCTACAAAGCTGTGCAACAAACCATTATCGTATAGTCCATATACTTCATTTTGTTTTTATTGTTCGCCGATCTCAAACACCTCCACAAAAAACGTTTCAAACCCGCCCGCGCTTCGCCGCAGCGAAGAGCGGGCACTAAATCCTAGTTCCTTTAATCCACTGAAGTGTAAATGCCCGAACCTTTGATGCCAAACAGATTCTTCATCCGAAAAATCACTCTTTAGACATTTTCCTGTAATGCTATGGAGATTTAGTTTGAATGTGCGATTCTTACACATTTTAACTAATGCGATCATTACGCCTTCCTTGTTTTTCAATAGCATTTTTCCATTCTGCATGAGTATTGAATAGCCTTTCTCCATTAGTTGGCCTAAACTCAGTATCTTACTCTTGATAGCAGGGACATAGTACACATCTTCGATCATGCTTTCTTTCCCATTATGAAAGAAACGAATTTTTCCACGTCCTTTCACATCTATCTTTGATGCGTCTCCAAATGATACATAGCCTTGAACAACTTCTTCCATTTCAACAAATAAATCTTTCTGCCCGCTCATGTGGTTGCTCGCACCGGAGTCTAGGTACCACATCGCATCAAATTCTGAGACTTGTTCTTCATGAGCCATCAATAAAATTCTACTTTCTTTGACTTCTGGTTCTGTCACCAAGTTGGTCTTCTCTTCTGTTCTTTTTGGTGATCTACAATCTCTTGCATAGTGACCGGGCTTACCGCAATTATAGCAGTCAACACTTGGACGGTATCCTGGTCCGCCTCTTCCACGTCCGCGTCCTCTGCCACGCAAGTTTTGATTAGGGCGTTCACCCGATTGGTGCCTTTCCTGGTTGTTATTTTCTCTACCACGATTGTTACCACGTCCACCAGAATTTGTTCCTCTCCCATGGTTATCCTGGTGAAAATAAGGCCTTTTCGTCCTTGATTATAGCCTTTGTTTTTAATGCCTCGTCAAGGGACTCTTGCTTCTTCTTGTTCTTTCTTTGCTCATGTGCTTCCAACGAGCTAATTCTTAGATTGACAAGTCTTCTAAATCATTAGACTCTTCAATTGCACACACTATATTCTCGAAATTCTCTATTAAAGACCGCAAAATCTTCTCTATAATTCTCGTATATGTTAGAGTTTCACCATTTCGTTTGAGTTGATTAACCACCGTTTGTACACGCGTGATGTAATCCGAGACTCCTTCTGTCTCCTTCATTCTCATGGCCTCGAGTTCTCCACGTAATGTTTGGATTCGTACTTGTTTGACTCGATCAGCACCTTTTCACGCCTTTTCCAGCGTGTCCCACGCTTCTTTCGCTGTTGAAGCACCAACGATCTTCTCGATACCCGATTCATCCACCGACTGAAACAAGAGATAGAGAGCGGCCTTTTTCTTCATACGGTTCTCCTTCAATGCTTTCAACTGATTCGTAGTCATCGCATTGATCTCTGTGACAGTTGGTTCTTGGTATGCGGTTGTAACAAATTCCCACGCATCTTGTGCGCATAGTAATGCTTTCATCTGAATGCTCCAATTGTCATAATTGTATTTAGTAAGTTTTGGAAGGGATATGTGACCAAATGAAGTAGTCGTGTTCATCTTTTGACAGGCTCTGATGCCAATTTGTAAATCAAGATTGTGACTTTGAATAATCTTAAACACATAGATATTAAAAGCTTTATTTATTTCTGATACTTTCAATTGTTACAACATCGTACATAAATATACATAGTCAATCATTGTGATTTTTCTTTAACCATTGTATCTTATTCTTAACCATTGTGTCCTTTAACAATAATAACTACCCTATAACTGCTTTTTTGTAACTGCCATAATATTACAGCAGACTCTACAACAGACTTTACAGCAGATGTAAATTATCTTCCAACATATAATAGCATTCATTTTGTACTAGATGTGGCAAAACGGGTCGAAAAAGGTAAGCTTTTGTACAGGTCAGTGGGTTGACCGGAATCCTATTTTGTCTATAATTTTGGCTTACATAAATAAATTGTGTCACATATGATTACAAATTTAAATAGAACTTATCAAATGATGTATTTGTTCAGTGTAGGAGGATTCAGGCATTGAAAATACGCTTTCAGAAACTTTCAACCCGTTTGACCCATATACTTTTTGCAAGTTTTTCCCCTATACTCTAACAATTTGACCCATTCGAAACTGAATTTACCCTTCATAAGTAAACGGGTCTGAAACAGCCACCTCAAAAGTTCTAGACTTGGAGAAACTATAATTTTGTATCTATACAATAATTTTTAACTTCGATGTGAGGATTTAAGATGAACGGTGTACTTGTTCAATGCAAGGTGGAACGAACACAAGACTCCATCATGTTTTAGCATCTCGCCAGCAGACGGAATAACCAACCAAGGCTGCGGTAGATCCAAAAAGACAGCATCTGCTTTGCCACTTAAATCTTTCAAAATCCCTCACCTTGAATATCTCTCACTCCCAGTGTCACCAAATTGCTCAATCCCGTCTTCTCAAAATCTTCTCTGTTGCAATAACAATAAACAAACATTAGCAAACAGTCATATGGGTTGTCATTCTTTATGATATAAAACATATATACTACAGATCCTACCTAGCAGCCGCAGCCCATTGTTCATTAAAATCAAACATACAAACACACTACTGCACTACCACTCGCGGGTTCAAGAAAGTTATGTACTTTCCGTGATCTGGTTTAAGGCGGGTGGTAAAGTGTCTCGAGTATCTTGTTTACTCCGTAGTTAGCATCACATTCAAGATACCCATAGCAATGGGTGGTATAAGAAGACACTCGAAAGTAAACAGTAAGCATAAGCGGCCTTTACTTTTTCGATTACAGCAGCCTCATGTTCTCAGCTCCACTTTCGCTAATTGAAAAACCAAATTGTTCTTATACAACTTCTGTTCAAATTTTGACAGTTTACTTATACAAGTTATCACTTTTGAGTATGCAGAAACTACCGTGTCAAATGAGCGAGCACCATGTTTGACAAATTTGTTTGCAGTGGCCACGATGGTCTCATATATTGACGCAACAAAGCATATCTTACTAGCATTAGACTAACGTCATAGACAACATATACAACAATACCGTATCTGGCTGAAGCATGATACGAGCGACATATGATTTATATACTCACATCCCTACAAGAGAGTAAAGGGTCTATTTTCAAACTACATGCGGAAAATGTGTGTGGGTATAAACGTCATGTTCTTGATAAAGATAAGCTCGTTTATATCAAGCTCTCGTTTTCGTCTTTCGACATCTATCAGTTTTGGTGTATCTTTCTTTCATCTAGTCAAGAATAGTCGTGACTTTATACGCCGCTCCAGAAACTCTGCTTGGACCTAACGACTTTTTACTATGTTCACTATATAAAATTAATAATTCAAATATTTTGTTAAGGGACGGTGTAGGAGTTGGCAGAGGTTTCACTTCTCAATTGAGAGGTGCGGGGTTCAATACTAGCTTCTTGTCCGTTACTTTTATTTTTGAGAATTTTTCAAAAAGTGGTTTAATTTGTTTTCACTTTTTATAATACATTATGTGTACTTCAAAATTTACGTCCTAATGTATATTCAATTCATAGTTCATAGATCAGCACATACAAAATGAGTTATATGTAATACTAGAGACCCGTCTAACATCGTGTGTAATTTAATGAATTATTTTTAAAATAAGTTATATTTAATACTGCGTATTAGCTTAATACTATTTTAAATACTCGTCTAACGTCATGTATAGTTTAATATATAAAACTAATCATTCAAGTATTTCATACGAGAGTTTGATACTTGCTTCTTTCGTCCTCCTTTTTTATTTTTGAAAATTTTTCAAAAAATGGTTTGTTTTTCACTTTCTAGACAACAAAAAGTTTTTAAAATAGTTTGTGGGACTTTTTGCTAGGGGTGATCATTTTAGATCGTTGACTGAACCAAGTAGGATCGAATCATACAACTTTGGTATGGATCTTGATCCGAGGTTTTGAACTATTTTGGTGTTTGGTCGTTTATTCGGTTCGATTCGATCTTATCAAAACCCGGTTGTTGATCCAGTCCGGACCAAAGACCGCATCAAACCCGACCGACTCAAACCATATCAGACCGATCTTTGATCTAAGATTCTGAACAATTTGATCATCTAGTTTGTAAAAGTATATTTCTAATACATATAAAAGCGGTATAATTTTATTGAAAATTTCAACATTTTTATATTTAACTTAAACAAAATATTAAAATAAGAAACAAATTCGATCACCAGATCAACCTGGTCGAGTTATCGGGTCACGGGTTCGACCATCGGGCCAACTCGGTCAAATTATCAAGTCATGGGTTCGACCACCGGGTCAACCTGATCGAGTTATCGGGTCACTGGTTCGACTATCGGGCCAACCCGGTCAAATTATCAGGTCATAGGTTCGACCACCGAGTCAACCGTTCGAGTCCTCGGCTTACGAGTTTGACCACTGGATCAACTAGGTCGATGTTGCCCATCGGGTCAACTCGGTTGAGTCACCGGGTCAACCCGATCGAGTCACCGGTTCATTGATTCGCCCACTGAGTCAATCTGGTGGAGTCATCAGGTTACTATTTTGGCAACCGAGTAAATTAGCATATCGTGAACTATTTCGTCAAATAATTTTTGCAGCTATACGCGAACATATGTCTAACGTTAGTTAAATAATGAAAGGACTTTGAAGATAAAGATAGCGGAGAAGGTAGGGCATGACTTTATCTCCGAGAGATATCGGGTTCGACTCTTACTCTCTCTATTATCTTTACCTACATTTTTTATTTTATCTTTTTTTATAGAGAAACATATTTCTCTTATTCCAGAGGTACGAGGTTTGCTGCTACATGCTCACATCATATCTTCTTTAATTCAGGTTCTGTGCCTATTTTTTTTTAAATATTGGTATATGCCCACCATATGTTTGATTAAATGTCTCTTCCTTAGAGAAATGGGTTTTTGTTTGTTTTAGTTTTTAAAGGTTATTGTTTCTACATACATACAATGTTGGTTTCTAAATCTAATAGTAAATGTTATGTTTTTGCACCCACAATTCTTTTGTATGCATGGAATCACACCTTTGATAACTCTTAGGGCGCGTTTGGTATACACGTCGGAATGACTAACGGTATGACTTTGATTAGAAGGGTGTATGGGATTGAGGATTTTGATTTTCTTAGTTTTGTTTGGTATAATATTATGGGTATCACTATCACAATAAATAGTGTCTATTTCAAGTGTATAATATTATTAATTTGGTAGTGAAATAATAATAAAATGTGGGTCCATTGGAATGAAAAGCAAAAGGAATCTGGAAAAGTGTTCACCCGTTAAAATTTTTGTACAAACATGACTAAAACGAAAGTATCCGGACCTTCTTACAAATTCTTGACAGGTATAAAATGTATATATGTATCATCATACCATTGAACTACCCTTTCTGTCACACCAAGCTCGAGATTTTTCTGTCACAATAACAAGAAATTATCAATAAGTCTTTTCTTCGAATCTTAGATGCCTTTTATTATCAACCACTCAAGGTGTATGTTGCAAATGATAGTTTCAAGTCAGAAACAACATCAGGTAATTAATCTGGGAAAATATGTCTTTCATTAGTGCCCCGCCTTTTTTTCGGGATAAGACGTACACAAGTATTCAACAAGGCTGAAGAATCATATAACCATGTCCAATCGTTAAATGACCTACATCGCACTTGATCGCGGATCTAAAACTTTGTAAGACATAAGCATCAATAACTAGGCATCTTATTACACTTGCATACAAGAACATATATGTTCTTGAACAAGTCCCAAAAAGATTTCATATGAATGATTTTCCCTCTTGATTTGGTCAAAAAACGATATCGATTTGTTTAACTATTAATGTAATCGGAATCTTAAGAATACTGAATTGGTATCTTTCAATTCATAAACTAGAAGTCTGAGAAAAAAGGGCGGAAATAAAAGCGCATGAACAATTAGTAATTTTCTGAAAAAACCCTTGGTATCCCACATCGGCTAGGTGAAGTAAACAAACAAGTGGGAGTTTACTATATAAGGAAAGGCATGTGAACGTAATACCCATACCTTTCTCGGCCTATTGGCTAAGATCAAGTGTAGTATCTGTTCTTGTAGGTTTAATATCTGAGCCACGGCTCAGTCGATATTGATCTTATTTTTATGAATGAAGGACCTATCACGGTAGCTTGCTGCTGGGGTTCTTCATGTGTCGCCTTGGCGTTGCACTACTGCCTAGGCTTGGCGCACCCCTCCAATTAAAAGTTTTAAACTTTACTTGTTTACAACTGTTTGGTTTATATTGAGGTAACCGTTGATGTTAATGTTTAAATAGAGTTCCTGAACATTTTAGAGTAGAGTTGTTCTATATGGATCAGACAGACATCGAGATGGTAGGGTAATAACTTTCTATCCTAGAGGTGCAAGGTTTGATACCTACAATCTAGGGATGAGCATTTCGACCAGAATCCCGAAACCGAACCGGAACCGTCCCGAAACCGTACCGATTCCCGGTACCCGAAACCCGTTCGGGACGGTACCGGGACTACAAAATAAGGTGAAAAAAATTCGGGACCACTAATTCGGGACGGGACCGGTGCCAAATCGGGAAATTCTCGAAAAAGAACGAGAAAAACCCGATTTCCCGGTACCGGTACATACCCGTCCCGGTACCGATACTCGAATCCCGTTCGGTACGACCGGTACCACTAATTTATACTCGGGAAATATTCGGTACCACTAATTCGGGACGGGTTCGGGACGGGACCGGTACCGTGCTCATCCCTACTACAATCTCAATTATAGTTTCTTTTTAATTCAAGGTTTTATGTTTTGTAACAAACATGTCTCTTCAAGTCAAAATAAGCAGTTTTTAGATTAGCATCTTCAACTTTGGAGATGTCCTCACCTCTCAGCTCCGCTTTCGCCAATACAAACAACACAGCTAAGGCGTTCTCATATACTAAACATCTCTGTGCAAAATGTATGTTTCCAAATATGTACAATATTGCAGCTCGTAACATATTGATGTAGCATATTCAATAAGACGGGTCGGGACACTTCACAAGCCACACATATCCGGCTAGTATCGACGAAAACTACAAGTGGTAGTACTAGCTGCTCACTATCAATCTTGTGGCTTGTAAATAGTTTAACTTGTACTTTCGAATGATATGAGTGAAGCTTTAATCGTTGGATAATTAGCATCAGGTACATTTCTTGTTACATAAGTTTTGAATCATACATATAGTGCATAGTTGCAGTCACATATTTTTAACTACTTATTTAATTTGATTGAAAAAAACACAGGCGTGCTTATTCTCAAGTCAAAATAAGCTGTTTTTCCATCAGCAACATGCTGAAGTGTGGATGGAGATGGGCTTGTCCTAATACATAAATATGGGCCATAACAAATAATGATAAACAGCCTAAACAACTATGTCGACTAATATAATCTACCGACAATTGTTTGGCGATAGTTGTTAGTACTATCTTCAAATGCTCGGGTGTAGCCTAATAGGATACAAGGGAGATATGATTTATATAATCCCATCCCTAGTAGATAGAAAATGGTCTGCTTGCAAAAGACATACGCCAAAAGTGTATGGGTATAAGTGTTGTGTTCTTGGTAAACATAAGCTCCAACATATCAAGCTTAAAAGTATGTTTGTCCCCCAATCTCCCTTTTGTTTACCTTTTCTCCTTAAATCATCGACAACGATAGGCTCTACTAGTAACCCCGGTTGCAGAAAGAAACAACAAACCTGCATCACAAAGAGTCTTGGCTTAGATTCAACTTCAGTAAGTAGTACTGAGTCCTTGTTGCGTAGCCAAATACTGGGGTGGCAATAATTGGAGGCTTGTCAGCTGACAAAACACTGGCTTTAGTTAATAAGCTCGTAAAATGGAGCAATGAGGGTAAAGTTTGATGAAAAGGGACCACCCCAAACCAGAGGCGAGAAGCCCAAAACTAGAGTTGATTATCTAATCAACTGGACAGATGCAGGTTATGTTTTATCTTTGTGATGTCAAATTGGAAAAATCAAAATATGGATTCTATGAGGAAATTTGTTTAAACACGTCAAATGGGTCATATGAGCACAAGGTTGCCTAAGTTGTATTTTACCAAATACAAATTACTTGTGATAGATTTGTATTGTTGATCATATACATTATGTAAGTATGTAACAAGTTGAAATTATGTAAGCACTTCTTAAAAGGGAAAAAAGGATGTCTCAGATTAATCCAACACGGCCTAACAGAACCCATTTTCTGCACAAACCACCATTTTGTTACCTCGGGCCAAAACGATGGTTAAAGCAATCAAATTAATGACCACCAAGTGATTAAGGAAATCAGCGGCTAATCTTTTTGTTACCTCGGGCCAAAACGATGGTTAATTTTTTTTGGACCATTTCTCGATTTGTGCGTGTCATCCTTGCGCAGGGGCATGCTAATCTTCTCTGCATCGTTCCATTTTTATCGGATTTCCCGAAGGGACGCTACTTGGTTGACCTTGGCATCGTTTTAAACTAGATCTAACTTCTTTTGGTCGATGTGGGACAAACTAAAAATCTACACTGTTTTGCTTCTCTTTTTATTTCTGGTATATAACGTTTATTTTATGGTTTTTTGTTGTTTGTAACAATGATAAGTTGATTAAAAATCAGTCACTTCACCAACAAAATGCAACTTTTTCACAGCATGATAAACTACTGATAAACAACTCTTCAGCGAACTATCATGTTCTCAGTTGTTGTTCAACTTTACAGTTTTTTCACTCAACCAAACGATCCTCATCTTTCATGATTTTGTTATTGAAGCTAAGAGCACATCCTTAAGGTAACCAATAATATCAGGATCACATGAGCTGGCATTTTTATTTGTTTCAGATGATACATTCAAGCCAGCCTATTGTAACCGGTAGCTGCACCTGTAGGTGAAATTCCGTGCTTACTGACAAGCCAGCTGACTTGGATCTTATAAAAGGGAAGTACGTCTTTTCTTCCGAGAAGCCATTCTAACAAAACCAGTTTAGAACAAACTACTGTAACATTGAGTATAGAAAACATTACGTAACTTAAGTATGTGTCCGTTTTAGTTGAAAGATTTAGAGAGCAAAGAGCTTAAAAAGTTAAAACCGTTTTAGTAGAGATCAATAATGTTTTTACTTTTTATAAAAAGAGAGACTAGGGGATCACATGGTTTAAAAAAGGAGGTGCCCAATTTTCGTAAGGCTTTAGGCGAACACCCCTTCTTGCATATTTAAATGTAACCATCGACCACTCATCATTTCTCGATAAAAGCGTGCCTGAAGGATCATATCTTTTAACCCCAATCTTGCTGTTTATTTATTGCCTCTCCACCCTCACTTTACTTCCACCTTCGATGTGGGATATATCAAACATAAATTTCATATCGCATTTAGTTACGAATAAAAATTCCGCCAGCGTCGGGGACAACGGGGGAACCCCTAGTTCCATCACAAGCTTTAGAACAAGTCTTATCCCATTTGACCTGTTTAGGAATCAAAGGTTCGATGTCTGTCTGATCCACATAGAACAACTCTACTCTACTCTCAAATGTTCAGGAACTGATCTATACCTCAATATAAACCAAACAGTTGCAAACAAGTAAAGTTTGAAACTTTTGATTGGAGGGGTGCGCCAAGCCTAGGCAGTAGTGAAACGCCAAAGTGACACATGAAGAACCCTAGCAGCAAGCTACCGTGATGGGTCCTTCACCCTAAAAAAATAAGATCAATATCGACTGAGCCGTGGCTCAGTCATCAGATATCAAACCTACAAGAACAGATACTACACTTGATCTTAGCCAAAAGGCCGAGAAAGGTATGCCTATTACTATCACAGGCCTTTCCTTTTATAGTCAACTCCCACTTGTTTGTTTACTTCACCTAGCCGATGTGGGACACCAAGGGTTTTTTCATAAAATTACTAATTGTTCATGCACTTTTATTTCCACCCTTTTTTCTCAGACTTCGTTTATGACTTGAAAGAAACCAATGCAGTATTCTTAAGATCCCGATTACATTAATAGTTAAACAAATCTGTATCGTTTTTGGACAAAATTAAGAGGGAAAATCATTCATATGAAAGCTTTTTGGGACTTTTTCGAACATATTTGTTCATGTATGCTTATGAGTTATGTCTTACAAAGTTTAGATCCGCGATCAAGTGCGATGTAGGTCATTTAACGATTGTACATGGTTGTATGATTCTTTAGCCTTGTTGAATACTTGTGTACGTCTTATCCCGAAAAAAAGGGCACTAATGAAAGACATATTTTCCCAGATTAATTACCTGACATTGTTTGAAACTATAATTTGCAACATACACCTTGAGTGGTTGATAATAAAAGGCATCTAAGATTCGAAGTAAAGACTTATTGATAATTTCTTGTTATTGTGACAGAAAAATCTCGATCTTGGTGTGACAGAAAGGGTAGTTCAATGGTACGATGATACATATATACATTTTATACCTGTCAAGAATTTGTAAGAAGGTCCGGATACTTTCGTTTTCGTCATGTTTGTACAAAAATTTTAATGGGTGAACACTTTTCCAGATTCCTTTTGCAGATTTCTTTAACCATGATATAGATTGTCGATTTACTTAGCACTGTCAAGAGCTTATAATTTGTTATTTTTACTTGAAAATATAGGTTTCTGTTTGTGACTTCTAGATTATAATTTGGAGTTTACTTGAATTTGGTTTTCTTGGTTTAAACCGAAACCAAACCGAATTCTAATTTGGTTTATGGTTTGGTTTTATCAAACTATAATTGGTTTGGTTTTGATTTTGACTTTAAAAATTTCCAACCCGATTAACCCCAACCATATAACCTATCCGAAAACTTAACCGATAAACACCCCTACGAGAGAGACAATTTTGTATGTTAGTAGTTTGTATGAGCAAATAGCCCTGAGGTGACTATGGTCACTTTTAAAAAGTTGAGCTTATAATTTGCCATATCATTTTTGGTTTGAAATTTGCCTGAACCAAAAAACAGACGAGTATCATTTTCACAATTTAAGTTTAGGGGCTCGAACTCGACAAACACTCGTCGCAACTTCAAAGCGTTGCTGCTTCCGCTTCACGGGCAGCTAATCTCAGACAAATGAGGTTTGTCTTTTTTATATTGCACACCAATGTTTGATCAAATTACTATATGAACCAGCTTAAAACTCAGGTACCACACTTTATAGACGAAGAAGAATGCAGCCATTTATTATCATGGTTAAGACACAAGACCTGCTCCTTTCAGCAAATACGAAATTACGTCCAACCTGACTCTTGGGAAGTCAGTTTATGGCAGGTAACTTTTCTAACTACTGTTTTTTTTAATAAAAATAAAGGTTTATAACTATCTAAACCAACCAACTTTTAATCTTGTAATGGTTGATGAGAAATAAAACCAATGGGGTTACACGGGTGAGGCGAGTTTTAGACTCAGATGTACGCGGCCTGGACCGTTTGACCGTTCCCTGGCCAGTGGCCACCTCCAAGACAGGGTGCCTAACCAACTGCTTTTAGTCATGTTTTGCTTCTAAACCGATACAGATGTATTACTTTTTAATGTCCCAAATGCAGGTCATTATTTGCTTCTATACCGATAAAAGCTGGTGATTGCATATTGAAGGTTCCAAGAAGCGCGGTATGATTTGATGTTTATTTATTACACTTTGCTGCTTTAAATGGTTTTGAATATATTTATTTTTTTGTTGCAGCACCTCACAGGGGATAAATTACATCCTTCAGTTAGTTCTTTGTTAGGGGATGGTTTCGGTGATGACGTAAAACTTGCTCTAATCATCCTAATGCACCAAAAACTTGGTCAGGTACAATAGGTGACAAATATTAACATGTAAATGTATCGACAGTGGGTGATAGATATTAACATGTAAATTAAATAAACATGAAACCTGGAAAGTATTGAAGCTTTACAACTCGTGATCTGCACACTTCAAAACCTATTTGTAGAAGACGATAGTTACAATAAATCTAACTGATACGATACAAAAGTTGACTAACAAAAAAAAACCACACTTATGCTCTCAAATGTTTTAAATTGTTGAAAGCTAGAAAGAATGTAAAAGATAAGTTCCCTACCCCTCTTTTTTGTTATGAAGACTAGGGGGAAGAGTCGATCCTCTTGAGGAGGTCGGCCAAATCCTTACTTTGAAGACATAATGTAGATACCTCTCTTTGTCTATCCTCTGTGCAGGCTTCTGAATGGGCCCCTTACATCAGCTGTTTGCCGCCAGTCGAGGAGATGCATAGCACGGTACTTTAACACATGCGTCATTTGCTTCTGTTTTCAATTATTCCTGTTACTTGAAGCACTTTTTTTCTATAGATACTTTGGAGCGATGAGGAATTGGAGATGATCAAGACAAGCTTGTTATATGACGAAACGCTGGAACAAAAGGTTAATATTGAGAAGATCTACTTATCCATTAAACGTGTATATCTGTTACTTAATATCTTAGTTTGTGCAAGCTCACTGAATTAACAGCTATTAATTTCTATGCAGGTTCTTGACCGCTTTCCTGAATATTTCGAAGATGTCACACTGCACAAGTTTAAGCATGCATGGAATCTGGGTAAAACATTTTATCAGACTCCATTTTTTGTTTTACCTTGTAATATTCATTACTCGCTAGTCATCCCTTGCTAGTCACATACTTTTCTATGTTTACCGTCATTTGTTTGTAAAAGAAGCAATGATTAATTATTTTAAACAGCAAAATCTTATTGATAATTTCTTGTTATTGTGACAGAAAGAGTTTCAATGGTATGATGATACAGCAAAATCTTATTGATAATTTCTTGTTATTGTGACAGAAAAATCTCGAGCTTGGTGTGACAGAAAGGGTAGTTCAATGGTATGATTATAAACAACTCCTCAACGTTCAGGAACTCTATTTAAACATTACATCAACGATTACCTCAATATAAATCAAAGAGTTGTAAACAAATAAACTTTAAAACTTTTAATTGGAGGGGTGCGCCAAGCCTAGGCAGTAGTGCAACGCCAAGGCGACACATGAAGAACTCCAGCAGCAAGCTACCATGATGGGTCCTTCACCCATAAAAAATAAGATCAATATCAACTGAGCCATGGCTCAGTCATCAGATATTAAACCTACAAGAACAGATACTACACTTGATCTTAGCCAAAAGGCCGAGAAAGGTATGCCTATATAATTCACAGGGCTCAGGTTTTATACTCAAGTCCCACATGTCTGTTTACTTCACCCAGTCGATGTGGGACAAAAGGTGTTTTTATGTTTATTAGCAGAATCAGAAAATCCAAATAAAAATAAAAAAAACAATTATGTATTCTTTCGGCTTTTTCAATAGCAGAAATTATATGCTTTCTTGTTTCGTGCCATTATTACCCATACATGATTAGATGTAGGAAAATGATATAGTTCTTAGACATAACCATCGTCTTGATGAATTATTCACCGCTCTTAGTTGATAGGTTCTGAGCTTTCGGGTTCTTTCGTCTGAAATATTTGATCTACACATCAAAACCGATGTGATTTGAGCTTACTTTTGGTTACATCAACTGCTAAGGTATCTTGTCCAAACAGTATATAGAGTTGGCGAGTCATAGAACAGAAAGTCTTAGGTTCATGTCCTCTGCAAGTTTGCGTGTAGAATTGCTAGATCCAAGGGTGGCGCCTACACTTTTTTTTCTTCGACGTGTTTTTGTTCTCCGCTAACTTGCGTTTTCTTATACTTGACTTTCACATATATATATCTTGCATATACCATGGGTCTAGTGCTTCCTAAGTGTGTCTTGTGTACACCTGATCCTACACATTTTGGATGGAGATTCAAATGATGAATCAGATAGACATCGGTTTGTAACATTCTAAATCTACATGTGACACATTTGCTTCCATGTTTTATTACCAAATTTCATTTTGTCCCGCATGGACTAAAATCAGTTAGTTGTGTCTTTGGGTTCTTAGTTTTCACATGCCTGCATGTTATCTAGCTAGTGTAACATCTTTTCAGTAAAGCTAACGAACGTAATTGGGGCCATAAAGAATAGGGAATTGCTAAAAAGTTTACAGTAGTTTTCGTTTTATTTTAGCAGCTTAGATTTCTCAAACATAACATGTTTACCGGCATGTAATCAAATAAGTCTCAGTTAACTCAGTTAATCTTAATTGGTTCACCGGTTACATGTGTTACACGAGTTAAGTAAGTAAGCACGTCGACGAGTTGTCGAGTTTAACTCGTTTAGTTTGTATAACCACTTTAATCAATGGTTATAATTTACTCATTTAACCATTTAAACAATGGTTATAATTTACTCGTATAGTTTGTATAACAAAATCCCACTATAAGGTTAAGGCTCGAGTTTAACCGTTTATGGTCGAACTCGAGCCAACCAATCTTTTTATAAATCGAGCAGACTCAAAACTCTGCTCGAATACGCTCTTATGCAAGTCCTTAGGCCTATTTTAGACACGTTTTATCAGTGGTCAAATAACCAAATTTATGAAATCTAAGGTCGAGTTTGACTTAGAAAGTCAAACTCGAGCTAGTTAATCGAGTAGAGACTCAATTGATACCGCAGGGCTCGAGTTTGTCCTATGTTTTATACAACAGGCTACTTTACAATTAATAACACCTTTATAACACAATAAGCTAAATATGAACGGACCCATAACGCACGGATTCATGAACGTGGCTCAAATCGATACACTATTTGGAATCCCACGGCATGTTACCCGCGGTTCTGAACTCGGTGCAAGAAGTTCATATGGCAAAACACTTGCACCATACTTATTCTTTAGACTCATGTCCCAGTTTCATTTCTCAATCTCCCTTTCGATTCTTTGAATCTCTCATGCAAACCCGTACAATGCTTCCACCATTTCAGCATCATGTTGTCTTTTGCCAATATACTCCTCCAGGTGAATGTGTTGATAATGTAATGTATTTTGTCGACTGTAACATACTTGGTAATGCCAATAGGAAGTAATTTTGCGGGTCTTCAAGGAAGCTCATGTATTTGTTGGGTTTAATCTTGAATTATTATTTAAGTATTTAAGTTAAATAAATGTTAAATAGTCAGGTGGTGAACTAGTCTAAGAATAGACCGAGTATTCTGCATATACACGTTGGGTAAAAGAGATCATGTGCAGATACTTTAGGAAGTAGTAGGGTTTTTGCTATTTTTATGTAAGTTGGTTATATGTGTAAGGCTATATATAGCCTGTTCCTTTGTTTAATAAAGTCAGTAAGAGTTCTAGTAATATTTTCTTCTGTAAACGTCCTTTAACCCTTTCATATATAAAGTGTGTGTTGTGTGTACAACCTGGGCCTGAACCTTCATTTGGTATCAGAGCGTAGGACTCGCACAGAGGAAGCCTCCGCCGCCGGCGAGTGTGTCGGTCGGTGGAGGGCAGGCAGGCGTGAAGGAACTATTCGGGACAGCAGGTGGCTGTTCGGGACTATGTTGCAGCAGCAAGAACTGTTTGAAAACAGTAATGTAGCAAGAAAGTAGCAAGGTTGATCACTAGTGATCAAAAGGAAAGAAAGAATCAAAGAAAGAAAGAAAGAAAGAAAGAAAGAAAGAATGAACGAAAGTCAGGTGCCGTGAGAAAGAAGAAAGTTCGGTGCCGTGAGAAAGAAAAAGAAAGAAAGGAAGAGTCGCTTCTATGTACACTAAGGCACAATAAAGAAAGGAGTGCCTTGTGTGTACTAGGGCAGGGAAAGAAAGAAAGAAGGTCTCGCAAGAAAGATAGAGACCGATGGTATTGCAAGAAAGAAAGTAGCAAGCCAAAAAGAGAATCGGACCTTATGGTTTGAATAGCAAGTTAGAAAGCGATTCGATGTTAGCAAAAAAAAAAAAGAGAATCGGATCTAGCAAGCACGTAGCAAGTTTAACGGACCGAGATTCAAGATTACGGGGGTGATTGTTGGGTTTAATCTTGAATTATTATTTAAGTATTTAAGTTAAATAAATGTTAAATAGTCAGGTGGTGAACTAGTCTAAGAATAGACCGAGTATTCTGCATATACACGTTGGGTAAAAGAGATCATGTGCAGATACTTTAGGAAGTAGTAGGGTTTTTGCTATTTTTATGTAAGTTGGTTATATGTGTAAGGCTATATATAGCCTGTTCCTTTGTTTAATAAAGTCAGTAAGAGCATATGCAATGCATAGCTTTACTAAAAGCTTTTTACTGTTTCAAATAGTCATTTAAAGGCTTTTTAGCATTGCAAAGTAGGACTTTTTTAAAGACTTTTCAAAATGACTTGGGCTAGCCCAAGCGTTTGACACATTGTACTATATGGATATTTAAATGAAATCATCACTGTGAGCCTTAAATACTAGTGTACTTTGCCTATTTGAAAAGCTTTTCTCAAAAGTTATACCATTGAGGACGTTAAAAGTTAAAGCTTTTTGACATTAAAATATTAGTGAAATTAAATGCCAAAAAGCTTTCTAAAATTTGAGCATTGCAAATGCCCTAAGAGTTCTAGTAATATTTTCTTCTGTAAACGTCCTTTAACCCTTTCATATATAAAGTGTGTGTTGTGTGTACAACCTGGGCCTGAACCTTCAGTATTCAGGATCATTTTCATCAGGAATTAGGCGATGCACTCTTGGTGGCTGATTTGATATGTAGCCATCGTATGGGTATTGGCCGAAGTTAATGTGGGCCACCAATTCTCTTGACGCAGAACTCTGAACTTTTATGTTTTTGTCTTATTTTGTTTTGAGTTCGATTTATAGAACAAGAATAAAAAAAAGGAAGTGTAAGTGAGGGTATAAACGAGTTAAATCGTACAGCTAAGACATGATAAAACTTTAAAACGACGTAAGCTTAAATAAACTTGAACTCAAGCTTGATGCCCGAAGGTCAGTTAGACTCGCAACCTAAAAAAGTATTAGAAATATGTATGTACATACAGGGGTTTTAAGGCCACAAAATAATGTGACCATACATTGAATTAAAAACATAATTTTTCTACAAAACGAGTTTTACATATATTGACGAGATCAAGCATAGCTTGTTTAGAAGCCAAACTCGAGTTTTAATATGCTTGGACCATTGATCTTATTACTTCCAAGGTCATTCTCGATATTCAAGGCAACTACCATCGAATTATTGACCAAATTACCGATTGTCCCTTAACGGAATGTATATCTGCTTAATGCTTATGGCATACAAGTTTTATATATGTTTCTTATTGTTTATCCAAACTGCTTATGTGATTATTTGCGCGTTAAATAGATAAGAAGCACAAGTATATTACTTGCATTTGCACTGTTAAAAGCACAGAATAGGAGGAATATGCCTCTGACAGTATTATCTTAGGCACTTTCTCATTTTTGTTTTTCAATGATTATACTAAAAACTGGAGCGATGTTTCCGCTAGCTAAGAAGTATCCTCAACTTTTTGTTCATGCATGTGATTTCTAACATTAGGCAGTCACGCGTGTTTAAGGTTTGTTATTTATAGATTTCGTAAGATGGGCGGGTTATGTGGGTTGTAAAACGTGTCAAAATAAGTTTTGGTTCAAATGGTTTGGATAAAACACACTAGTTACAATTACAAAAGAACATGGGTTTCCAAACTTGTTAGAACTCAAATGTAAATATTATGACCATTTTGCAGGATATGCTAATGAATAAGAATCGAATTAAAGGTGAGAGCTTCTCTTTCCATGGAGATGGCACTGTACGATTCGGTAGACCTTTGGTGTTCATTGTATTTGTTTACATTCTTCACATCATCTTAATTCATAGGTTTTTCTGCAGTGTTCGTTCTACTTATCACAAGTAGGCCGTGGTTTGGACTCTATTTAACGGGCACGGGTCAAAATGGGCTCGACTAGGGTCAAACAGGTTTTTTTTTTTTGCCATCTCAGAAAAAGGTAACCTATTTCTGCAGTTGTTTAATAAAGTGTTACTAGGGGCCAAGTGGACAAAATTTATTTTCTTCTGCAAGCCTGTTAACAGAAGTTCAAATCATTTGTTTGTTTTTATAACTTCTTTAGCCATCTCAACAGAAGAAACTATGCGGATCAGGTACATAAAAAGGTCCCAAACACCCCTTAAATTCAACTGTACTAAACATCGTTTAAACTCGAGTGCAAAAACAGTCAAAAATACCCTAGAATTTCGGTAAAAAAAAACACCCCTTACACTCAACTGTAAAGCAGATAAAGCAGTTTGTGATAACCAAACGCCTAAAAATACTGCTTATCTGAATGCAGAGAATAAGAAATCTTAAACACCCGCTAAATTTATAAATATGTGCAGATAGAGTAGAAAATTTTGACCCAATTACTCAGCAGCTTGATCTCAGTAGGCTCTTAGTCATAGGAAATATTGATCTAATTGGATTGGGTAGGCCACACTACTCTGAGCCAGAATATGTAACTTTGTTCGGGTTCCTAATTTGAAGAACACCATATTTAGGAGGCCTTGGAATGGATCAGGTCAAGGTGTCAAACTTCTTTCTTTGTGTTTTGTTATATTCGATAGAGATAGAGTCGAAGACTCAAGCAGTTTCTTTTTTCCTTTTAATAAAACAGTCCGAAACACCACTTAATTCGGCAGTTCCAAACAACCCTTTAATTCAGCACCGAAAAGTGTTACCTTTTTCTATGATTAAGCCTTTAAATCATACCTTTCTCAAATGTATATCGAATGAAACAGATTGTGGACTCTACTGATATATAATACTGTTACAGTACTTGTCATCGACTAAATTTCCTTGGCGCAAGACTTTGGTGTAATTTTTGGTGAATCATGTTTATGTGCTGGTAGGGTCATTTACAACCATCTACAAGATTTTCAACACTCTTGCAATCTTGTTTCACACGAGATTCGATAAATGTAGTGTTTGATTCAAACATATCCAGGCGTATGCTAAAACAGCTCAAAACAGACTTCAACTTACAATAACTATAATCAGACACTACAATACCACAATCATTGTAAAGACTCATTGGTAATAAAAAGTTCAGTTGTATTAAACCAAAGAAATCACTCAATCAGTGCAGACCAAGTATATAAAACAATGTCGCATACATATAAAACTCTTTTTTTTTTGTTTAGTCACAAAGAAGAATTCTACAATTTTAGACTATTCAACAGTCAAGGAGTGACAGTGAGACAACTTCAAATTAGTTGGAATGCATCAGAATCAACTTTGAACTAGTAATTGGAGGGGTGCGCCAAGCCTAGGCAGTAGTGCAACGCCAAGGCGACACATGAAGAACCCCAGCAGCAAGCTACCGTGATGGATCCTTCACCCATAAAAAATAAGATCAATATCGACTGAGCCGTGGCTCAGTCATCAGATATTAAACCTACAAGAACAGATACTACACTTGATCTTAGCCAAAAGGCCGAGAAAGGTATGCCTATTACATTCACAGGCCTTTCCTTTTATAGTCAACTCCCACTTGTTTGTTTACTACACCTAGCCAATGTGGGATACCAACGGTTTTTCAGAAAATTACTGATTGGTCATGCACTTTTATTTCCACCCATTTTTCTCAGACTTAGTTTATGACTTGAAAGAAACCAATTCAGTATTCTTAAGATTCCGATTACATTAATAGTTAAACAAATCGGTATCGTTTTTGGACCAAATCAAGAGGGAAAATCATTCATACGACTATTGGGACTTTTTAAGAACATATTTGTAAATAGTTTAACATGTACGTTCGAATGATATGAGTGAAACTTTAATCGTTAGATAATTAGCATCAGGTACATTTCTTGTTACATAAGTTTTGAATCATACATATAGTGGATAGTCGCAGTCACATATTTTCAACTACTTATTTAATTTGATTGAAAAAAACACAGGCCTGCTTATTCTCAAGTCAAAATAAGCTGTTTTTAGATCAGCAACATGCTGAAGTGTGGATGGAGATGGGCTTGGCCTAATACATAAATATGGGCCATAACAAATAATGATAAACAGCCTAAACAACAAAGTCGACTAATATAATCTACCAACAATTGTTTGGCGATAGTTGTTTGTACTATCTTCAAATGCTCGGGTTTAGCCTAATAGGATACGAGGGGGATATGATTTATATAATCACATCCCTAGTAGAGAGCAAATGGTCTGCTTGCAAAAGACATACGACAAAAGTGTATGGGTATAGGTGTTGTGTTCTCGGTAAACATAAGCTCCTTCATATCAAGCTTAAAAGTATGTTCATCCTCCAATCTAGCTTTTGTTTACCTTTTCTCCTTAAATCATCGACAACTATAGGCTCTACTAGTAACCCCGGTTGCAGAAAGAAACAACAAACCTGCATCACAAAGAGTCTTGGCTTAGATTCAACTTCAGTTAGTACTGATTCCTTGTTGCTTAGCCAAATCCTGGGGTGGCAAGAATTGGAGGCTTGTCAGCTGACGAAACACTGGCTTTTGTTAATAAGCTCGTAAAATGGAGCAATGAGGGTAATGTTGATGAAAAGGGACCACCCTATGTTCTTTGTTCAGATCCAATACAAAGCAATTCTTGCCAACTGAGTAATGACGTACAAATAGTCGAAATTTTAAGTTACAAAAGGGTTTTTCTTGAAAGATCAGGGGCTCGTTTTATAACGATGCCTTGTCAGTTCCTGTACTACATATGGGTGAGTGTGTTGCAAATGAAGTAAACTTCACAAGGAGGTAACTAGAGGAGTACTTGACACCAACGCGGTCCTAAAATCGGGATTCTATCAAGATAAACTTCACAAGGAAGTAACTAGAGTACTTGTCAGTTAGTATGTTCGTATGTATTTCTATTGGTACAAGTAGAGGTGACAGTATGGGTGGGTTTGGTGATGGGTCAAATGGGTTCGGTTCACATTGGGTCATAAAGTCTCTTAGTTACCTGCAAGTGACAAAAAGGTTTTGCTGATGCACCTTTTAAACCCTATACATGTTGTGCAGTCCTTTTAAGAATTGCAATACAAGTAAAATGCAGGGTTTTGAGGTTATAATGCCCGATAAAGCTAGGATGGATCACATGATAACCCATCAACTGAAGCCAAAAGGATAAAATACATAGAAGGAGCGCAAAACCTTTAAGAAGTGCAATACAGGTGCTTGTTGTGAGGGTTGTGAACGCCATCATTCTCGCCTCAGATGATCTGCGAAATCTTTTGCCACATGAGGATCCTCTTTTGAAAAAATGTGCTACCCACTGGATTCATTAGCTAGGTCAATAGTCAAGCTTTGCTCAATCTGCTATTCAAAGCTTTTAATACACACACAGAAGATATGCAGTTTCTCGTATTGCTGGTAGATAAGTATTTGTACCATTTGCAATTCTTAGAAAAAATACATATAACAGCAAGAGTTATAGTAATTTTAGCATAACGGTAACACACCTAATGGTCAAGGACTCAAGTAGCACAACTCTTGACCATTAAGTGTATTTTCTTGACGGTTTGGATGTGCGCTGGCCTTAAATGCACACACCACGCGATTTGTTAGAGGTTACATCACTTACGCTCTGTTCTCGAGTTTATTTTTAAAAGAATGGAAGGGGAGAGGATGGGAAGGGATGGGAAGGGATCATATGAGGAAGAAAGACAAATATAATAATTCATGTTCTCTAGTTTACATTTTTAGTTAAGAGGAATGGAAAAGGAACCTAACATAATTACTAAATAACCCTCAAATTATCCCCTAGCTGGTTGTGAATTATGCGTTTGCCTTTGTAGTTTCTTATCGTAAATGTTGAATTATCTAAATCGGACGAAGAGAGTATTCTAGACTTGAACAATATATGTAGGCACATCAATTATCTACACCTTGGCAATATAGCATTGTTTTTTGTTATAAAACGAAACAAAACGAAAAAAGAAAATCCACGACACCTGAGAGATTCGAACTCTCGCGGGGAAACCCCATGTACTTAGCAGGCACACGCCTTAACCACTCGGCCAAAGTGTCCAATTTGAAAATTTTTATAAAAGAGTAGTGGAAACATGTAAAACTTAGGTAGGATATTTCAAATAAGATATAAACTTAGTTCCAATTTTCATTATTACGAATTGAACATATATAAGTCGGATAGTTTTTGATCCGTATCAGGTTTGGTTCCTTGACCACTAAGTCCGTATCGGTTTTGGTGTTTGAAAGTAATTCCGTATCGGGTCAAACCACAGGGAGAGGATCGGTTAAATTTTATTCGAATGAATGAAATCCGTTGAATCCAACAAACCACTTACACGATTTATGGAATAAACTCTAAAAAAACTCGTAAAAAAGATTGTCGCTAAAAAATATACGGACCTAATGAGTTTTTACAATGCTCTTTTGTCCTATATAAAATTGATGTCTTTCACATGGGGAGGTCTAGGAGACCAGGAGAGCAACAACTGCTGTAACAATGGTAAGATACAGTTCAATATTCTATGTATTACCTGAACAAATCAGTAATCGCTGATCACCGTCAATCAACAGTGTATAACGTATCCTTAATAGTATCATTAACATTCAAGCAACATAAAAGTGAAGAGTGTAGTGCCCTATAATTTCAACCCGAACCACAAAATTAACTTCATAAATGACTAATTTGTTTCAAGTCCTTATCCAAATGCGGCATATTCTCAAAATATATGCATGACCCAACAATACTCCTAGTTTCTCGCCAGCTATATGCAAAAAAAAAACTTCAAATACAAATATAAATTCCATAACACAGCCAAACATTGTTCTCGAGCAAAATCATATATAACGCAGCCAAACAGGTTTTTGAATCCATGATGATAATCTGGCTAAAATGAGCCTCCAGTCTTCAAACGGTAAACCTTTAGAGATCACATACAACCTGAAAACAATACAAACATTCATATTGAAAAGAATACTCGATCTGTAATAGAAATTCTTGCTACAAACAGTACTCCTAAACGTGTATATTCCTTATTGAACTCATAACAGCAAGCTTCATACACACCCTTATGTAACGTTCTAAAAAATAACCTGTATTGAACTTATAACAATTACATATCCAACAAATTGACAAGTCAAGCCAGGTCGAGTAGCGTCGGGGCAGGTCAAGCAGTGTCGGGCCAAGCAACTCCGGTCGGGGATGGTCAAGCCCGGTCGGATATGGTTAACCCCGGATCAGGAAAGGTCAAACCCGGGTCAGAAGGATCAAACCCGGGCATGGCAGGGTCAACACCTGGAAGGGTCAACCAGCGAGAAAAAGTTTTTGGCCGAAGACAAAAAGTTGACCCACTTCATTCCCTGGTCGAATCATCCTCGCTTCGCGGGAACACCCGGACCTGGATGGGTCAAACCTGACCTGGAAGGGTCAGACGCGGGTCAAAGTGGTCACACCCGTGTCAGCAATGGTCTAACCTGGAAGGGTCAAACCGGGGCCTGGAAGGGTCAAACCAGGGACGTGGCGCGGTCAAACTCAGGGCGGGCACAAACTGGGGGTGTTTCTATTATCTTACTGAAATTTGAATAACCCATGAAGCTAACTCATTTGGGCACAGAAGGCTTTTATCACTTTAGAGTTTATGGCCGTAAACAAGCCACAAGCTCAAGTGTGCCGAACAAATCAGTGTATCATAATTTCGGATCAAATTAAGCAAAATCAGACACCCTCGGCATAACTTAATAAACGTATACTATATCTTGTGTACTAAATTATCCAACAGATAAACAAGAGCAGCAACGTATACTATTATTTCAGTCCGAGCTTTTCCAAATGAGTCAATCTAAAGCTACTCCCCCCCCCCCCCCCCCCCCCCCCCCCCCCCCTCTCTCTTCCAAATGATTTGTCTCAAAATTAAATGTGATTTTGCGAAAACCGCATGTAATTTTGTACAAGTTAGTTTAGTCCTGAATATTTGCAAAATATAATCATTATGTACAAACTTGATCAATGATTAGACCAACCAAGTGATATTTAATACCCTCATCTTTTCCATTTACATACATCAAATGTGTACGATATACATCGAATCCTTCCAACTTGCTCTGAACTCTATAATTCTAAAAACTAATTTCCCTAGCTCTGATATAGTATTCCCATTCACATACTAACTTCATATTACCCATTTGCCACAGCAAGGGATATATTTGTATGTATGAGTACCTTAATCCTTAATGGATAGTAGCACGCACAAGCACGTACTAACTTCATATTACCCTTACCGGGTACGATCAGCAAAAGACATAAAAAGATATACTCGTATTAGTGTAGTAACAGCTCATACTATTCTTTCCAATTGTTATGTTCTACATTATATATATATGTACAAACGCCATGAGGAGCAATAACTTACTATTACTTTTTACATCTAATCCAATCTCTCTAAATTTTACTATTTAAACTAAATGTTTTCTTCAGAGAGGGAAGCCCTGTTCATGTAAAGTCGAACCTGTTTTTGGTACAGGTATAGTTTTCTTAACATCTAAACTACAACAATCTCTAGGGTCGGGTGTAGACAATAATAAAAGCACAAATAGCATCTCTAAATTCGAAAACATCCACGTACCAGTATTTGGCAGCTTTACACCTACCACACCGCTTGGTAGTAGGCGAAAAACAAAGATCACACTGAGACGGCCCTTTGACCACTCCCTTGACGACAACCTCATCCTTTACCCCTAGGCTAACCGTAACGGGTTCTGCATTCCTAACCTCACTCCTGACCGGCACCGCGGTCCTCCAGGCGAAATCCTGGTCGGGAAGCGCAGTGGCAGTCCGTCCACCGTATAAACTCTCATATTCAGCCTTTTCAGATGCCTCTCGTTCTTGTGCCAAAATCAGCTTAACCTCTTGGCTTCGTTGAAGCGCGTGAAGCCACTTTCTCCGAATAGAAAAACCGATCAAGGGTAAAACAAACAAAACAAGAGTGAGGACTACCAGATTTGATAGCCCTATATCCAAAACAACTTGCATCTAGTTCAATCAATAATTAACCCCTAATTTCACATCGATCGAGACGATAATATTATATATAATTGAATTGAATTGAATTGAACTGAATTAAATTAAACCGTGTGTGTGTTTATATAAATACCATGTGATATGATAGAGACTACTTGAGGCAGTCAATCTCAAAGCATGAGATATAAGAAACGGAATACTAATACTACTAAGACATAATACTAAACTACTTACTTTTCTTAATTCATTTCTTCTTCCCCTCATCAACATAACAAGTTACATTTATATAGGAAATAAAACTAGTGGTGCTATCCTAATCTTAAGGCTAAAAAACAGACTACATGGGAAGTTAATACATGTACCGCTAAAGTGGAAGAATTATGGTTCCTAAAATATTGCATGAAACAAACTAGATTAAATGTGGATGTGAAGTATCAAAGGTCCATGAATTCTCTATTCTAGGGATATCATGTTCTGACCTTTAAAATGATTATAGCCAAAATCTAAATGATTATTGTTGGCAAGCGTTGTACTCGAATTACTGATCTGCATTCGTAAGACTGCATTTCCTGGCAAACTTAACTTTACTAAGGGCGGGACCTCGATAAAATGGTCTCGTTTTCGTCCTAACGATTATTATATGGATTCGAGAGTAAAAGTGATGGTGGCTACACCTGAAAATTTCTGCCATTACTCTTTATAGGACAGTATAAATTTCTTGTCAATTAAGCTACTAGAAAAATCGGTTTCACCCAAAAAAACGTGGCAACATACATGAGCCAAAAACATCTCATCAAAAATGAATTTAAGTCTGTCAAAGGTTAGATAGCCTGTGTGGCCTTTTGCCTCAGAAGATGATCGAGCCATCACAGTTGGTGAGCCAGAATTATCCTGGTGCCACTGACTTGCTTCACTTACACGGTGCTTCCTCTTCAATGGGCGGGACCCTGGAATAACTTCATATGTCTGCGAAAGGACCTCAAACGTTCTTATATCTGCACATCCAACATGTATATTACATTAGAATCAGAAGCTTTCACACCAATGCAAATTTCAGATCTACGGATTGACATATTCATATTAACATCCGAATTGTATTATAGCATTCATTTTGAGTTGTGGCAAAACAGGTCGAAAAGGTTAAGCTTTTCTACAGGTCAGTGGGTTGACCGGAATCCCATTTTGTCTATAATTTTGTCTTAACATAAATAAACTGTGTCATATATGATTACAAATTTAAATAGAACTTATCAAATAATGTATTTGTTAACTGTAGAAGGATTCATGCATTTTCGGCAACTTTTAACCCGTTTGACCCATATACTTTTCGCTAGTTTTCCCCCTATATTCTAACAATTTGACCCATTCGAAACTGAATTGAACCCTTCATAAGTAAATGAGTCTAAAACAAGAAAACATACCGGTGAACTTTGATGTGAGTGTTTCAGATGAATGTTGTACTTGTTCAATGCAAGGTGAAAACGAACACAAGACACCGTCCTGTTTCACATCTCGCCAGCAGACGGAAAGACAACCAAGGCTGCCGTAGATCCAAAAAGACAGCATCTGTTTTACAACTTAACTCTTTCGGAAATCCCTCACCTTGAATATCTCTCACTCCCACTGTCACCAAATTGCACAATCCGGTATTCTCAAAATCTTCGATATTGCAACAACAATAATCAAACATCAACAAAATTTAAATGGTTTGTCATTCTTTATGATATAAAAACATATACTTAAGATCTTACCTAGCAGCCGCAGCCCGTTGCTCATGGAAATCAAACGTATAAACATGTCCCTAGGAGCAATAGCCCTTGCTGATGAAATACTCAGCGACCCACTTCCAGTTCCGGACTTAAGCACGACACAACCTGGAACCAAATCCAAATACATCACCACAAAACTAATATCCGAAAATATAAAGAATCTGCGTCTTATGACTCAAAACCAACGTCCATAGCTCAGGAGTCGGAGCCAACAAGTAAACAAATCCTCCTCTATGACAAGAAACTTTACATCCAAACGGCTTCCCAATCCTATTCTCAAGAATCGACTTCTTAGTTACTGTCAACGCCTTCATGTTATCGTAGTTATCATATACAATAGTCAAATCTCCATTACTTATAAGTGGGTTAAACGACACTTTCTTTGTGGTATCATTAGGCAACATTCGATCAGTCTGTGTTGCACAGTATCAACTAAATTCGAATCAGTCGATCTGTCGGTATAATATATCCGTAACAACAAAAACAAAGCTAACCTGATTAAATGCAAAAACCTAAAAGTTCTTATTCTCATTACGGGTCAGTCGTAAAAAAACATATCACCAATCACTAGTACTTTTCTAATCAGATAAGAGCTCGTGTTAGATATTTATGAAGTCCCATAGTCAAACATTTTTTTAAGGATCGGCTTTTTCCTCCAAAATGAATCATAGTTTCACTTTTGAGTTATTTCGAGAATTCACTGTCGGGCTACATACCATTTGATTCTCTGAGAAACTAGCAGACCATGCATGCGTTCCATGATTCTCTGAGAAACTATCTACATGTCCACGTAACAAAACAAAACATGTGCAAACCTTAACTCGAAGCCATCCATATTTTATTGATGGGTTTTTTCGTAACCTTTGGGACGAAGATGGGAATTAATACTACATTGATCCTGGCATCGGAAAGTTTAGTCGGTTTTCTAATTCCGGTACACTTCTGGTCTCTCGGAGCATCACCATAATCCGACCCAACAGTCTTCCCGGTTCGAGCTCTAACCCGTCTTCTCCTTCTTGATCTAGTGCTGCTGGTTCACCTTTATCGGGTAATCCGACGACGCAACGAAGGTGTTTTCATATAGTAAACATCTATGTGCAAAATGTATGTTTGCAAATATCTTCAAATGTACAATATACATATCATTGCAGCATATTCAATAACACGGGTGGTCGGGACGCTTCACAAGCCACATATCCGGACATTATCGAGGAAAACTACGAGTGGTAGTACTAGCTGTTCACTATATATCGATCTTGTGGCTTGTAAATAGTTTAACGTGATGAGCAGTGAAGCTTTCATCTGAGTTAATATTTAGAATATATCAAGGTGTGAAATGTAAGAGTTGGCAGGGAGCTAACTTTGCTCGCAAGATGTACGGTGTTCGATACCAACTTGAGTCATTTCATCTTTTGATTTTTTAGAATTTTTCATAAAAGCTTCAATTTTCACGTACTTTCGAGACAAAAGAAAAAGTTTTTCAAATTTAGTTTTTTCCGACCCATCATTAGACGGGTGCAATTTCATAAAATTTCTTACGCGTGTTTAAAAATTAATGGACTTTGCTATGTGAACGAGTCTGAGCGTGAGTTGATGTATGTATCACTAGTCTCCACTTACTCTTAACTCGCATCATTTTCGTTAGGGTCGTGAGCTGTTTTCTACTACGAGAATAAAAAATGAGTAGAAAATTCCTTAATATTTTGTCTTTTAAAGATGTCTAGTTGGACATGTTTAATAGGTCGTAATGGGTTTTGGTTCAAATAGGTAACTCTTTCGCTAGGAAACTAGTAAAAAGTTTATTTATTTTGAGTAAAATGATCTAAGAGGTGGGACTTTCGTCCTGTTTGACATTTGAGATGATACATAACCCGTTTGGATGAAACCTCTGATTAAAACCTCCCTTATGTGTGCAGAATTACGATGATGGCGAAGAGTCCCAGATCAAGGTCCCCATTTGGTTCATATATATAGTGGGTGGTTGCAGACTTGCACTTACATATTTTCAAGTGCTTATTTGATTTCAAAAACCTGCTTATTTTCAAGTCAAAATAAGCAGTTCTTGGTGCGAAGCTGTCATTATATTGACCTGTAAAAAGTCGGGCAAGTAATTTATATAGACAAAACGCTTGCTTTTAATATGGATATCCTAAAGAAAACTTACGGGTTCAAAGTCAGCACCAAGTTCGAAAATTTTGGTTACAGGGGCGCCATTGGTGTCATCTATCGACAATTGCTTGGTCGAATAGATTTAGTATATAGCATGTGTCATATTCGACCAAGCAGCTTGGTCGAATATATCTCATTTTTCGTATGTGCATGTAGGTCGATCATATACTTAATAGATCATATAACCGTGAGGCTGCTGCACCAATTTCTGGTGCACCTGTTGCAGGTGGTTGGACTGGTGCTGATGGTAAGGAAGTTGATGTGTTTTTATTCATATCATGTAGTTATTGTTGCGTTCCGTTTGTATACTGATATCTTTGTGTATCTGATTTACGTATAAATTTGTTGTTTTATTGTCTAGTGTCTGGTGATGGATGGGAAAACGTTGCTGCACCTATTGTCCTGTACCAGCTGGTGAGCTGTGCAGCATCTGGTTGGGAGTGAACCAAAACGTCTCAACCTTCGTCTTTACTTTTTAATGCTGTTTGTTTGATAGTGTCGAATGTTCAAAATTTTTGATGGTTTTGGTAATGTTGCTTCAAATCATAATGGTTTTGCTTGCGCTTCTTTAATGCCTTCATCTAACGATCTAAACATTAGATTCACATGCATTAGTTGTGTTACAAGTGGTAACATAGTACTTGATTTGAATTGGTTTCAGTGTTTTATGTTTCATGTTATCGTTGTTTATGCTAGAACAATTGTCGAGTTCATGGCAATAAAAAGCCACAATATTAACATTTTCTTGCTTAAGCTAGCAAGAAAACCATTTGGCTTCTTGGTTGAAACAAATTAAGCCTTGCAAGATTCACTTTCCCTACTAGATTCACCTTTTGCGACGTATCAGGTGAAACCCAGTACTCCACTACCACTGGCAGAGGACTCGTGGGTTCAAGAAAATTACGTACCCTGCCTGATCTGATCTGGATTTGAGGCGGGTAGCATACAAGCAAAATGCTAGTTTTCACTTTTCACTATGCATAAATTATAAAAAGAACTTATCGATAGTCAACACCAAGTTCGACAAATTTGGTTACAGGGGCGAGAATGGTCACATCAATTGGCAATTGCTTGCAGGGGCGACAATGGTCACATCAATTGGCAATTGCTTGGCGATAGTTGTTTGTAATATCTTCAATGTCTCGAGCTGAGTTTGTAAAAGCTGTTTTAACAAAGCACATCTTACTTGCATTGCATTAGAGTAACGTGGATAAGTTGTATCGATAGATACATGTTTTAAAGGGTCAGCTTGCAAAATACACGACGAAGGTGTGTGTGGGTATAAATGTCACGTTCTCGATAAACATAAACTCCTTTATACTATCAAGCTTGTGTTTGTTAACGAGAGTCGCGACTTTATATTGCCGCTCTAGAACCTCTACATGAAAAGAGGTTCGGACACTATTTACAATGTTGTCTATATAACATTAATAATCTAACTATTTCACAAGTTCGGGTTGAATATACCGGTAGAGCTGTGACTTTGCTTGCTAGATGTGCAGGGTTCGATACCGGCTAGTTCTACCTCGCGCTTTTTATTTTTAAGAGTTTTCCAAATTTAGTTTGTTCATAGAGTTTTTTACACATGTTTAAAAGTTTATGAAATGTTTTTTTGCTAGACTAAAATAACCATTCTTTCTTCAAATCGACGATTATTTTTAGCTTAACCAACAAGAAATTTTCTTGTTTTCGTTAAACAAAGAGAAGTCCTTTTTTTCATGTTTCAAACAGAATTTTGTTTCGTTATGTCGGCTAAAACTCTAACAAACTCTGTTCCTGAGAGATGTCAAATACCAAAACCAAGGAACCTGAATTCCAAGAATTTTACATAGGGGTTGGTACACGAATCTTGGTTTCTTTAATACTTTCGAACATTGTTGTTTGTGTTGTGGTTGAATGCAGGCGGTTTCCCACCTGGAAAGAGTAGGAACGCAAGAAAGGCGTATTTGAGAAAGGGGTGGCGCTAACATGTTCTCGTCTAGCTTTGCACTCCCTTTGCACCGTGCTCGAAGGAACATCCTTAGAATGAATCATGGAATTTAGTTTTACATCTTGTTGACCTATTGGTCCCAACAAACACCAAAACAACTCTCATTTTTGGCTAAACTACAGGAGAAAAATAAGTGACGCAGCTAGCAGGCTTTCACTACAATATTCGACCCCTTCCCTGGCCAAATTTGCGATGTTTCCCTGGCGACATGTCGCCAGGGAAGGTGAATCCCTGGCGACATGTCGCCAGGGAAACCTCGCCAAGAAAGGCTGGTGCGGGATTGTTTCCCTAGCGACTATTTAGGGTTTCCCTGGCGACTAAGTGGGCCCCGCAACTCTTTGGTTCAAAAATTGGTGCCACGCTGGAGTTGGTGCGGGAGAGTATCCCTGGCGACATATGTCGCCAGGGAAAAGCTGGCTGATTAAGGAACTTAAGTTAAACAGATTATTAAACCTCACTTTTTCCTGGCGACATGTCGCCAGGGAAACTATACGTAACGTTGACAAGTCAACGCCTGGCGTTGACAAGTCAATGTTTTTCTAGAGTTTCCCTGGCGACATGTCGCCAGGGAAACTTGGATGACTTTTTAGAAAGTCAAGTGAGCCCAAGTTTCCCTGGCGACATGTCGCAAGGGAAACTTTGACATTTTTTTTAGCTGCCTGCACAGCAGGCTGTTTCCAGATTTTTTCCGGAATTTTTTTTAGCTGCCTGCACAGCAGGCCTGCTTAATTTCAAGTCAAAATAAGTACCATGCTGTTCTTCGAAAGCCATCATTATCTCAACCTGTAAAAAGTCAAGCAAGCAAGTAAATTTATATAAGCAAAATACTTATTTTCAATTTGCAAAAACAGAATAGACAACTTATTGTGTCATTGTGTCAAGAGAGTCAGCAGCACCAAGTTCGACAATG
The DNA here is from genome assembly GCA_025667525.1 of Glebionis coronaria. Lineage (NCBI taxonomy): Eukaryota > Viridiplantae > Streptophyta > Magnoliopsida > Asterales > Asteraceae > Glebionis > Glebionis coronaria. The sequence continues at coordinate 640,959,976 of CM046877.1, forward strand.
GTTGACGATAGTTGTTTGTACCATCTTCAAAGTCTCGAGTTGAGCCTGTAAAAGTTGACTTACCTACCATTAAACTAACTTGGATAATTTTTATCGATAGATATCGTTTAGAGTTTTGGACAACATATTCAACAACACTCTATCCCGCCCAGATATGATATGAGGGAGCCATGGTATATTGGTATATATAGTCACATCTCTACTCCAAACTAAATAGTTTGCTTGCAAAAGACCTGCGACAAAAATGTGTAGGTATAAACGTCATGTTCTCGATAAACATAAGCTCCTTCATATCAAGCTCTCGTGTTCGTCTTCCGACATCGATTATTTTTGGTGTATATTTCTTTCATCTTGTTAAGGATAATGCCGTTCTTGAACTGTATTTGGAAACGAAGGTCCGGTTATGATGACTTTTAACAATGTTTTTGTTATAAATTTAATAATTTAAGTTTTTATTAGAAGGAAGAAGATGTTGAGTTGGTAAGAAGGTCGCTTTTCATGAGAAGGGGACATGGTTCGATACCAATCTGGCATTTTCTTTCTTTTTTAATTCTTCAAAAATGGTTTGTTTTTCTCCTTTCAGACAAAAATGTTGAAAAATATAGTAACGAGATTACATATGTGACAAAAATTTGTGGGTATAAATGTCACGTTCGGGATAAACAGAATTTCCTTCCTATCAAGCTTGTGTTACGGTGGGTTTGTTGGTGAGAAGCGTGGCAGGAGCAGAAGTGCTCCGGGCAAAGCTCGTTCCGATGGGGAAATTACAGCCGTATCCGCAACCCTGGGAGGTTTGACAAGGTACCCTCAATGGGACCTCAATCAAATGGTCCTCGTTCTTTTTGTAAGCTAGTCATTCTATGATGAATTTTGTCCATATCAAGCTTCTTCATTTAATAGTTACTCAAAAGAATGGATGTCTAGGTATGTTTCTGAGTTCTTGCGAGTTGAAAATAATGAGGACAGACATGGGTCTGCAAAAAATATCCCCAACCAATGGATTAAGCAGTTGCACATCAATTCAACCTGATGTTTGGGTCAGCTTTTGGAGATGATCCCAACGAGATTTCACGTTTGAGCCCGGTTGAGAAGGCGCGTCACAACTCACAAGAAAGGAAATGGAAGGAAGAACAAGGTAAGAGGGAAGAATAGTAAAGGTAGGTGAAAATCTCTAATCGTGAAAGGCCATTAAAATTCTGATGAAGACAGGTAAGTACCCTTCTACTGTATATAGTATACTTGAACAATCACGGGATTCAGACTAATAGGTGTCTGTACAAGAATTTATATTCTACTTTGACACTGATCCATGTTTACTTCTGGAACTTCATATGTCCACAAAAGCACCTCAAACGTTCTTATACCTATATCAAACATGTATATTACATTATTATCAGAAGCTTTCACACCAATGCAAATTTAAGATCTACGGATTGACAGATTCATATTAACATCCTATTGTATTATACAATTCTTTTTGTACCATATGTGGCAAAACGGGTCGAAAAGGGTAAGATTTTGTACAGGTGGGTTGACCGGAATCCCATTTTGTCTATAATTTTGACTTAACATATATAAATTGTGTCATATATGATTACAAATTTAAATAGAACTTATCAAATGATGTATTTGTTCACTCTAGGAGGATTCATGCATTGAAAATATGCTTTCGGCAACATTCAACCCGTTTGACCCATATACTTTTAGCTAGTTTTTCCCCTATATTCTAAAAATTTGACCCATTCAAAACTGAGTTTAACCCTTCATAAGTAAACGAGTCTGAAACAGACACCTCAATGTAATAAATAATAAACTAGAAAAGCATACCAGTGAACTTTGATGTGAGTGCTTCAGATAAACGATGTACTTGTTCAATGCAAGGAACAAGAACACAAGTGGCAAGTCCCGGTATGGATCACAAGCACCTGTATACTTTCGTTGCTAATCTTTCTTCTGAACTGTGTTTTGCTAAAGTGTAAACGTGTTTGCAGGTTGATCTCTTTTTCTACAGGGAACCAGAAGAGGCAAAGGAACAAGAAGAGGAGGTTGATGTCGCAAATTATACAGATTATGCAGCTGGTATGAGTCACCATTGGTCTGCCATAATTTCTGATACTCAATGGTCTAATGAGGCTGCTGCACCTAGTGACCTAGAGGGACAAACTGTTTTTTAAATAGAACAGGTTTTGACATAAACATGCTTGGTTAGAAACAACCGTCATTAAAAAAAATGTGGATCCAGTACGAAGTGGTTAGGAACCAGTTTTAACCAGTTTACAAACCGGTCGGGGCTCGAAACATAAAACATTAAGAACCGTCAGTTCGATTTTAGGCAAACCGTTAGTTCGGTTTTAGGCATACTTGATTCAACCACAAAGGGAATAAACCAAGTATACCAATCCATCCCCCATGGAAAACTCCACACACAAGCATTGACCCAAGCAAAGTAAGCAAAGGAAACTTACTCAAACCGCCATCAGATTTTAATTGCAGGAATAATAGGAGAAGGTGCCATGAATAATAATGATTATATGCTTACTTATAAGAGGTCTAATCACTTGGAAGTTGTTGGATATGCTGATTCTGATTATGTTGGATGCAAAGATAGTGGAAGTCAACGTTTGGCTATGTGTTCCAACTGGCTGAAGGAGCTATTTCTTGGAAAAGTGCCAAACAATCTATCATTGTTGCGTCTACTATGAAAGCAGAATTTGTAGCTTGTTATGAGGCTACCATTCATGCATTATGGCTGCAGAATTTTATTTCAGGGCTTGGGGTTGTCGACACTATAAGCAAGCCGCTGAAAATGTATTGTGATAATACCGCAGCAATTTTCTTCTCTAAGAATGATAAGTACTCCAAAGGTGCAAAACATATGGATATTAAGTTCTTTATCGTCAAAGAGGAAATTCAGAAACAAAGAGTGTATCTAGAACATATTAGTACGGATCTAATGATTGCAGATCCTCTTACCAAGGGTTTACCACCAAAGGCATTTATGCAACATGTTCCTAGGTTGGGTCTTGGTTGTATTGATAACTAATTATGATGTTCTGAACACTCTTGAGCTCAATAAAATGTTTCTGGTTTTATTTCTTATTATTTATATTATTATGCATGCATTTGTGTTTTAATAAGAAATGTTTATGTAATATCATAACAATTATGTGGACTGTATGATTGTTTATATATAATTATGAATCTAACATGACTAACTCATAATGTTGTGATGTATGGAAGGGAGTATACGAGTATACTGTGTATGACCGCCATAATCCTCATTATGTAGTTATTTGTGTTAAGATACTTATGATGTATAACGGTTTCAAGATTAAATTGCTAGCCTTATGTTATACCATTAAGAAGTATCATGTCAAGTGGGAGAATGTAAGATAATATATTATTATAAGATGATATATTATCCCATATTTTGTGTGGCATGATAATATCAAATTAAATATAGATGATTTGCATTTAATATATTGATCTTAAGATTCCGTAAATCCTGTTCTTGAACATCTGCAACTCCCCCTTCCGGTAAAACATTGAACCTATTTTCTACCTTAAAATTCTTATTAGGAATTACCTTGATATTGTCACCATCAGATTTCTTTTGTTTCTTACTACCCTCTACCTCAGATGTCTTAGCATTGTCATTATTTTTAACAGAAATAAGAACAAACATCCAATCCTTACTGTCTTACTCCTGACGTTTTAGAGGCTTTTACTGTGGTGTATGAGAATGCGATTGAGAGTGGTAAACAAAGAGTCCTTGATTTGGCGTCGATGAGGCAAATGGCTGAAGTGGATCTTTTATGTTTGTCGGGTCTTCATTTCTCTGATGAGGTTAAGGATAAGTGGTCTGCTGGTATGGTTAAGTATTACAAGGCTAAGATTGCTGAGAAGAATATTGAAGATGTTTCTAAGTATGTGGATGCGATGGTGGAGAAAGTCAGTAATGACCCTTCTGCTCATGCTAAATTTATGGTTCAAGAATCTGCCTCAGGCCCGGGTGAGTCTAGTATGGCGGATGTATCAAGAGATGGTAATGGCGCATCGTCCTCTCTTTGTTAAATGGATATTAAAATTTTCGCGTGGAACATTAGAGGTATGTCTAACATCTCTAAGCAATATGAAATTAAATTATTAATTAGTGAGAAAAATTTAAAAATGTGTGCGGTTGTTGAAACTCAACTTTGTAAGAAGAAAGTGACTTCTGTTTGTGAGAATGTGTTTGGTCAGTGGGATTGGGTTTCTAACTCTATTGAGAGTCCTAAGGGATGCAGAATTTGTGTGGGTTGGGATACGGGTGTTGTTCATGCTGTTATGTTATCGTTTATAGATCAAGTTATGCACTTTGAGGTTACCCTTGTCCATGACAATAGGAAGTTTTTCATTTCGTTTGTTTATGGAGAAGTGACGCCTATTGATAGGAGCAAACTTTGGAAGAATCTTCAAAATCATTCTGTTTTGGTTAACCAGAAGCCTTGGGTTCTCTTAGGTGACTTCAATGTTATCCTTAGTTCTGCTGAGAATTCTAAGGGCGATTTTGATAAAAATCATAGCATGCGTGACTTTAGGGAATGTATTGATGGGTTAGACCTTGAAGATTTGCCTATGAATAGGTTATTTTTTACTTGGGTTCAGAAAAGGAAAGATCCTGAAAATGGTATAATGAAGAATTTAGACAGAATAATGAGCAACAGTGAGTTTATTGATTTGTTTAAAGTTAGTTATGCTAAATTCCTTCCGTATGTCGCTTCTGATCACTGCCCTGCTGTTTTGGTTATTAGTGATGTTAAGAAAGCTAGGAAGCGAGTGTTTAGATTTATGAATTATTTGGCGCATAAGGAGGAATTTCACAACATTGTTAAGGAGCATTGGGGGATAAATGTTGATGGTTTTGCTATGTTTGTTCTTGCTAAAAGACTTAAAGCCATGAAGTATCATCTTAGAAAGTTGAACAAGAGAAATGGGAATGTATTTGATAAAGTCAAAATGCTTAGATCTGAGTTGAAGAAAGTCCAAGCTGAGTTGGACTTGGATCCTAACAATGTGTTTCTTACAAAACGGAATGAAGATAGTTAAACGGAATGAAGATTTTATTACAAAACGGTCTTATCATTTTGTAACAAGTAGTAATTTTATCATTCACATTTTATGCTAAATGTTCAGGAAGTTTTCACGAAAATGTGTAGATGAGAAGATTTTATGACATGTTAGTTTAAGAGGTTTTTTTTAATAAAAAGATTATAAAAATATATCTTAAGAATAAGACTAAGGGTACTTTTATATTTGATGAAAATGTTTTAAGTTTGAGTGTTACAGTAATTTTTTATGGTTAAACCGTGTACTTTTAAATTTTCACATAATGTTTTAAGTTTGAGTGTTTTATGAATTTTATATTGTATATAAGAAGAGCTTATTTTAAAAACTTTATGTTACTGATAAAAGGTTTTGTATAAATAAATTTAAGAGACGAATTAATGGAATGGTAAAGTAATGACTTTGTATTCGAGAGGTTCAAGGTTCGATTCCTACTCTTTCATAAATGATTTTCTTTTTATTACTTAAAACAAATCCAAATGATACATTTAGTTTTTTTTTTTGGAAAGAAAGCGTTTTGAATGTTATTTTTGTTTTCTTTATCCTGTTCAAAACAGCTTATGAACAACATGCGTATTTTTCTTTTAAGTTTTTTTTTTTTTTTTTTTTTTTTTTTTGGTAACCGTGATTTCCGACTCATTGACCGACTAATCCACGGGGTTTGAGTCCACCGCCACACAGACTCAAACCACAAACCAGGTAAAGCCCTCCCTTTTCAGGAGGTTGACGTGGCCACTTTAAGTATTTTTCTTTAAGTAAACACACTCATTTATTTTTTTCCCCTACTAGCCATTAACTTTTTTAAAAGCCTAGCCTAAATCAACGAACAAAACATGTTTGGGTATGATGTAAAGCAAGACGCCACTCAAAGCCAGGAGTCTAAATAAGACGGGACGCTACACAAGCCACATATCCAGCTTTCATTATCGAAGAAAACTACGAGGGGTAGTATTAGGTAGCTGCACACTATCGATATGATTGTGTGGTTGGTCGTTGATACATATTTCCAAGTCAAAATAAGCAGTTTTTAGACCAAACTGTTCCTCCGGAGCCATCATTATGTCAACCTGTAAAAAGTCCAGCAAACAATTTATGCAAAATGCTTGTTTTCAGTACACGCATCAGATGTAAAGAAAACTTACAGTGTCAAGTGAGTTAACACCAAGTCCGGAATATGTCATTGCACATCATTTTTTTGATACACCCGTAAGTTTTCATAACATATTCCGGACATATTCCATGGTGTTAACTCACTTGACACTGTAAGTTTTCTTTACATCTGATGCGTGTACTGAAAACAAGCATTTTGCATAAATTGCTTGCTGGACTTTTTACAGGTTGACATAATGATGGCTCCGGAGGAACAGTTTGGTCTAAAAACTACTTATCACTTAAAGTATGCCCTCTACCAACTCTCACATCAACCTCCAATATTATATTTGAAATATAGATTTTATAAAAAGAGCTTAGTATTAATAAGATTATTACTTGTTACAAAATGCTAAGCTCATTTCGTAATAGAACCTTAGTTTGTTTAATTATTTTTATATTATATATAATATTTTTTAAAACCTATAATGTATAAATATTTTATTCAAGTTCTCATCGGGCTATAACATTTTCATAAAGTTTTGTAATTTATAAACATGTGCTAGTTGCAATGGTTTGGGCCATTCTGAAAAATGTCAAACGATGACACAAGACCCACATCGCATGGGTGTTTTCAAGTGTTAAGTCATCACCACCAGCCCATTTGGTCTTTGGTGGATGCTCGATATTCACATATCCGTTTACTTGAATACGTACCGCTTAGTTGCAATTACAATTAATTAGTTTTTAAAAATGATGTATAATTGCTTTTTATAATATATTTTTCTTATCTTTATTATCTAACACTTTCATATTTTGTGCATGAATTTTTCGAAAACGCTAAGATGATTGGATACGATACCCGTTTTTAAGTTACAAATTTATTGAATTATTATTAGTCTTTTGCTCCGTTTCTTTTGGTGTATTTCAGTCTGATTTTATCTTTATACGGGGCATTTTGTATCACAGATATTCAATTCGGGATAATTGATAATCGCGAAAAAATTGAAAAAGCGAAAAATGTGATTTGACTGTTATGAACGAGTGCGAGCGTAATCAAACCGGATCCGTAACGAACCGGTAATTGTTTTTCTTTTAAAGAAAATAAAAAGGAGCGAGATGTTGGTATCGAACCAGACACCTCTCTTTTTATGGAAAACATGAGTTATTAGTTTAATATTCTTAGAGCATCAACAATGCTTAGTTTTTGAAAGACTTGAACTATTTAATGCATTTAATGATTTCTACTATAATCACTAAAACTTTGAGCAAAGACTTGATCGTCATTAGCAAAAAGCTTTCCAAAAAGCTATTAGTGTAATGCATAGAAAGACATTTAAAGACTTTTAAGAAGTGGAAAAAGCTTTTGCTTGGTTTAGTCATTGTGGATGCTCTTATATACAAAGCGTCGTAATACCACAAGAAAATCTCATACGAGTTTAGAAAATCTCTTCAGTGAGCTCATATGTTTCTCAAAGTTGAGTACGGACCGAGCCAAACCCCTCTTTGATTATTAAGACACGAAAATTTCATATGTGTTTAGCAGTAATCGTCTTCGCAAAAACGGTAGTTAAGTTGAGCAAAAAATTTCCCACTAATTTTTTGAACATGTATCAAGAATTCTAAAAACTCACATCGGTCCCGCAATCGTACAAACTAAAATTGAAAAACTTTTGTTCTTTTTTGCAGAAAGTGAAAATTAAAAAGAAGGAAATGCAATGGTTCGTTTCTTTTTTCTTTTTTTTAACTCGGCAAAAGAGGCCTCCTCCTATGCGTTTGTGGCCTCGAGGGCCTCTTGGGTGTTACAAGATCACATTTTACGTGACAGTGGCGTATGTGGTATGGATGATGATTATGCTTCTGCTTTAGCTTGTCTACGTGATAAGATTCCAAGCTTTGATTTTAGTTGTTTCACTAATAAGGATACCGCCCCCTCTAAAACCCAACAAACATTGGCGACTACCCTTTTTAGTGAAATGGTCAAGGATATGGAGGTCCACTTTGATATGACTTTGAGGCAGAAAGCGGTTTTTGAGTGTTTACGCGCGTCACATGCTCAAGATTTCCTACTAGCTATCCCTATAGACAGACTTGGTCAACATATGTCGCCAGTGGAATATCGTTCTATTCTTAAGTATCGCCTCATGATCCCATTATTTCCGGCTGATACAATGTGCCCTGTTTGTCGCAAGGCATGTTTGGATTCTTTTGAGGAACATGCGGTTCATTGTAAAGAGCTCACAGGCTTCAAGTATCGACACGATATGGTTAGAGACGTTCTTTTTGACATATGTAGACGTGTTGGTATCTCCGCCAAGAAAGAAGCACCTGTGAACTTCTTGACTGACCCGGTTGATGGAAGATCCACACTCAGACCGGCAGACATTCTGGTTTTTGGATGGGTTGGAGGAAAACATGCATGTGTGGATCTGACTGGGGTTTCTCCTCTTGTGGGGATGAGTAGCCGGGGTTTTACAGCGGGTCAGACTGCTTTGAAAGCCGCCTCATGCAAAGTGACAAAACACGAAAAAGCATGCATTGAAAATCAACACGTGTTTATTCCTTTTGCAATTGATACCTTCGGTTTTCTTGCACCTGAAGCGGTGGAGTTTTTAAATAGAGTTCATCGCGTTATGAATAACAACGTTATTACACCTAAATCCACAAACGTTCGTTTCTAACATGCAAAAAACAGAACATTGTGAATTGCCATCAGCTCTCCAAAGACATAACTGATCACATGATTTCGAATATGTTAGAACTTAGCAAAAAACCACAGTATGGCGGCCAGTTAAAAAGCAGAACCTATCATTGTCGATTTTTGGAGAAAACAACAAGCTGATATGAAGGATCTTCAAGAACATGACATTGTTGTATATGTGCTTTCGTGAATCAACTTTTACGACTTTGAAGACTGTCCAATCTACTACCGTCAAGCACTTGTCAATAGATGATGACCCATTTTCGCCCGTACAACCAAATTTTTGGAAATTGGTGTTGAGTCACTTGACATGATAAGTTCTTCTCTGATAGCTTTTGCTAGGGGTATTCTTCGATTTGGTTCTTGGGTAGTTTGGTTTATTCGGTTAATTTTTTTTTTGTCAACTCAAAAACTAAACCGAACTAGATTTCAATCGAACCGAACCAAAAACCGAATTTAAATTTGGTTCGGTTTTCGGGTTGACCCGAATAATCCGAATTTTTCAAAAAATATATATAATTATATAGATATTTAAAACAAACTAATTATTTCAAGTATAAAAATTACTTTTATATATTATAATTATATTTTAATTACTAATTTACATATATTAGGATTAAATTAAATTTTAATATATATTTTTATAATTTCGGTTTTCGGTTTTCGGTTCGGTTTTCGGGTCTGATTTCCAAACCATATCCAACCCAAAAATCATATTTGTAGTTCGGTTCGGTTATGACCCAAAACCCGAATTTTATTTTCGATTCGGTTCTAGTTCAGTTCGATTCGGTTTTTATGAGTCAAACCCAAATTATAAACACCCGTAGCTTTTGCAAACAAAATGCGACGTTAATTTAGCAAAAACTATCTCATCAATTTCCTTCCGAAAAAAAAAATAAAAAAAATAAAAATAGTTTTATGCATGGTTATAAATAACGTGAAGCGTGGCGTTGCGGCATATCCAAGCTACACGCTTTAGCGGCTAAAGCGAAGATTTAGCGTTTTTATAGCGTGGTTTATAACGACACAACATATAAAAATATTTATTTGTTTTATGTATTTGAATATTATATTTATATTATGTTCATAATAAGTGTTGTATATAATAATTAAAGCTAAAAAACTCTCATTACATGTAATAATAGTCATTTTTTGAAGTTGAATTCAAAAAATAACCGCACTTCATGTCGTAACGTGCCTTGACCTATTGCGTGTCGCGAAGGTCACGCCTCAAGTTTTAGCGCGTCTTAAAGCGGGCTATAGCGAGCTATTTAGAACTATGGTTTTATGTTGTCATCGTGCAATCATACAAACTAAATTTAATAAAAAAAAATTTGCCTAGGAGGTGAAAAATGAACCATGTTTGAAAAATTCTTTAAAATAAAAAGAGGAAGGTTTCTGTAGTTGGTTTCGAACCATTTCCTTTCTCATGCAAAGCGACTATGCTACCAACGCATAGACCTCCCTCTTGTTGAATACTTATATTTTGGATGCAGCTTCAAATGACAAATCGAGTATCGATATGTAACATTCTAAATCTACATGTTACATGTATGCATTTGCTTTCATATTTCATGGTCAAATTTTATTTTGTCTCACATGGATAGAAACTCAAAGTAGTGAAACCTTTGTAAGTTAGATTTCAATTCAATAATTAAAACGGAGTATCACTAAAATTAGTTGGTTGTGTGTACATGAATGTCAACTTGGTTATGTGCATATAACTATTTAAATTAACAAGAAGCCTTTGATTTTAAAATTATGAGTCACAATTATAAATATCAGGAATGAAGTGACCATTCTATGAAACTTTTTGTGTTTCTCTCTAAAGTGAAAAGCAAATTATTGATAAAAATTCTCAAAATAGAATGAGGAACTGATGACCGATGGTATCGAACCTTGTAACTCTCGCATGCAAAGCATGCTCTATACCAACTCCTAAAACAACGGTTAAGAGCATCGTAAAAAGTCATTATTTCAACATATTTTTAAATGGTTGTGGAAATACAACGATAAAAGCTTCACACCGTATCATTAGAATCTACATATTTTCAAGCATACATAGATGTTTACTATACGAGTATACGAGAACGACTTAGGTTAGATCATATCTTCCACTCCACGATCCATATATGCTTTAACTTACAATATATCCAAACACACACCCAAATTATTATCTTTCAGCTACAAGTGGAGGTTTATTGGAGACCACTAAAAACAAGCTAAATCACTAGACACGTTCTCGTCATTTTTTTAGTCAATGTTTCTAAAAAAGGTTAAATCTTAGTCGGGGAAGAAACATACTTGCGTTTACTTAAAAGAAAAATAGTCATATCGTCCACTGTTTACTTAAAAGAAAAATAGCATTTTTAGCAGCTAGTACTACCACTTGTAGTTTTCCTCGACACTGACTGGATATGTGGCTTGTGAAGCGTCCAACCCGTCCTGTATATACTACAATATGTCATGGCCTGCAATATATATTGTACATTTGTACATATTTGCAAACATAAATTTTGAAAAGAAATGTATACAATACGAGGACATCTCCAAAGGTCAAGATACTGATCTAAAGTAAATGTACCAAAAGATTAACATAAAATGACTTCGGTTTAAAAAGTATAATAAAAGTTAGTAAAAAAAATATTGATATTCAAGATAGTGAGTTTCAAAACTTGTACCTCTCAAATGCAAGGTAATTCTACTTTTAAAAGTTGTTTTGTAAAAATTAAAAGAATATGTCATCCGTGGGGCTCGAACCCACGACCACGTGCTTAAAAGGCCCGCGCTCTACCAACTGAGCTAGAACAGCTGCTTACGGTAACTAAACAGTGAAAGTAATAAAAATAGCAACTTATGCGTAATTGGTGATTATTGTTTACCTGGGTGTTGGCACGAACCGAAAACAAAAAACCAAACTGAATTAGATTTTTTTATTTTCGGTTTGTATATGGTTTTTTGTAAAAAGTGAACCAAATTAAAAATCAAATTTTTGTAAGTGTATTTTTTAATATAATTAGCCGTCTATAAATGTCATGTTCTTGATAAATAAAAGTCCCTTCATTCTAAGCTTGGTTAATGGTGGTCGCAACTTTATATTGAAACTCTATTTGGAAGAATGAAAGGCGTTTGGTGTTGTGGTATTTGGAAAAACAATGCTCTTTCGTGCTATATAAAATTGACATTTCAAGTTTACCACATTGGGGAGGTGTAGGAGGTTGGTATAGAGCTTGCTTTGCATAAGGAGGATTTCGACGTTCGATACCAACGTTTCGCCGTTTCCTCATTTTATTTGAGATATTTTTAAAATTATTTATTTTTCACTTTCTAGATAAAAACAAAAGGTTTCTTAATTCTAGTTTATATTACCGCCAAATCGATGCGATTTCATATATTTCAACTCGCAAACCTTTTATGTAAAACAACATAAAGTTTTTTGTTTGATGTTTTAAGTGGTTGTTTCTTATGCCCACAAAGTGTTTAATGTTGTTGAGAGATGAGTAACAAATATTGTTAATTTTATAATTTGTTATGATTTCTTTTACAGGTTCTGTTTCTTTTGTTTTTCTGAGGTTGTCTCAAGATACAATATTGGTTTCTTTTGTTTCTAAATCTTTTCTATATAAGACTAATAATTTAAGTATCTTACATAGGAGAGCTGTGGCGTATTGGTAACATGACATGTTTGCTAATGTTAAAGGTACGGTGTTCGACACCAATAGACTATCTTTTCCCTTTTTTAGATTTTACAAAAATGGTTCAATTTTCACGTTTTAGCAATAAATTTTAGATTTTGTTTGTACCATTGTCATACCGGTTAAACCTCTCGTAGATGGTTAAACTTAAATGCTTTGTTTTATCGACACATTATCTAGCTGGGTTCAAGTTCGAGTCTAGAATATCCATTGTATATTGTACCAAACTCAATATTATTATTCGTTCAGTGATTCAGTAATTAAAACTCTTAATGAGAAACTCAATATTATTTTCCTAGCTTAATATGACGATGGAAGATTGGAGTAGGTTGACTTGCTGAATAATGAAAAAGATACCTGCAGTATGATGTTATTGGTTGAAGATATATTATTGATCTCAATGTTATCGTTCATAGCCTTGAGTTTGTGTCTCGAAACAATTTTAATGTTATCTCCTAAATTGCGCGAGTGCATGACTCTTGGCTACTATGAGAAAAGCAAACTGACCAACACTATATTGGTCAATGTGAGTCAATCTGCAAGTTAGTATGCTGATATATATACAGTACATATGATTATGTAGCAGGCATTATTCACCAATTTATTCGCCTATTTGTTATAGATGGAACCTGGTTTAAGACAAGTACAATGAGGCTTTGGAGCAGATGTTTTAGTATTTACCCCTGACCGAGGACATAATTTCGCAAGGTATGCAAACATTTATATCAGATATGGTCCAAAACGAGGACAATTTGGTCGATTGCGTGCTTTATGTAGATAGTTCTTTTGTTTCCATTATGCATTTATAATGCTCTGTATATAAATTTGATAATTTAAGTATTTCATAGGAGGTGGATGTAAAAGATGGTATAACGTTGGCTTTGCATGTGTGAAGATCACGGTCCGATACCATCAGAAAGCATTCATCTCTTTTTATTTTTGATAATTTTTTATAGAAAAAGGTTTTCAAGTTTAGTTTTTACGATTGCAACATCTTAAAAGCACTAGGAACCGTCGTGCCGTTGGGTGGTGCCATATCAATTCTGGTGCCATAGCAAGTTTAGAGGGAGTGGTGATTTGTGGTGCCATGGGGTATTTTTTGTGTCATAGAGGGTATATACCCTTAGATTAAAAAAAAATCAATATAAGCGTGGGCTGGTGGCTTTGGCACCAGAGGACGGAGTGGTGCGCCGTTCTATTTTGTCGCGCGGTTGGATGGCGCCAGCCAACCAGACCACCGTTCCAACTGTTCTAAAATTCTTGATACATGTTTAAATATTAGTTAGGACATTTTTTGCTCGACTTAAGTGACGTTTTGTGCGAACGAGTGCGTTTTTTTAAACTCGCATGGAATTTTCTTGTCTTATTAAACAAAGAAAAATGTAGCTAAGTCGGTACCTACTACTAAAAAATATATGAATTCATTGAAGAAATTTTGTAAATGAGTGGACACGAGTTCGAGTTTTTGCTGGTACAAAAAAAAAGAGCACGTGAGATCAAAATATTGAACTGCTAATCTACAAAATTTAGCTCAACTTTATAATTTCTGACTCTATAACATTTGTCAATGTCCCCGTATAAAATTTGTGTTCTCTATTACATTTTATAGCATGAAAGATTTTATTTTATAAAATGTTATAAACAACATTAGTTTTATAAGGCTGAGTATTCTCGACCGTCTATCGAACCGGGTCTGATAACCGGACCAAACCAAATGTATTTCGGTCAGATCATTGGCCCACGGTTTGCGTTATATTCGGCTTTTCAGTTAATCCGGTCGGGTCCACTTCGGTTTTACAAAAGACTGACGGTTATGCTTTGTAGGGCCGGACTGGATCGAAGACTAGACCAATCTCGACTGGATCAAAGCATTTCGATCCGATCTCGATCCTTGTAATTTGGGTTTCTCGGTCTTTGGTCCGGAGTTTCAACGATGAGGTCTGTTCTTTGGCCAATGCTCAGTCCTAGATGTAACAGTTGATATGGAGCTGGCTTTGCATGCAAATGAATGGTATCACTACTTTCTAATCTTTTTTTCAGAATTTTTAAAATTGGTTTTTAAATTTAGTTGTCTTTTATATTTAAGATTTTTTTAAATAGTTTATTTTCACTTTTTACAGAAAAAAATGTTTTAACTTTAGTTTGTATGGTGACCATTTACAATGTTCTGCATATGAATTTGATAAGTTAAGTATTTCACAATGTAGATGTGAAATATGGTATAGCGCTGCCTTTGCATGTGTGAAGATCACGGTTCGACACCATCGACTACATTCATCACCTTTTATTTTTAAGAATTTTTTAAAATGTTCATTTTTCGCTTTCTACAAAAAAATAAAAAGTTTTTCAAGTTAAGTTTGTACGATTGTCAAACCTGGTGCGACTTCTTAGTTAATACGTGTTTAAATATTATCCGGGACATTTTTCGCTCGACTTAAGTGACGTTTTGTGCGTGTTAGTATTAGTGTCAAGTCTAGTTACGTATGCGATAAGTAGGAGGTACCTAAGTGCACTTTTCTTAATGTACTATGTTTTGAGTCGGATTTGGGTTGCAACCCAATCCTAGGTCGGTTAGGATTACCCCTCATCTCTATAAATAGAGATGAGGGGTGAAGGACTCGTTACACCGTAGCTTCTTATTCTTTCATGTAATCGATTCGATAATATTAATAAAGTTAATCGTTCGGTTACCTTGTCATGTCGTTCGTCTGGGTTTAGTTTATTGCAACTCTGCGATCCTTCTTTACAGTGGTCTAGGTTTCCGCATATCGATCTTCGGGTTGTTGGTGGTATCGATTCCAACAAGTGGTATCAGAGCTGCGGTTATTGTGGTCTTGAGGTTCGAGGGCTAGATCGATCTGTTGTTCGAGCTAAGAATCGATTTTCGAATTGATTTTTTGAGTTGCAGGTCCAGAGGTTGAAGACGGGCGGAGAAGACGAAGGTCGTTGTAATATTTATCAATATCACGTGAAGAAGCAATAAAGATAAGGGGTTGCTTGTTTAGTCACGTGGGATATTTTAAACAATTGGTTGTGGTATTCGTTTAAAAAAAACGGATAAGGTGGACTTTTTGTTCACAGATTGTTTCTAATATAAAGATTATTGAATTATAATAATCCTTTTTTGGTAAATCTTATTAAAACGAAGGTTTTTGTTGCGGGTTTCTTGTGGTTCAAGTTTGATCGTGGTTTGCTTGGATTTTTCAAGTTTGCGATCGGGTTTGCTTGTACGTAATCGAGGTTTAGAGTTATTCTAATTAAATCGATTTGCAAGAAGGGTTTTTTACGCAACAAGGGTGAAAGAATATGTCGTCGATAGCGAAGTTTGACGTCGAAAAATTCGACGGGTCTAATGACTTCGGGTTGTGGCGTGTGAAGATGCGGTGTCTATTAATTCAACATGGTTGGGAGGCTGCGTTAGATCCATTCCCGGATACCATGACGGACGCTCAAAAGATTGCGGCGTTGAAGACGGATGTCTATAAAAAAGCACACAGTGCCTTACTCTTATGCTTGGATAACAAGGTGTTGAGGGAAGTCAACAAAGAAAATTCTGCTGCGGGTGTTTGGTTAAAGTTAGAAACTTTGTATATGACAAAGTCTTTAGCCAACAAGTTGTACTTGAAGAAGAAGCTGTTCACTTTCTACATGCATTCAGGTAAGAAATTATCTGAACATATAGATGAGTTTAATAAGTTGATCGGTGACTTGGCGAACATAGACGTTGAAATTGATGACGAAGATCAGGCACTCATGTTACTTACATCATTATCGTCCTCGTATGATAACTTTGTGGAGACATTACTTTATGGAAGGGAGTCGCTCTCTTTGGAAGATGTCTTGTCTACCCTCAATTCACGGGAGTTGAAGAAGAGGACAGATACAAAGGATGATGGTGATGGGTTATTTGTAAGGGGAAGGCCGGAGCATCGGGGTAATCAAGGACGTGGTAGTTCGCGATCAAAGTCAAAGGGTAAAGGAACTTATAAACAGAAGTGTTACATATGCTATTCTGAGGATCACCTTAAGAAAGACTGTCCAAAATGGAACAAGAAGAAATCAACTGGCTTTGTCAACAAGAATGCAAAACAGGACGCTGGGACGTATTCTAAGGGTTATGACAATGGTGATTTGTTGATGGCGGTGAGTGAGGAAAGGTTCTTAGAGTGGATCATGGACTCTGGTGGTTCCTATCACATGACGCCTAGGAGGGACTTCTTGTTTGATTTTAAGGAGCTTGATGGTGGTATGGTTTTGCTCGGTGATAATAGAGCATGCGCCATCAAGGGGATAGGGAAGGTGAGAGTACAGATGAAAGATGGTTCAAGTTTTGTGCTTGAGAATGTGCGTTACATTCCCGAGTTGAAAAGAAATTTGTTATCTTTGGGCACTCTGGATCGAGAGGGCTATACCGTGAAGTTGCATAATGGAAGAGTAAAGGTGATCAAGGGTTCTTTGATGGTTTTGTCAGGAACTTTGAAGGAAAATTGTGTGTACTCCTTGGATGGTTGGGCTGAATCAAGTGAAGCTAGTGTCGGTATAGAAAAAAAGGAAAGTCTTGCGCAGGTGTGGCATAAACGCCTGGGTCACATTAGTGAAGCAGGCTTGAATGAACTCAAAAGAAGAGAGGTGCTGGGGAAGGAAGGTCTAGGTAAGCTCGAATTCTGTGAAAATTGTGTTCTTGGAAAATCGACCAGGGTGAGTTTTGATCGAGGTCAGCACACAACAGAGGGAGTTATAGACTATGTCCATGCGGATCTCTGGGGTCCTTCTCGGGTGGAATCGATGAGTGGTTGTCGTTACTTCTTATCGATTGTTGATGATTATTCGAGGAGGGTTTGGGTTTATTTTCTTAGACACAAGAGTGAGGCATTCAGCAAGTTCAAGGAGTGGAAGCAGTTGGTAGAAAACCAGACAGGTAGAAGACTGAAGAAACTTCGAACGGATAATGGTTTGGAGTTTTGTAATCAGGAGTTTAATAACTTGTGCAAGGAGAGCGGGGTAGCAAGACATTTGACGGTTGCTGGAACTCCACAACAGAATGGTCTAGCTGAACGAATGAACAGGACGCTCTTGGACAAGGTTAGGTGTTTACTGATTCTGTCTGGTTTGCCAGAATCATTCTGGGCTGAAGTAACGGTGACGGCAGCATATCTGATCAATAGGTCTCCATCTAAAGCATTGGAGAAGAAGACACCTATGGATTTATGGTCAGGACATCCGGCGAATTACGAGATGTTGAAGATATTTGGTTGCGTTGCTTATTCACACGTGAATCAGGGGAAGCTCAAGCCTAGAGCTATAAAATGCATATTCCTGGGGTATCCTGAGGGTGTGAAGGGATACAGATTATGGAGGTTGGATGATGTTAAACCGAAGATAATCATAAGCAGGGATGTGGTCTTTAATGAGAGCCTTATGTATAAGGATACTCTCAAGGGTGCTGGTGCTGCAGATTCTGTGAAGGAAATTGAGTTTGAGGTGGAACTTCAAGGCAGTGGGGTCGAACCAACTGTGGATCCTCATACTGGGGTAAATCCAGGGAATGAATATGAGGATCAAGTTGAAGATGCAGTAGATGCAATGCCTCAACAACAGAATCTGGACAACTATGTTCTGGTGCGTGATAGAGCTAAGAGAACAACTACTAAACCTGCAAGGTATAGGAATGAAGGTAATGTATCATTGTCTAGATCATCAGGGTCTAGGGAAGAAGATGATATTACGGCTTATGCGTTTGCTATTGCTGAGGAAGACGATACACATGAACCAATCACATTCCAGGAGGCGATTAATTCATCTGATAAGGATGAGTGGGTTCGTGCTATGGAGGAAGAGATGAGTTCTTTAAAGAAGAATCATACTTGGGAGCTGGTCGATCAACCACGTGGTCAGAAACTGGTAAGCTGCAAGTGGTTGTATAAGATTAAGGAAGGGATTGAATGCGTTCAGAAACCAAAGTATAAAGCAAGGCTGGTAGCTCGGGGTTTCACACAACGAGCAGGGATTGACTATAATGAGGTATTCTCACCCGTGGTTCGACATACATCTATTAGGGTGATTCTCTCATTAACTGCTTGTGAAGATTACGAGTTGGAACAACTTGATGTGAAGACGGCGTTTTTGCATGGTAATCTTGAAGAAACCATTTATATGAGGCAGCCGCTTGGTATTGAAGAAGGAACGGGCAACAAGGTATGTTTGTTGAAGAAATCCCTTTATGGTCTTAAGCAGTCTCCAAGGCAGTGGTACAAACGGTTTGATGTGTATATGATCAGCAATGGGTTTAGCCGTAGCAACTATGATAGTTGTGTTTACTTCAAGGAGTTTGCACCAGGTATGTACATATATCTACTGCTGTATGTAGATGATATGTTGATTGCTTGTAAAAGCATGTCTGAGATCGAATATACCAAGGGACTGCTGCGGAAAGAGTTTGATATGAAGGAACTTGGTCCAGCTAGGAAGATACTTGGTATGGAGATTGTCAGGGATAGGGGTAACCGAACCCTGAAGGTGTCTCAGTCAGGATATGTGCGGAAAATTCTGAATAACTACAGAGTGGATAATGGCAAGTCGGTCTCTGTGCCATTGGGAGCACACTTCAAGGTGTCTTTGAAGGATTGTCCGTCGAATGACTAGGATGTGGAAAGAATGAGTAAGGTCCCATATGCGAATGCTGTAGGTAGTTTAATGTACTTGATGGTTTGCACTGGACCAGATATTGCGTACGATGTTAGCATTGTGAGCAGGTATTTGGCGAATCCAGGTTAAAATCACTGGGAAGCGGTGAAGTGGATTTTGAAGTACTTGAAGGGCACGGCTGATGTAGGTCTAGTGTATGGTAGAGATCAAGGGAAGCACGTGGATGTTGACGGTTTCGTGGATAGCGATTATGCTAAAGACCCTGACAAGGGTAGGTCGATAACCGGGTACGTGTTTATGGTACATGGCTGTGTTGTGAGTTGGAAAGCAACTCTGCAGCATGTTGTTGCATTGTCTACTACAGAGGCGGAGTATATGGCGCTTACAGAAGCTGTTAAGGAAAGCATTTGGCTTAAAGGTCTACTAATCGAGCTGGGAATAAACCTAAGGTCAGTGGTTGTGAATTGTGATAATCAAGGGGCGATTCATCTCTCAAGAAATGCAATGTTTCATGAGAGGACGAAGCATATCAACGTGAGGTATCACTTCATCAGGGAGATCGTAGAATCTAAAGAGATTGAAGTGGCAAAGATAGGCACGGAAGATAATGCAGCTGACGCTTTCACAAAGGTGGTTCCAGGTCCGAAGTTCAAGTATTGCATGGAGATACTTGGAGTCGGGGCTAACTAGTCTTGTCACTAAGGTGGAAATTGTTAGTATTAGTGTCAAGTCTAGTTACGTATGCGATAAGTAGGAGGTACCTAAGTGCACTTTTCTTAATGTACTATGTTTTGAGTCGGATTTGGGTTGCAGCCCAATCCTAGGTCGGTTAGGATTACCCCTCATCTCTATAAATAGAGATGAGGGGTGAAGGACTCGTTACACCGTAGCTTCTTATTCTTTCATGTAATCGATTCGATAATATTAATAAAGTTAATCGTTCGGTTACCTTGTCATGTCGTTCGTCTGGGTTTAGTTTATTGCAACTCTGCGATCCTTCTTTACAGTGGTCTAGGTTTCCGCATATCGATCTTCGGGTTGTTGGTGGTATCGATTCCAACAGTGCGAAGGCGATTACTTTTTGTTAAACTCGCATGAAATTTCCTTGTCTTATTAAAAACTGAGAGATTTAGCTCGGTGCGTACCCATTTCTGTAAAATCGTTAAGTTTCTTAGAATAAAGTTTATAAACACATATACATGGTGATGAGTTCGAGTACCTGCCAGTGCCAAAAAAAAGCACTCGAGATGAAAATATTAAAACCGCTAATCTACACATTTAGCTCAGCTCCACTTTTGCGCCATGATTATCTCAACCTGGTCAAATTTTTGTCAAGTTACGCTATACAAGCAAACTGCTAATTTCCAGAAACTATAAATAGAAACTACCGTATCAAGTGAGTCAACACCAAGTTTGACAATTTTGGTTGCTTGGCGACAGTTGTTTGTACGTACTATCTTCAAAGACTGTCTAGTTGATCCAAAAACTATAATAATATATGTAATTATTTCTACGATGTCATACTCTCCAAATCCTTTCGTTTAGAACATAATTACGTACAGGGGCGTACCCACATGGGAGCTGGGTGTGTGGCACGGGCTACACCTGATTTTAGGTCACGAAAGGTAAATTTGTTAAAAAATAAGGCTTTTCACGATACGTGCAACACTCATTTTTACGTAATGTAAGACAACCTTAATACTAGTAATCATAGAAAAAAACTGTGCAACACCCTATTATAAGTTCTGGGTACACCAGTAATTACATAGTATATTATTAACAAAGAGATATATATTTTGAGGCTCATAAGACTTCAATGCAAAGATATCATTTCTGATTCTAAATTTTGTTTTCGTATTTGTTGATTTTAACACTTCATATATATTATCAGTTAAATAATTTAAATAACAGAAATAACTTGAATGGAAGGGTTAATGGGATGGTACAACAATGACTTTGTACTCATGAGGTTCGTGGTTCGATGCTGACTATCCAGTAACCCCTTTCGTTTTATTTTTTTTCTTCTAGCTCGCTCGATTGTACTACGTGTCAGACTTATATAAGCAGTTTTAACATCAGCAGCATCTTGAACTATGGAGACGTTCTCAGCTTCAGTTTCGCCAATAGAATCCAAAGCCATCATTGTCCTGTAAAAAGTCGAGCAAGTCTTTTCAATAAGCAAAATTCTTGTTTTCAATAAGCAAAACTGTATTTGATAATTGCTTGGCAAATAAATGTTTGCACCATCTTCAAAGTCTCGAGAGCTCAGGAGCCTGTAAAAGTTAATGTAACAAGGCACACCTTACTATTACCATTAGACAAACTTGGATGCGTTTAATCAATAGATATATGTCTAAAGTTTTGTACAAAATATTCAACAACATTGCATCCCGATGAAGTATGATATGAGGGAGCGGAGCGATGGTAATATAGTCGCATCGTCGGCTTGCAAAAGACATGCGGAAAAATGTGTGGATATAAATGTGATGTTCTCGATTAACATAAGCTTTTTCATATCAAGCTTGTGTTTGTCCTCCAACCTCACTTTTAACGTATCTTTCTTTCATCATGTTAATGATAGTCGCGACTTTATGTTACTACTCTATAAACTTTACACGGAAAAAGGCGAGGACTTCTGCCTTTTTACTATGTTTTCTATATCAAAATTACATTAATATTAATATTAATAGTTGCTTTATTTCTTAGGAGGAACATGCAAGCAGTGACGGACCTTGAGGGTTTTACTTGGGAGGGCCAAAATAGTTAAATGTTTAAAATTTTGTTTTTGCATCGATAAAATTTAGACTATCGCAAGTAAGTCATATACTACTTGAATTTTAATTGCTTTTAAAGGATTAATCATCTAAAAAAAAATATCAATCAATTTTCTAAAGTAAAATATATGTAAATTTGGACCCCACAAGTAAATTGTAATGTGTACTACATATAGTATTAATAGTAAATTACACGATTCGTTCGTATGGTTTGCGTTGACTGACGTCGTTCGTCCCTTGACAAAAAAGGTTGCACCGTTCGTCCTTAACTTTGAAACCTTTTTCACCGTTTGTCCCTCGATTTAACTGGCCCCACAATTAATCATTAAGTTGTTTAACGACAAAGGTAATTATGTCTTTACCTATCTCAAATCCACCATTCCCAGCCACAAACATCTTCATCTTCATTTCCATCACTACAAGTCTACAACCACCATTATCTCATCTTATTTATCATTTTCTCAAAAACATCACTAAATCAAAACACCTAATTCAAATAATTTAAAAAATTTAAATCAAACCCCAACTTAAAATAAACATATACCTCGGTTAAAATCTACACAATCAATTGTTTCTTTTTTTTAAATCTTGATAAATCAATTTTTTACACCATCTCTCTCAACAGTTTTTACAACTTATATCCCAACACTTAATTTATACAAATGTTTGGGTTTTTGGTGCGGAATGTATAGCCAACAATTAAGGGGATTATATTACAACAAATATGCGCATAAAGTTGAAAACAAACACCCGCCAAATGATTTTACAGATGATAACAGCCACGACGTAAGATGATAACAGCCACGACATAGCTTGTGGTTCAAGGTACATATACATACGTAGTAACTTAAAATCAAAACCCCAACTTAGCAGTCCGTACACCCCGATCGTAATATACCCAAATGAAAATCAAAACCCATTTAAAAAAAACCCACTTCTTCATCCTAAATTCCTAATATGAGAAATATTTATTTTTATTGTAGATCTAGGTATTCTTTAACGCCACTAGGTATTATTATTATTATTAGATCCTTCAATTTGAGAAGAAGGTAAAGAAGAAGAAGTAGTATGAGTGTTATTTTTGTTGTTTTAATAAGGTCAAATTGAGATGGAATGGATATAACATATAACGTGTTTTGATGAGGTCAAGTGACCTGGGTATTTTTAAGATCCAAACTTTATGTATTCATTTGAAAATCAAATCTCAAATATATATCTAAACTAAATACCTAAGTCGAATATATTCACTTGAAGAGCAATACTCATACTTGTCACCAGTCTCGTTAAAAATACACAAGTTTACAGTAAAAATAAATATTGTTGATATTAGGATGAATATACAAACGAGATATGCAGCAACAAGAAGATAATGATTGTTGTGAATCGTGATGATAATATAAAGATAAGTTAAGAAGAAGAATATGAATTTGTTAAAGATAGTGGTGAGTTTTTATTAGGTTAAGAGAAAAAGTAAAGGCAAAATAATAATATAATAGAAAAGACAAGAATACCTTTATGTGAAAATGAGTTAATAATCGTTTGTTGGCTCAATTAAAGTGAGGGACAAACGGCGGAAAAAGTTTCAAAGTTAAGTGCGAACGGTGCAACTTTTTTGGTCAAAGGACGAACGACGTCGGTCAACGCAAACCATAAGGACAAATCGTGTAATTTACTCTAGTATTAAATTCACCCTTAAAGAAAAAACATAATAAATGAAATACTTACTGTATTACTTACTCTATCCTCTTTCCTCAAATGGTTTATCTTCTTCATTGCATTTTTCAGAAAAGCTTCATATTTGTGATCTACATCTACTTGTAAGTTTCATATCTAATAACTTCAACTTTTGGGAGGGCTGGTGCCCTCCCCTGCCCCTTATAAGGTCCGCCGTTGCATGCAGGAGTTGGTAAAGAGTTGGTTTTGTAAAAACTTTGAACGAGTGTTGCTTTTTCAATGAGGTCGCGTAATCTTAGTCATAAATGCTCACTTTATCCGTGTGACCTAAACAAAAAAATCATATTTGTTTTTTTAGTCTTTCAACTAAACGGGGCCATTTCCGACACGATATGATAAACTACACGAACTCGACACGAAGTTAAACAGTTTGGGTTCACGATTAATATGTTTGGGTCAAAAACAGGTCGACCAGTATAAACCCGTTTAATATATTGGGTGTCTTTGGGTTGAATAAGTATTAAATACGTCAACAGTTGAACTCGTTTAAGTATATATAAGCCTCAGAAAATAGAATATATATAACTTGAATCTTATGTTAGATTTGGCTTACACGTATTTTGTTATATATGTAGTTAATAGAGGTGAATTACGATTATAACTTATAACATTTTTGCATAGCTATTTGTATAATATGTTTATCATCTTTTACATCCACATACCACTTTTTTATTTAAATTAGTAGTTAAATTGATAAACTACCAACGGTATTGACCGTTTGACCTATTTACATAAATATGTTAAACGGGTTATACATGCTATGCGGGTATGAGTTAGAATTTAGTTTTTTGTTTTTGACATGATTAATAAGTCGTGTTTAGGTAGAGATTATGATAACCCACCAACTCATAATCCGAACATGTTAATACGAACACGACTAGATAGTCACCGCTACTTTCAATAATTAATTAAGCATTATGGATGTTTTTACAATTTTCTATTTTCTATATATAAAATTAATAATATAAGTATTTTACATAGGGGAGTTGTGGCTTATTGGTACATGACATGTTTGCTAATGTTAAAGGTAGGGTGTTTGACACCGATACACTATCTTTCCGCTTTTTTCTAGATTTTTACAAAAATTGTTCAATCTTTACTTTTTAGACAATAAATTTCAGATTTTGTTTTTACCATTGTACCATTGCCAGGCTGGTTAACAACTAGAAGCATGAACCTCGAGTAGACGGTTGTACTTAAACTTTTTGTTACTCGACACATTATCTAGTTGGGTTCAAATTCGAGTCTAGAGTATCCATTGTATTATGTATATTGTGCCAAAGTCAATATTATTATTAATTGAGTGATTCAATAATTAACACTCTTAATCCGAAACACAATATTATTTTCCTAACTTAATATAACGGTGAAAGATTCGAGTTGATGTGGTCCAAAACCATGACAATAGCATTCATAGCCTCATAGGATCTTCACTGATGTTAACACGAAACTATGTACGCTCAAACAACTTGGATCATATGATTCATTCTAAATGTGACAATAGCATTTGCAAAACAAAAAGATGCCCAAATGTACATTTTCAACATTTGCAAATGTTTAAATCATTTTAACACCAAATATAATTTATAATTTTTTTTACTAGTTTAGTTATTTGATACTTTAATCCCTAAACGTGACAATAGCATTTGTCATCTTCTTATAATTGGGCTATTGTTTTTTTTTTGCTCTATTGGGCTCCTATTGGACCCAACCATAACAGTGTACGGTTAACCAAAACATGGCTCAACTTTTGGCAGCGTAAATAGAGGTAAGATGTAGACAGAGTATGCCTTTACCTTTTGGAATCCCGCAGGTAAGGAAACTGCTTTATTTTTTCTTAAATTCATTCATTTATTCATATATTTATTTTATAATTAAAATAATAATAATATTATTATCTTCGAAAGCATGATAATGAAAGGATATCAAGACACTGAAAGATAAAGGAGAAAGATACGACGGCAAGCAAGTAGCACGTAACGAAGCAAAAAAAGCAACAAACCAAGTACGTATTATATGCATCAGTCAAGAAACGCGAAGACATGCAAAAGGAGCAAACACAACCACCGAGCAAAGATGTATCACTAAATACAGCCAAAATATATAAGACCTAAAAGAACTACCAAAGAAAAGCAACGCCATAAGCACCAAATACGTCAACCATACAAAAAACAAGGAAAGAAGAGGGCGCATACAAGAGAAGCAAACATACCACTAAGGGTGTCGAAAAAGTTGACCGGAACTCGAATAAGCCTATTCGGGTCGGGTTACTCAGGTTCAAAAACGTATTGGGGTCAAATCGGATTGACCCGAGTTCTAATTAGGCTAGGGTTCAAGTTTATACTTTTTAGCCTTGACCCGAATTGACCCGACCCGATTTGACCCGACTCGAATAGACATTTTTTAATACACGGGTTGACCCGAAGCAGAATTGACCTGACCCAAATTGATCCGACCCGAACTGACCCGAGTATGATACCACTTAGGGGTGTGATCGGGTTGACCCGGTCGGGTTTGGGTCAACTCGGGTCGGTTCAACTCGGGTTGAGAATATAAAATCATACCCGAACCTGAGCCTAATTAAAACTCAGGTCACTCGGGTTCGGGTCAATTCGGGTCGGGTCAACTTGGGTCGTGTCAACTCGGGTTCGGGTCAACTCGTGTTTTGGTCAACCCGATTATAAGTAAAAACTTTAAAAGTGGTTTATTTAAGTAAATTTACAATGTAAAAAGTGTTAATTGAGTCGGGTCAAGTTGGATTGGTCGGATTCGGGTCAATTCATGTCAAGGCTTAAAAATATAAACCCGAACCCGACATATTTAAAATTCGGGTCAATTTGGGTCAACCCGAATTGACCCGTTTTTACCCGAGTGACCCAACCCGAATTAGCTTATTCGGGTTTTCTGGTGAGGTCGACTTTTTCGACACCCCTATACACAATGGTAAGCGAGAAAATGACAAACAAAAGGCAGACCCAAAAAACATAATAGGGAACTGCACAAATGAGCGAAAGAAAAATGGCCAACAAAGGACGTTACAACATAACCCAAGGAGGACCCAATGCAACCGGGGCACACGACGGTCTACAACACACCTAGAATATGTTTTTTTAGTAATAAATCCACTAAAAACAATATTGTCCCAGTGAGCTCTTTTAATTTTTGGTCACCTCTGAAAACTATATAACATGTGTTTCGGGTCAAAATGTGTTAAACGTGTCTCAAACGGGTTACACGTGTACACGATTAATAATTGGGTTATGCTTGAATAGAGATTATGATAATACTGAACTCGAAAAAGTTAACACGAACACGACTAGATAACCACACTTACTTTCATACTAGAGTATTGTGGATGTTATTACAATGTTCTGTATATATAACTAAAAATTTAAATATCTTATAATAGTGAGACGTGGCTTATTGATAGAGAGCATGCTTCTAATGTGGGAGGTGCCGCATTCGACACCATTAAGTACATTTCGTTTTTTTATTTTTGAAAAAATGTTTTCACTTTCTAGACAAAAGAAAAAGTTTTTTAGATTTGGTTTGTACCATTGCCAGACCAAAGCATGATTCATTCGAAATGTGACAATAGCATTTGCAAAATAGGAAGATGCCAAAATGAACATTTTTAACATTTGCAAATGTTTAATTCATTCTAACACCAAATATAATTTACACCTTTTTTTTACTAGTTTAGTTCTGTTACTGTAACGTAGTGCATGATTTAAATTTCAAGGTTTATGTTTCACGGGCGACAGTTGCTTGGTTTGTAAAAGCTTCCTTAACAAAGCACGCCCTACTAGCATTAGACTAACTTGGATAAGTTGCATCGATAGATACATGTTTAAAGGGTCTGCTTTCAAAATACATGCCGAAGATGTGTGTGGGTGTTAATGTCATGTTCTCAATAAACATAAGCTCCTTTATATCAAGCTTGTGTTTGTCTTCCAACCTCGATCATTTTTGGTGTATCTTTCATTCATCTTTTTAAAGATAGTCACGACTTTATATTGCGACTCTAGAACCTCAAGGAAAGATGCCCGGACCTGATTACATCATAGATTTTACAATGTTCTCCATATAACTTCAATAATGTAGCAAATTCATAGGTTTGGATTGGATGGGTTGGTAGAGTTTGGCTTTGCTTGCGAAAGGTCTTGCCTTCGATACTTGCCTTTTCAACCACTCTTTTTATTTTTGAGAATTTTTCAAAAATTGTTCGTTTTTCAATTTTTAGACAAAAGAAAAGTTTCTCAAATTTAGTTTTAGCGATCGCCAAATTGGTGCGATTTCATAGAGGTTTCAACAAGTGTTTAAAACTAAATGGAATGTTTATTGGGAGACCAAAATAACCCTCCTTTAAAAACAAAGCAAAGAAAGAGAACAAGAGGAGGTTGTTCTCACAGATTATACAGATTATGCAACTGGTATGGGTCTCGGGTCAAGTTGCAGGCATATCTGAAGACAACAAAAATTGACCAACATTATTCGCCCTTTGACTTAGATCCTCTGCTGATTGCATGCTTCCTATGGGCTTACGGTTGTTGCAAATAAATTACATCACTCTTAAGTTAGCATTCACTTGTATTTGAGATAAACAAAATAATGATACTAAGATCAGACTTACCTCTTGAGCATTCACTTGTATTTTAAGTTAGACTACGTCTAGTAATCTAAGCTTTAGATTTATATGCAGTAGTTGAGTTACTGGTAACATAAGTGCATGATTTGAATTGGTTTCAAGGTTCATGTTTCATTTTCATTTGCTCTTAATTAGCTTGTATCATGTACCGACAAATGTGTTAGTATATCAACATTGCTTGCTAAAGATAGTGCAAGATTCACATTTGCGACGTAGCAGGACAAACCCAGTATTTTACTAGTCACTACCACTCGTGGGTTGAATAAAATGATATGTACCCTCCACGACCTGGATTGAAGGCGGGTAGTAGAGTGTCTGGAATATCTTGTTTACTCCGCAGTAAACATCACATTTAAGATACACATGGGTGGTATATAAAAAGAACATAGAATGTCCTAAGCTAAGCTTAAGCAGTCTTTACCTTTTTGATTAGCACAGATGTTTAAAAGTAGGATACGAGCAGTGTCATAGAAAAACGTTTGCACCTAACGAGAACTTACCGTGTCAGCCATGATGGTCCACGATCTGGGTTGTTCATGTTGGTAAATAGTATCCTTTACATGTGAAATGAACTCGGTTCGATACCACGTGATTCATCTTAGTCCTTTTTATTTTTTAGAATTATTTTTTTCTCACTTTCTAGACAAACAAAACTTTTTTTCAAATTTAGTTTGTACGATCTCAAATCGGTGCGATTTCATAAAACTTTTTACATGTGTTTAAAAGATAATGAAAACGTTTTTTGCTAGACCGAAATAACTCTTCTTTTTTAAGAACGACGGCGATTATTTTTTGATACACCGACATGAAATTTTATTGTTTCCGTTAAACAAAGAGAACTTTTTTTAACTTCCATATTTCAAACAGAACTTTGTTTCGACTTATATATCGGCTATATATGTGTAACGAGGTTCCTTAGAGAAGTCATATATCAAAGCTGAGGAACAAGAATTCAAGAATTCTGCATAGGGGTTGGTGAAAGTTTATGGACTTAA
The DNA here is from genome assembly GCA_025667525.1 of Glebionis coronaria. Lineage (NCBI taxonomy): Eukaryota > Viridiplantae > Streptophyta > Magnoliopsida > Asterales > Asteraceae > Glebionis > Glebionis coronaria. The sequence goes on from CM046877.1 coordinate 640,989,363, forward strand.
AATTAATAGTCGTGAGATAGGATCGAACTCGGGATCACGGGATTGCACACATTACGTAAAGGGTTAATTTATTTATTAAATATATTTTATATATATTTATTAAATCAAACCAAAGGTTAACTAACGATCGTTGATAAATAAAAGTTAAGTTATAACGACCGTTATGGAATTAAATAGAAGCTAAAAGAAGAAGGAAAAATTACACAAACACCCCTTTAGGAGGGTGTTAATCGGCGGCAAGAAGAGGGGGCAAAGGGGAACATTGGTTTCCTAATTTGTTATTACTTGGAAAAGAAGTTTGCCAAGCCTATATAAACAAACCCCTAGCCTCATAATTTTTCAATCCCTCTCTCTCTTTTCTTCTTTGATCGCCGGCCACTCACAACCCATCTTAGGGTTTCGTTTGGTTTTCGATCAAGTCTATTTTATCTAGTCCTAGCCCCTCTCTAGGGTTGTTGGGTAGATATTCCATAAGCGTTGAAGCTCGGTTTGTTCGTGCTAGACTCACGGTTAACTCGCCGTATTACGTGTGTACAAGAACGTGATATAATCTTCCTTTAGATTATATTCTTGGTGGTGTTTGTGATAAACCCTAGTTGCCGTTCGTTCCGTCGTCTTGTGGATCTTGCTAGGATAAAAGTATGTAACCCTAATCTTGATTAATATAATTGTGTTAAATTAATGATGTTGTTAATCGCTTCCGCTATGCGTTCTTTGATCCATATTAGGGTTTTAAATAATTGTTATGAACTATATAAACCAACAGTGGCATCGAGAGCCGTTTTAACATGATTATAATTATCGAGATCTAAAGATTGTTTTAACTAATAATTGTTTTGAGTTAAAACTACATCTTTTTTTTTGAAAAGAAAATTTAGGGTTTTGGTTTTGTTTTTTTTCTTTTTTAAAATCCGATTAAAAAAAAGGTCGGTTTGTTTTGTTTTTTAGCCGATTAAAAAAAAATTAGTTTTTTTTGTGAAACCCTAAAATTGCATGTTTTGATCTTTAGATAATTACATGATTAATTGTTATGTCATGTATTTAAGGTTACGATCCGTAGTGATTTAATTAATTGTTAAGTGATTTGGGTGGAATTTTGATGAATTGCATGATTAATTGTTATGTTGTGTGAATTCATGTTTCGATCCGTAGAGATTTAATTGTTAAGATTATGTGGGAAATCCGTGATGAACATGCATGTTTTTCATGGATCATATGTTTTATGTGGTAATTGTTACGATTTTTGCTACATGCTTTATTCGTTTCAATAAATCTAAAATTAGGGAAGACTTTTATATGAGTATAAAAACCTAGATTTGATATTATTTATTGAATAAATCGTATGCATGTGGCTATTTGATTTATTTATTGCACATATAAATTGTTATTATGTGTTTATGATTTAGTTTTTCTTTGTACCTACTTGTTTTCATACGTTTTGTTTTAATTGTATATTGTAAACAAGGGTAATTTTTTACAAGAAAAAATAATATGGACTAAATCATATCAAAATAAATGAATTGTTTTGAGATCTAAATTACATATGATTTGCGTTGATTAGAACTGCAATAGCAACTTAACGGCCTACTCAATTTTGACAAACTATAAAGTGGGTATAACGCACCGCTGGTCATGTACCCGGTTAAGGAAGGAGGTGTTATGCTTCAGCGCTGACCAAATTCCCGGCTCGCCTGTGCGTCAAAATTGGAATTACCTACGGTTGTTATTGGTATAATTCTTTAAGGTTGATTTAACTACATTAATTCACATCCGAAACACAATGAATAAGGTTATTGCTTTGTGCTTTAGCTGAGTTCTAGAAAAAGTACGGTGTGAATTTAGTTGTGTGTAAAATCTTTAATTGGTTTAACCAATACCTCAACTTGCAAATATATGATGAACTTTTAGTCTCACCAAAAAGTTTACTAAACGTTTTTTTTATTAAACTTATGTTATGGAGATGTATGCATGCTTCTCCATACATGATTTTGACACCAAAATCTATACCCTAAAAAATTTAAGTCATATGCCCTCTAATTGACGAACACTTGAAGTTACAATTGTCGTCATATAAGATATCGGGCGCTGTTGTAATGGAGAGAAAACTTCATGAATGAATAAGATTGCACATGAAGGTTTTATGTTCTTTAGATTAGTCGACTTAATTGAGTTACTCAGTGAGATCTGGAAACTTAAGGCATAAAGAAGGGATGAAACATGTTTACAATGCAAAATGACTTCTGGCAATGTAAATCCCTTAAATGTCTAGAAATTGCAAATTTGTTTGTCAATTGTTCGATAAGTTACCATCTTGAATACTTTCATTGCTAGCAGATCAACTGATGTGATGAAATTATGTCAATTTGGGTTCTAGTTTTCAAGGAATATACTATGGTTATTATTACCGGGGAAATTTTATTTTCTTGAATGGTATTATCGAAAATACTAAAATTGAATTTTGTAAATTCTTTTGCAAATGTATTAATGCAACGTTACACCGTAAACGTGGTTTATTCATTTATTGATCTACAAACCATATGGTTGAGGATAGAGTCAATTTACAAATGAAAGATAAACCTAAAACTCTTTTTCATGAGTAAATAAGGAGTTATAAGGATTTTAGAAATGTCAAATTCAAATCCGTAACTCATAACAAACTTTAATAGTTAAGAAATTGCATATTTTGAGTTATTAAAAGTTACCGCTAATTGGTTATAAGGCAAACTAGCATATTTGTCTAGTAGTTGTGCTTTGACCATTTATAGGCACTACATACCATTGTGGGGTTGGTAGACCTATTAAGGAAGAAATTGCATGTCAAGTCTTTCAAGTTAAAAAGCATTTGATGGATAAGTCATCATTTACGAAGTAGAATACACTCTTAAACACTATGAGTAATTGTTGCGAATGTGTTTTTTCAAAAGTGTAAGAAAGTAAACACAACACTAATTATTTTCACCGATTATGAAACATTTTCAATGTTGTCAAGTTCAGTGGGAGAATTGTGTTGTATTACTGATTTTGAGTCTATTAAAACATTCTCTAAGTCAGTGGGAGTTACAAGCTTTGTTGTCTTGGTAATAACCCATGTTATCTTTAGTATGTCCTAAGATAATTACTTTCGAATTGTTGACACTAATATCTTCAAAGATAGTTATGTACTGATTCTTGTTGATTAAGTGGTTCTACATCTACTTGTAAAAGCTAATATATGTGAAACAATCATATTTTGTATAGACGAACGTTAGACGTGATGTTTATCTTATATATGAGGTTGTTCCATGCACAAGTGGGAGAAATGAACATTGTGTGCAAGAAACAACTCATAAAGATATGATTCTCTTGTCTTTAAGATAAGAGACTAACAATCTAATTAATATTTAGATCATGTGTCAATATGATTAAAAGACTACTTAAAAGTATATATATCATTCACTTTAAGAAACACTTGTTGTTTTGATTTAGTCATGTAAGAGCTTGGACTAAATTGTAAACTAAAGGGTAAAATATCCACATGTCGTAAGATCGGGCGTGGAATGTTTTGGAGTTTCTTAAAATTGACAAATTCCTGGAATGACATAAGATACATAGAGTAATCTTATACTACTAATGAAACCTAGTGGTGTTCATATAATAGTATAGGAGTGAATTAACTTGAAAAGATGAATGAAACCTAGTGGTGTTCATGATTTACTTTAGTTATACATGTTTATGATTTATTGTATAAAGTCACAAACACAAAGTCTTGGAAGACGTATAATATAAAGTAAGACGTTAATGTATTGTCTCTATTTCACTAAAGACATATACATGTAACGTGTAATGGACTTATAACTTTTATGAAGTGACTTTGTATTAAAATTACTTGAGTTATAAAGCATGCAAAATGGTTAGGAAATCTATTATACCATTAAGATGATTTAGTTGGTATACAAGTAAGCCTAAAGATATATATTTATCTTAAATATTGTTAAGATTAACTTACAATATTTCCCTAAATGAAAATACATCATTGTTATGGTATGTTCATTAGGAGAATCAAAATTCTCAATTTGATAGTGATGATTGATTCAAGATAACTATATCTTCCTTTTCTTCCAAAAGATATCAAGGTTAGAAAGTTGAGTATGACTTGAGCTAAGAAGATTAATAAGATACCATTATATATGAAATGTGATGAATCACGTTATATCTTAAATGGAGTTCGGATTTTGCTAAACTACTTATGAAGTGGATTGTTTAGAAAATAAAGAGTATGGAACGGCCATTGTGTTTTGTAATATCCCATATAGATAACGTTGGAGTGTTGATCTATTTGCTATGTATTTAAAGAGTAATTTTAAGTTACTAAAAGCAAGTGGGAGTTTTGATCTTGAAAGATAAAATTACAAGATACATGATCTTCTAAAATACACTAGTAATTATCATGAGATAGACGTGTAAATGCTAAACCTCGAGATAAAGGAATTTATGTCATAGGTCCGTAAGGATATCTCGGATATGCGATTTATATGCTGAGAATTATGAGTTACAAATAATTGTTATGATTTATTACCAAATATTGTTTTGGGTAAACTACTCATACTATGATTGTTATAGATGTTGTCCTACAAGATAATCAAATTCCGGTTTTGGTTTATCTTAAATAGTTTGACTAGAAATTGGAGATGAGTTTCGTCAAAGGAAGAAAAACGCCAATTGTGGTGGTTTAATCTTTGTGTCGAAATTATATGGACAAAATTGTACACATATTTAATGTATGTATTATGAATAGATTATTAATAACACTTAAGTAATTAATTGTGATTGAGTATTCTTTCATAAACACATTAAATATATAAAGATTTTGATGGTCATATTTTAAATTGACAAATTTGGATATGTATGAACTATTTCTTGAATGACTACTTGAGAAAGGACTTAAGTAATCGAAATGTGTTTATTACTTCAAAAATAAATCTTTGGAAAAGTACAAAATGCAATTATCTATGAATGGATAAAAGCGTGCATCTAGGAGATTATTCTTATGTTTAATTTGAAATCCAAGATTGGATTAAATTTGAATAAGATGATTTCTGAGTATTCCTAAAAGCTAGTGGGAGTATTATGGTTATTTTCTTAAATTATATGTGTCAAATAGACATGTAAGAAAGTAAGTTTTCATTCAAATTAAATGTTGATTTGGTTTACATTTAAGATGAAACTTTGCTTTGGAGATTTAGAAAATAAGATATACATAACCTTGGAACAAATAAATTTATTTATTTATGCGGTGGAAATACAACGTAATATGCCATGTAGTAAGTTTACATGGATATTTAGGACATGAAGAAATCTAAATCTGGTTTGAGAAATTTTCATGTGTGTCGTGTTGTGTTTATATCATGCTTAAAATACATGATGATTTGAATATATTAATCTATTTAAGAAGTTATTAAATAACTTGTGTAATGAATATTCTAAAGGAATATGTTTGGAAATAGAATAACATCCTAAATCTTGGATCAGCTTCCATATTCTATAGATAAATAGTTTGTCAATCGTTGTGCAAATTATCATAGCCAACAAACTTGAAGGTTTTGGTTGGAATCAAACATTACATAATAGATATTAATGGTAACGTATTTGTATCTTTTATGACAAGTTGTAAAACTTGAAAAGATATAATTGAGGTAACACTCAATATTAGTCATGAGATCTTTGGAGATGACATGTTGATTAAAGTTGCATTATACATTAAAGAATTAGAATACTTTGAACTTCAAATGTGTTTTGGAAGTTTAGGAAATTGATGATCAAGGATGTTTCACAATTTTGATACTATGTGGCAATATCAAATTATTTGAATGCACATGTACAAGAGTTTCAATGAATTGAATTCTTGAAGAAAGTGTTCTCAAAATTTCAATAGGTCAAGATTGGTTATTTTATGCTTTGCCAAACAAGTATGAATGTCATTACTAGAGGCATGATGCATGTACCAGTTTTATGCATTGATCTATTTTTAGTATTTGGATAAAGGATGTAAGACATTATTGAATTGATGAAATAAAGATTGGATTTCGTTTATTTTTCTGTTATTTGATTTTGTATCCTATTTTACATGTTTTAATCCATGAGCATTATGATGTTTCTAAATGTCCGTTGTCGATTAATAATATGGGAGAATTATTAAACTAAGACAATTCAAAATTATGACAGAGTATACTTGAAAGTATATTGGTCAATTTTGGATGATATTTGATGGATCAAATATTGGACTTATCCCAACTATATGATTTTACTATATGGATCTTTGTCATCAAGTAAATCATAAATAGTTATCCTTAGACCTGAGATACCAGGAAACTGTCGTGGATCTAGTGCATTTCTGTGGAATAATCTAACGCTAAACGTAACTGGTAGCTATAAGGATTATTTCCGGAAGTGTTGCAAAGTTCATAAATTTTGATTGTAGTCAAAATGGGATTCGTTTCCTTCAAAATTTATTTTGAAGTATAATACAGCTTGGCCCCTCGGGGGAGTAGTAAGATATTTGTGCGGCCGCACCCAAATTTGTTTTGGTGATCTTGCTATATCCATAAACGAGAAACAGAATGGTTAATGAAAGGAATGACTAAGATCCATATCCTTATTAATGTTGTATTTGAAATGAAAGGATAATAATAATGATTTAATCATTAAAAGGTTCTTGTCCAGGAGACCTTACCCGGTTTGTACTAGTGACATTGCTAGTGTAACTAGACGCTAGTCAATGTGATCACGATATTAGAATTTTGTCCAAGTGGGAGCTGAAAGTTTATGGACTTAAAATTAATAGTCGTGAGATAGGATCGAACTCGGGATCACGGGATTGCACACATAACGTAAAGGGTTAATTTATTTGTTAAATATATTTTATATATATTTATTAAATCAAACCAAAGCTTAACTAACGATCGTTGATAAATAAAAGTTAAGTTATAACGACCGTTATGGAATTAAATAGAAGCTAAAAGAAGAAGGAAAAATTACACAAACACCCCTTTAGGAGGGTGTTAATCGGCGGCAAGAAGAGGGGGCAAAGGGGAACATTGGTTTCCTAATTTTTTATTACTTGGAAAAGAAGTTTGCCAAGCCTATATAAACAAACCCCTAGCCTCATAATTTTTCAATCCCTCTCTCTCTTTTCTTCTTTGATCGCCGGCCACTCACAACCCATCTTAGGGTTTCGTTTGGTTTTCGATCAAGTCTATTTTATCTAGTCCTAGCCCCTCTCTAGGGTTGTTGGGTAGATATTCCATAAGCGTTGAAGCTCGGTTTGTTCGTGCTAGACTCACGGTTAACTCGCCGTATTACGTGTGTACAAGAACGTGATATAATCTTCCTTTAGATTATATTATTGGTGGTGTTTGTGATAAACCCTAGTTGCCGTTCGTTCCGTCGTCTTGTGGATCTTGCTAGGATAAAGGTATGTAACCCTAATCTTGATTAATATAATTGTGTTAAATTAATGATGTTGTTAATCGCTTCCGCTATGCGTTCTTTGATCCATATTAGGGTTTTAAATAATTGTTATGAACTATATAAACCAACAGTTGGTACACGAATCTTGGTTTCTTTATACTCCGTACTTTCTAAATACCTTGCATACGAAGATTTTATTACATGTAGGTTCTTTTAGAGTGAGGGTTTTAAGAGGTTCAGTTTTAAATTCACTGAAAAATGTTTTACGTTTAAGGGTTCACTTTTATAAACTTGGTGTTACTAATAAAAACATTTGCGTAAATAAACTCAAGAATGTGCATCCGTCTGATGGATAGACTGATAAGTTTTAAGAGGCTCAGTTTTAAGGGTTTTAAGAGGTTCGATTCTCACTATCATAATTATTTCCTTTTTTTTTCTTTCTAAAACACCTGCAAAAGAGTTTTATGGGAGTTTTTCTTTAATGCTCTGTTCTCGAGATAACTTTTTAAAGAAAAGGAAGGGACGGGACAGTAAGGTAGAGAAAGGGACAGAACAGTTTGGAAAACATGATGTGTGTTTTGTGTTCTCGAGTTATATGGAAACAAACAGGAAGAGAAGATCATATTTACGTACATACCCTTTTAACTCAATGAACATATCATAAAGCATAAAGATCAGAAGTTTTTTTTATGTATACAGTATTCAGTTAATCAAAACCATGAAGAAAAACAAAACCTTATAAGATAATTTATTGCCTTTTCATAGTGTATCAAAAATTATTTAATTGTTTTTAAATTGACTATAGCAGTCGGTACTCGGTATAAACAAAAGTATATCATTAGTTAATTTCCATTTTATAATAATTGGATTAATTGATTAAAAATCATGCACTATCTATTTTTTTCTTTAATTATTTTGGGATCTGTCATAACAACTTGAATGAAATTTGTTATCAAAGAGTATCCATGAATCAAAAAGTGTGTTGTTGAACCATTGGCTGGAAAAAGTTATTAACAAGGCTAAAGTTGTAATTTTACAATGTTGATGACTTTGCAAAACAGCTTCCTTCACCTTTCCGCCCGAATTTGGGAGGATCACTTTGGTTACAAAATACACTGACCATCCATTCCTTTCCTTTTCCTATACTCATTCTTTCTCTTCCAAAAAAAACTAAAGAACACAATTTTTTTCCATTTCCCCTCCTGTTCTTTTCCTTTCTTTTATAAAAAAACTTAAGAACAGAGTGTAAGTAAACGCAACCTATGTATTTTTCTTCGCCAACTAACCTTTCACCGTTTTTAGAAACATAGCCTCAAACAATGAAGAGAACGTGTCCAGTGATTTAGTAGTAGCTTTTTTTAGTGATCTCAGATAAACCTCTACTCGTAGCCGAAAGAGTATAATTTGGGTGTGTGTTTGGATATGTTGTAAAGCAAGCTCGCCTCGTGAGAATTTCAAGAAATTCAAAGGAAAAAGCGTAGATGCCGCTCAAAGCCAGGAGTCTAAAAGTCCGTCAAGCTATGACTGGTTTGTTCATTTATAATACTTATTAATTTTCCAAATGTTACAAATTAGTTGTTATATAATCTCTGATTGTTCATGGAAAGTTGATCTTAGAGGATCATATGGACATCTATGGATCGTTGAGTGGAAGATCTATCTAATCCGATAGCACAACTAAGGAGCTCTTATATTATGTTAGCTAAATAATTACACATATTTCGAAGGCAACCTTTATTGGGACGGTAGGGTGACTGCTCTCCATTCGAGATGTACACGGTTCGATTCTTACTATCTTGTCTTTTTTATTTCTAAGTAAAAAAAGAAAACAATTTCAAAGGATACTCTTTTTGGTCAATCGGTTCTACTACGTCCAAACGTCATCCTCTCAAAATTCTTCTTTAATTAAGGGTTCTGTATTTCTTCTTCACAAGTCGAGTATCAAGTATCGAGGAAAACTACAAGTGGGAGCTAGTACGTACTAACTGCTCACTATGGACGATCTTGTGGCTTGTAAATAGTTTAACAAGTACATTCGGAAGATACAAGTGAAGCTTTCATCGTTGTATAACATATTTCAAGTGCTTTTTTTATTTCATAATAAACAGGCCTGCTTATTTTCAAGTCAATATCGGCAGTTTTTAGTAATATTTGGAACTTCATGTATACCATATTCATGACACGAGCTTTCATTTTGTTAAAACATGAGTGAAGATGGATGACTTGATCTCAGCTCCACTTTCGCCAATAGAAACACCAAACGTATTGTTCTTCTGAAAGAATCATTCTATAAACCTGTAAAAAATCAAGCAAAAGTAAGTTACAATGTCAAGTGAGTTGGCACTAATTAAGGTCGACAAATTTGGTTGAACGGGCAACATTAGTCTCGTCTATTGACAGTTGCTCGGTACCAAAGCATATATTAGCACCATTAGACTCAGTGGTCGTTGCTTATTTTGTCAAGACGAAGATGTCAATGAGTCAAGTAGTTAACGGTTGGGTCGTATCAGGTAAAAACAAGGCCATGTAGCACAAAGTCGATATATGAATCAGAATAAGCATGGTTCCTTAAATTCGGTTCACGGTTGGCACTAGACAAGTAGACGAGTCAACTTTTTTCCTATTTGTTCAAGGCGAAAATCAACTTAAATAATGAGCAATTTATTTTTAATAAGTAATCATAAACACCAGTTACTCATATTAGTAGTTTATATATCATAAAAACTAGTCAATGTTTTATTAGTTTTTAGTGTTAAGAAATTCTATATATTATTGATCGAAACAAACATTTCTCATACTTTCGTTACTATATTTTCTAGCATTACGGTTTCAAATTTCATATTGGCACTTTAGAAATTTTGTTTGGAAAATGTCCTCCCTAGATAAAATTAGTGTTTTCTACAAGATTCAATAAGAGGATGATTGAAAGGGGTTGGTATTTAGCATGCTCTACAAACTGATTGTAAGAGGTTCGATACGAGCTCCTACAACTTCCTCTTTTTATTTTTGAGGTTTTAATTTCACTTTTTAGACAAAACCAAGTTTAATAAAAACTTGTCACACTTAATAAAAAGTGAGTTTTAAGAAAACATTAAATCCTTGATAACTTAATTAGGATGAGTACTTGTTTATACATACCTTAAATAATAATGGTTGAAATAAAAAATACTTGAACTCAAAAATTCGTTTTTCGTTGTTTTCGTAAATGCTTGTTTTTATATATTGTCGTAATAAAAACAAAGCGAGACCGAAAAATGCAAGTACGCTTTTAGGCATTATTGCATTAGCAACTTATTTGGTTATCGGCTTATGTTTCATAAGCCCACTTTTTTTGGCTTATTTTGAAACTTTTTAGCTTATATAAACTTATGACGTAATAAACTTTTCAACAAACAAGTTTTAAAATAAGCTACAAAAAATGAGCTTACAAACCATAATCCGGAAACCAAATAAGCCATAAGCCTGCTATGGGCTTGTTTGCATTTGGAAAAGCTCATAAGCTCACCTTTTTTTTGGATAATCAGGCAGTTATCTTCAGCTTATGACTTATTTAAGTACATAAGCTCATAAGCCGCAAAAGTGGGATTTTTATGAGCTTTTGAAATTTCAAATAAGCTTATAATCAAACGGGATTATGACTTATTTTGTTGCACAGTCAAGCTTGGATAGATAACTGAGGGGGTGTTTGTTTTGGCTGGCTTATATAGCGGACTTATACCTTATTGGTTTTCGGCTCATGTTTTGTAATTTCACGTTTGTGCCTTATTTTAAAGCTTTTCTGCTTTTATAAGCTTAAAATGTCATAATAACCTTATATAAGGCATAAGCCGAAAGTTTCAATATAAGCCACAATAAGCGAGTTTATGTATCATAAGCTTATATGGCCACATATAAAGTTAAACATACACCAAACTAGTTAAGTGATGCCCAAATGTCCTCATAAGAGGTCTTAGGTTTAAACCTCACTAGGTTCACATATTGGGAGTGGGCAGGGAAACGATCATTGGGATACCCCGGTTGGGGTGCATACTACGAGTCAAAGACTCGCCCTCCCTGAGTAGCCTCAAGTGGGAAATGGTCATTGGGATACCCATGTTTGTTGTGTGTGCTTGTGCATCTTTGTGTCATTATTTTACATGTGTGAGACTTTGACTTACTTAAAAAGTAAATTCAAACCATGGGGCAGGGTGTGAGGCTGTTACCTTCATCGAAAGTAGCTCTTTTAATAACGTAAACCAAAGTCTATAAGTATTTGGATAAGTCATATATTTGCGAGTTTTATGCCCGAAGATTCATATACATATTTGAACAAACAAAAGGTTTTCTTGTGTAATCCTTCAAGTGAAACAACTTTTGTGTTTATCATTTTAATGTTTTACACTTAAAGTGGGTCGATTCTATAACCATTTAACTGTCTATAGTTTCTCACTTTTCAAAATCCGCATCCCAAGCAACAACTACACCAACGATATCGCAGGTCCCGGTTGTTCAGAATCTTTCTTTGCTGGTTAGTTTTTGTAAAAACTCAGACTCTCATTTTTTTATCTAAAGCTGGGTGAATTGCTCTGTTCTATGAAGTGACATATATTATTTCACACTAATTTATGCTCTGTATATGTGTTTGAAATAGTGTTCGATGTGAAATGGTCCCTGATGCGCGCTTTGCACTCCTAATTTTAAATTTATAAACAAGACTTATTAATTCCTTAACTACGCATACGAGCAAGTATACTCGTTCAATTGTAGCAAAGTCGGGTAAGTCAAGATCATCCCATGTGATTTGCGTATACTCAAAACATGTAGATGGTGTAGGTAATAGGATTGTCACTACAGATATTACCGCTAGAACTAAAATTGTAAAGGAAATCATAACTAAAAGTAATACATGTGTGAATTCCATTTCATTCGTAGGAGAGATAATTTGTGTGCGTTTAGCAACTATGAATCACAAATCTAAAGTATATGGACTCCATTCCATAGTATTTCATAGAATCCATGTTATAAGTTGATTTAGACAAACCCTTTCGACCTATGATTATCTATACCAATTCATTATAATTCGCATTTGCTAGAAAATACAAGGAGATTAGTTTGGTTTGAATGGGTCCTTTCGACCTATACCCAAGATAAATCTATTGACAAATTCCTTTAACCAACTGGTCAAGGTGAGTGTCAATCACCAATAAACCAAATTGACTCATGCACAAATCCTTTGGAACATAGTTTACCGGAATCCTTTCGACCTTTAAATCCAATAGAAATCTATATTTCATTTGATTATCAAAACATGTTTCAAGAAATTATCAATCATAAAACCCAATTATATTCTCTTGATCATAAACCAAACTCTCCTTTAGAATTCATATTCAAACACATTTCACCATAATTCATAATCATATCAAACATTCAACAATACTTAAATTAAAAGGAAAATCAATTCAAGTACAAGAGTTTTACCAAATGGTTTTTCTAACACAAAGAAATAACAAAGTATAATTTAGAGCAATTCCAAGCTTCCAATTGATCAACCAACCTCCAACCAAATTCCTCCTATGAGAAATTCGTCCCTCCTATGAGGATAAACAGGGTTTATTATCTTTTAGGTTATGTAGGAGTGTGATTCTAACCTTTGTCAAGGGTTAGAATAATCTTTTGATTAAGCACACTAAAAATAATGACCTTAAGGTCTATTATATACATGATTTTTGCTTGGAAGAGAGGCAAAAACATCAGGGATTGTTTATGGAGGGGAAATGAGCAGCCTCCAATTGATGGTGGTGAATTAAGGAGTGTTTAATGAGACTTTTGCTAATCCCGTCTGACACATTGCTGGCGCCACTTTTCAAAGTTGCTGGTGGCAACTTTGCCAAGTTTTGGTGGTGACAACTTTCAATTCTGCTGGTGGCAACTAGCCCCTTTTTCCATTTTTCCTTTTAGTCCTTTTACTTTGTTTCTTCCTCCTTCTTTCTTCTAAACTTTCCAAGACTTTTTTATTCTCTTTTTATTCTTCATACGAGAGCTTATACTTCCATGCCTCGTTTATCTTTTCGCCTCCAATTCTCGCCTTTTATTCTTTTCTACGTGTTTCTTCGTCCATGCTAACTACAAAACACAAAAACTAAACTTTGCACAACATTAAAAATAAAAGTCCGTTTATTACCACAAATAATATATTAAAAGTGAAGATAACGCTTATTAATACATGTTGTATTTGGGCGTTATCAAATCCCCTCACACTTAAGTATTGCTCGCCCTCGAGCAAGTAAAGCAAAACAAAAAATCAAAATTTAAACGTAAACTTTTATTTGATCCTCTAAATCTATTTAAAAGTCTAACGACACAAAAACTAGCATATTTATATTAATCTGATGGGGCGTGAGCACCCGACAATTTTATCAAAAAGGTCTTTATATTTTTGAACTCATAAAAGCAAAAACATTAATCACCAAATGATCACATCCACCTTTCTCGTCATACCACTCTTGTCTTTCCTTCCTCCAATATTTTTTTCTCTTTTTTTCAACTTCAAGTATCACATCTTGACACATTGGCCAATCGATAATACCATTTTACTTCGCCTTCCTTCATCTTCATAATTTATAGCTCATTGGCTATTTATAACTAAGCTTATAGCTCATTGGCTATTTGCTTCTTTTCTGCAATCCCCTCACACTTTGAATGAGCATACGCTACAAAAATACAAACTAGAGTAGCTATTTCTTTTTTGTTGAGATAACTCATGCGAATACAAAGTGTGACCAACTTTGATCATCAAAAACACGTTTTTCAATATATGTGATTAACAACAACTTTTAAGGATATTTTGCCTTTTTGTCATCAATTCTTGTCATAATAAAAAAATTGTGATCTCATTGCGGATTAAAAATACCACTAAAATAAAAGATTTAAAATATTTAAAATTTAACTAGTTTTTAGATTTTTTTAGATTTTTTATATTAACCTTCGAAAAGTAACCATACTTTGCAAAAATAGACCATTTTTCCTATTTGACAACCCCCTCACACTTAAGTTTAACATTACCCTCAATGGTAATAAACTAACTTAAAAGTATAAGAAAATTGGAAAAATAAGGTTAAACGATACTAGCGAATTAAGAATATGAACTCCATGTGGTTTTGTTGCATCATGAGTGTAAAACCCGCATAAATACCATGAACAATACACTACGTAAACATACGAACAAATTAAAATTTTCCAATTATGTCACGTACACGTGTCACGAACATTAAATCCAGAATTCACGTACGTGTTAGTACACGATAATTATTACGTACGTGTTAATACACGATAATTATTAACTATAATAATTATAATCACGAGCATATAATCACGAATATTAAAACACGAACATATGAACTACGTATATATTTATTAACACACGATAAATATTGATTACGTAAGAGTATTATTTATGACACCAACATTTAACCACGAACTAACACGAATATATTAGCGAACATACACGTAAAATATTTAAACACCAAAAGCTCGGGTTTGCCCTTGTGGGCTTAGGTAGCCACGGACAAGAAAGAGGAAAGGGCCAAGCCCATTGTAATTTTGACTAATTGGGGAAAAGGTAAAACGCAAGAAAACATAGCACATTGATTTTACAAAAATAGAAAAACCATAGCCTCCTTCTTTTGCTCTCTCTTGCCGCCGGCTACAACAAGACACCAAGGGTTGTTTGGAGTGATATGATTGTTAATTTCGGGTTGTTCGTGTTTGTGTTCATAGTTCTCATTCAATCACGTATTCGGTTAACATCAAAACCTTGATCTTTTACTATTCTTTTCTTTAACTATGTTCATGTTATATTAAAAACATAATTAGACATTGTTGGGAATCTAAACTTGTTAGATTCCTTGATCATTGATTTAAACATAATTAGGCTGTTAGATAGTCCCTTGCCTGTGCCTAGGAGGCAGACAAGTTTCGCAAGACTCACAGAGATCCAAGTCTCTGTGAGCAACCTCAGAGGAATCCATGTCAGAGACATTGTCAGGGAAGTCGAAGAATTACCTGAAGACATACTCATTGGCTGTGATGGATAACAGCCAAGATGTATCAGGGACTCTGAGGGGTTGAGAGTTAACAGGGGTGGCAATACCCTGATAACTCTCAGCACACTTTGGACATGCCATTTGTGTGTTCGAGACTATGAAGAAAAAGGAAACTGTTTTGACAACTGTTTCCTTAAAGCATAATGGAAGACTACCAAGAATAGAAGGACATCATGTGACTGATGTGGGAACTTGTAAAAGCTTGTGTAGTCGCCATCAAGTACTGTTTAGGTCAAACTCGTAACACTATAAATAGGATGTGTATACATGCATTAAGGTTCAACACTTTGAGATATTAAGAACATTATTGCATATAACTTAGTGAATCAAACAGCTACGACTGTATTCATAAGTTAGGGTTTATTGTTGTTCAAAGTGTGCACAACACATTGTCATCAAACTGTGTTATCCATAACACTTGTAATTCTTTATTATACAATAATAAGATTACGTTTGAAAAGTAATACCTTGTGTTGATTAAGTTAAGATTAGGGTTTCTTGCATTGATTAGGGACTTTCAGTTGGTATCAGAGCGGTGTTTGATATTAAAACCTTCAAGAAACATCGTTCTCAGTTTTATAATCAAGATCCACCATGCCAGAAACTTCTAACCCACCACAATCACCTTCCACAAACCCATCTTCACCAAGACTTAACCCTCCTGCCAATGACGATGATCTACCCCAACTTCTTGACTCAAGAGGTGGATCACACGTCACAAGTGTACCAGTCTTTGATGAAGAAGATTTTGCCAGTTGGAAGAGTCAATTTCTTGTATATCTTGATGGGCTTGAACCTTTTCTTTTAGAAATTTTAGAAAATGGTCCATATATTCCCATGGCGCTTACATCCACTAAAGAAAACCCTCTTCCCAAACCTCTCAAACAATGGACTCCAGCTGATAGGAAATTAGCAAACCAAGATAAACGTCTCAAAAGCATCATAATTTCCTGCCTTCCCAAGCATATCATGAAGTCTGTCATTCAGTGTCCCACAGCTAAACAAATGTGGACAGACCTCATTCTTGGCCATGAAGGACCCTCTGAAACAAGAGAGACAAAGATTCAGGCACTCAGACTTCAGTTTAATGCCTTTAAGTCACTTGAAGGTGAAAAGGTTCAGCAAACCTATACTAGGCTGAAGATTCTTCTAAATGACCTAGCTATGAATGATGTCACTATTGGTCAAGCTGAGATCAATGCTACTTTTGTCAACAGCCTTCCAAGAAAGTGGCTGAGCATGAATCAGACTCAGAGAGCTAACAACTCAATCAAAAATGATACTCTTGCTCAGCTCTATGGTAAGTACAATTATGAAGAAGGGCTGATCGATACTATCTACAAATCAGAGACTGAAAGATTTGTAGTCCAAGGAGCATCTTCCAAAGCATTGATCTCTGCAACACATCCTCATGACAGCGATTCTGATGTTGAAGAAGATACCCGTAGCAGCCAAGAATTCTTGATAGACCTCAATGCAGAGTTCCATGAAAGAGCCTTGCTAGCCAACCAAAGAAGATACTTCAAAAGATCAGGAAGAGTAGGATCAGCTAGTAAACCAACTGACAGGTCAAAAGAAACTTGTTTTGCTTGTGGAAATCTTGGACATTATCAAAAAGACTGTCCTTCCACCAAGACATCCTCACCCTCTTATCCATCATCTTCATCCAAACCCTATAAGTTCAAACAACATAACAACTCATCTCAATCCAATTCTTCAGACACTGAGAAGAAAGATTACAAAAATAAGTACAAGGCACTTAAAGCTGAGTTAGAACAAATGAACTTGAAGATTGAAGCTCTGTCCAATAAGAAGGGTGGTGAGAAAAAGACAGAGAAAGGGTTGGTTGCTGAAACTTATGATTGGAATGATGAGCCACTGACTTCAGATGAAGAAGACACCACCAGAGTCAGGGCTTTTATGGCGATAGCTGAGGATGAACCAGCTGTTGGAAAAGGTGATGCAAGATCAGGACAATGGGTTGACATCACAATGAAAAAGGTACACAGGCTTTTATCCATGTCTGATAGTGATGAACGTAAGCATGTCCTTGATTACACCATTGTTGATTTACACTTTGTTGAGGAACAAAGAAAGAACCTACTTGATAAGTTTCACTCTGTTAAATCTGAAATGATAAATGCTAAGGCTGAATGTGAAACTCTCAGGCGGGTTAATTTAGAGAAAATATCCCTGCAAAATGAAGTAGCTAGATTAACCTTGAAAAACATTGCTTTAAATGATCAAGTCTCTGATTGAACAAGATTATTGAAAAATGGCTGTGTGCTAGGTTTACTATTGATGAATTGCTTAGGGATGAAGTGCCTGCTGACTTAAAAAGGGATATATCTGCTAAGAAAAATAAACTGAGAATTCTCACCAAACCAAAAGACATTGTCTTTAAATCTACAAAGACTATTCATATGTCAGATACCACTTTGACAAATGACCCTGTCTCTGAAGATGTGGCTGAGCTACCACCCTTTCCCAAACTCTCTGGAGTTGAACCCAGCAGTTCTTCTAGATCTGCTAAGGATGAACTTAGGACAGATATTGAGAATCCTCCAGCTAAAGTTTTTCATGTTCCTGCTAAACAAACTAGCAAACAAGTAGCTTTTAAGCCTGTTATTACTAAAGCTGTGAATAAGGTTAAACCTACCACTAAAGATCGCCTGTTGTCTCTTATGAAAGAAGTAGAACTCTTGAAACAACACATTAAGCCTTCCGTTGAATGCTCTACTTCTCATGAACCTAAGTCAGTCCTAGGTGAACCCAAAGGGGAAAGGTTAATCAAACCTTATTGCAATGTATGTAAAAATTCTCACCATTCGACCTTAGATCATGACAGACACATGGCAGCTAAAAGAGCTCAGACACCCTCTAGGGACAGACCATAGAGTTCCAAAAGACAACAGGGAAATTACAAACCTTATCCTCCCTGTAAATTCTGTGGGTTCACAGACCATCACTCAGACGAGTGTGGTGACTTCCCTGGGTGTGATATCTGTGGGAGTTATAACCATGAAACAATGAACTGTCCATCCCAACGCCAAAAGTTTTTCAGGAACACAAGAGTTGCTAATAAGCAATTCAGGGAACCCACTGGAAAGTGGGTTCACCATAGGAACTAATCTGTTTCTATGTATCTGTGCAGAAATATCTCAAGGAATCGGTATGGTATCTAGATAGTGGCTGTTCTAGACACATGACAGGGATTCAACAATACCTGCACAGATACTCAAAGGAGCCAGGTCCTAAAGTGGTGTTTGGAGATAACTCTTCAGGTGACACAGAAGGATATGGCTCAGTGAATTGCAATGGGATTACATTTACCAGGGTTGCATATGTGAATGGTCTTAAACACAATCTTATTAGCATCAGCCAATTGTGTGATGCTGACTATAAGGTTTTGTTTACTAAGACTCAGGGAACCATATTCAACAAAAACAATGATGTTGTGCTGATTGCACCTAGAAGGAGAGATGTTTATGTCATCAACATGGCTGTGTGCTCTGAAGACAGTGCAAATTGTTTTCTTGCTAAAGCCTCTGAAAGTGTCAATTGGCTGTGGCACAAAAGACTGTCTCATCTCAACTTCAAGAACATCAACAAGATAGCCACTCAAAACTTGGTTGCTGGTCTACCTTCAGTAATGTTTTCCAAAGACAAGACTTGTTCTGCCTGTGTCAAAGGAAAGCATCACAGGTCTTCATTCAAGACTAGGCAATCATTCTCTATTGACAAGTGCTTACATCTCCTTCACATGGATTTGTTTGGGCCTGTCAAACCTCAGACCATTAATCACAACAAATACACCTTGGTCATAGTCGATGAATTTTCAAGATACACATGGGTGTTCTTCCTTAGAAGGAAAAGTGAAGCAGCTGAAACCATCATGTCCTTCATCAGACAGGTTGAAAATATGAATGATGTTAGAGTCAAAGCTCTAAGAAGTGATAATGGTACTGAATTCAAGAATCATCAACTTGAATCTTTTTGTGATGAAAAAGGGATTTCACAGAACTTCTCTTCAGCTGGCACCCCTGAACAAAATGGTGTGGCTAAAAGAAGAAACAGGACTTTGATTGAAGCAGCAAGAACCATGTTAAATGGTGCAGCCTTACCAAAGCAATTTTGGGGAGAAGCTGTTCACACTGCTTGCTACACACAAAATAGATCAATCATTGTCAAAAGACATGGTAAAACCTCCTATGAAGTTTTCAGAAAAAGATCTCCAGACGTCAGCTATTTTCATGTGTTTGGGTGCCCTGTGTTTATTTATAACTACAGGGACAAACTTGGAAAGTTTGATGAAAAAGCTGATGATGGTTTCTTTTTAGGATACTCTCCAACAGCCAAAGCCTTCAGAGTATTCAACATCAGAAGACAAGAAGTAGAAGAAACATTCCATGTTAGATTCAATGAAGATGATGAAGTCATACAAAGAACAGGAACAGAGGGTGATGAAATAGATTTTAATGAAAATATATCCTTCCCAAGTGATGAGTTCACAGAACCCAGACCTACCAGTCATCATTATTCCAACACTCTCACCCCTTATGTCCCTGCCTTTGACCCTCTGTCTACCTACAACATAGAAGTTCCTACCTCTCAGGAACTTGATAAAGAAGAACCTCAAATTTCTGATGGTCCTTCTCTTGATATTGATGACTCACCAATTCTTCAAATCCCTGAAGATTCTCATGCTGATAATGAAATAGCATCCCTTGATATGGCTGAAGAAGACTATGACACTGAAGTAGTCTTTGAAGAAAGCCCTCCAAGTCAGCAGGATGAGACTCAAATTGTACCAGCTGTGCCCACAAGTAGTCCTGTCCTTGAATCCCCAGCTCCTCAAAATAAGTGGTCAAGAGATCAACACATTCTTCTTGTCAATATTATTGGGGAACCAAATGCAGGGGTCACAACCAGACAGCGAATCCAAGACTCTGAGTCAGCCTCAGCCAATGAATGTCTCTTTGCTGAATTTCTCTCACAAATTGAACCTAAAAGAGTAGCTGAGGCTCTGGTAGATGAAGGATGGGTAGCTGCTATGCAAGAAGAAATCAATCAGTTCAAAAGGAACAAAGTATGGACACTAGTGCCAGCTCCACCTGGAAAGAATATCACATGCACTAGATGGATCTATAGAAATAAGATGGATGAGATTGGGAACATCATCAGGAACAAGGCCAGACTGGTAGCACAGGGGTTCTCTCAGACTGAAGGAATTGATTATGATGAAACTTTTGCACCTGTTGCTAGACTTGAAGCCATCAGAATCTTCCTTGCTTATGCTGCCTATATGAACATCACTGTGTATCAGATGGATGTTAAGAGTGCTTTCCTCAATGGTGATTTGGCTGAGGAAGTGTATGTTGCACAACCTGAAGGATTTGAGAACAACGAGTTTCCCAACCATGTGTACAGACTTCACAAGGCAATGTATGGTTTGAAACAAGCTCCAAGAGCATGGTATGAAACTCTTTCAAATTTCTTAACTGAAAATAAATTTGTCAGGGGTTCTATTGATAAAACACTCTTTACCTTCAAGGACAAGAGTGATTTCATCATTGTGCAGATTTATGTGGATGATATCATCTTTGGGTCAACAAATGTCAATCTTAGTAAACGTTTTGCTAAATTAATGACCAAGAAATATGAGATGAGTATGATGGGTGAATTAACTTACTTTTTGGGCTTTCAAATTAAACAATGTCCTAAGGGAATTTCAATTTGTCAAGAAAAGTATGTTAAGGACTTACTTAAAAAATATGACTTAGCTGATTGTGCATCAGTGAAATGCCCCATGCTTCCACCCAACAACTTGGGCCCTGATGAGTCAGGGGTCTCTGTCAATGAGACTTTATATAGAGGCATGAATGGGTCACTCATGTATCTAACAGCTAGTCGTCCAGATGTCCAATTCTCCACATGTCTCTGTGCAAGGTACCAAGCTAACCCAAAAGAATCCCATCTAGTGGCTGTTAAGAGAATTTTCAGGTATCTCAAAGGAACACCATCCCTAGGTCTATGGTATCCAAAGGAATCAGGCTTTGATCTCAAGGCCTATTCAGATTCAGATTATGCTGGATGTTGTATTGACAGGAAAAGCACTTCAGGCAGCTGTCAAATCCTAGGAGGAAAATTGGTTGGATGGAGTGCTAAGAAGCAAAACTCTGTGGCTATGTCTTCAGCTGAAGCAGAATATGTCGATGCAGCCAGCTGTTGTGCTCAGGTGCTCTGGATGAAAAGTCAATTGGCTGACTATGAAATCTTGTATGACAAAGTGCCAATCTTTTGTGACAACACCAGCGCCATTGCCATATCCAACAACCCTGTTCTTCACTCTCGTACCAAACACATTGATATCAAGTATCATTTTATCAGGGATCATATTATGAAAGGAGATATTGAGCTGCATTTTGTTCCCACAGAGCTGCAACTAGCTGATATCTTTACAAAGCCTTTGGCTGAACCTTCGTTCAACAAGCTAGTTGCTGAGCTAGGGATGCTCAATATCTCAGAGCCTGTGGCTTGATATTAAATGTGTTCATTAAATGATTGATTCTATATTAAATGTTTTTCACATGAAACTAGGTAGTTACTTTCCAAGTAAATGCAAAAAACATTCTCAAATATTTAATCATTTATTTTTCGGATAACGAGGAGACAAACTTTTTGAAAGGTCAAGGGGACCCACTTGAGCAGTCATTTTTGCACCTTGCATTTAATACGGTTGAATAACTGTTCACTTAGTTTGAATATATATTGTCTCCTTTCTCTTCTCACCCACCACCATTCTAAAATCTACTTCTCTCTCTATGTTCTTATCTCTCTTAACCTATCCGCCATTTTTCTTTCTCCTTCAACCTCAAATCCGTGGCGTTTTCAGTTCCCAAAGCTTCAAATGTTAACTTCGAGATCAACGAGAACATCCTCGCCTCCAACAACGCCATTGGATAGATTAAGGCACCAAACAGCACCTATACAGATCTGGTAAATTTCATGCAGAATTGTGACCTATGTGAAGCCTTCACCAAATCCCCATCCACCTTTTACCAAGAATACCTTAGGGAATTCTGGTATTCTGCTGAAGTGGTAGAAGACACCATAACATTTAGCCTTTCATGCAATGAACACCCTTTTGCCTTCTCCCTTAAAGACTTTTCAAGTGTGGCCGGATTAAAGCATGGAGATGAATGCCTGAAGGTAGTTGACAAAAAGGCTGTCAAAGAAGCCCTGGCCACACTCAACCCCTGCCATGACGTTAACCCTGCCCTTACACCTGCTGAGGTCCTCGCCAAGTCTCCTCTGAAGATTAAGTATTTCACTCCCATGTGGCGTGTCCTCTTCACCCACATTGTTAAATCCCTGGGAGGAATGTTGATCCCAAACTTAGATCGATTAGCTTTGTGTATACGAGATTAGATCAAGTACTACACGTAGAGAAACCTTTGCTTATGAATAAAGTAACAAAGTGTTATGCGGAATTAACACTTGATCTAAAACACAATGATGTTAAACAAACTTTCACTTGTATTAGAATAATCGTGTTGATTACAATGAAAGGTTTAACTTGCGAATACTATGAAAACTGATATTAAACATTAACCTAAAAGATCTTCTTTTATAGAACAAGAAGTCTTGTACAATAAGCTACGAATCAATTATTCTAGGTAAAGATAAACATAGAAAATACATTGTCGTTTCTATCCTTACTAGAAGTAATCTAGAATATAACATACGTGTAGCTCACAACTTCCATCAGTGCTTGTCTTCAATCTGTCAACGCTTGACTTTAACTTGTCAACGCTTATGCTATCAGCGCTCACTTTGCTCTTGTCAACGCTTGAGTTGTTCTTGTCAGCGTTCAAGTGTTCTGGCCTAAATTTATTCCCAACAATCCTCCCCTAAACTTGATATCCACTCTTATGATCAAGTTTCTGAATAAACATTAAGAACTTGGAGGAGTCTGACAAACCTTATCATATTGGTAATAAATAAATCTGATCAAATTCTTTGCCACGTCACTTGTATAATCTATCTCCAACTGGGTGTCCTTCATCTTCTCCAAAACAGACTTGGATATGAAATACTGAGCATCTACAAGTAAATACTCAGCAAACTTTGTAGAACTCAAATGGTATACACCAGCAGCTGAATATAATCTCCATTGAAGACCACTGAGGTCATCTTCAAGATCCTTCCATATTTCAGGATCTTCTTCATTTGTCCCACACATTCTTTTGAATGTGGTCCAAAGTTTTATTCCATTGGCTGAAGTTGGTGCTTCAGCCTCATACTTGGTCTCTAGTAACCTCCAAAGGTCTACCAAGTCTTCTCTGTCACAACTTGCAAATAAAGATATGAGAGTGGTAAAAGTGTGTACCTCCTTGCCAAATCTTCCAATTTTCCAGAATCCACATTCATCTTCCTCATAACTTATAATTGGATTCCTGGAATCTAATGGTAACACATGAACCATATCTGAAGCTTCTAATGGGGAGAGCTTGAGGCTCTTTCTAATGATTGCTTCACTTGGATACAGTTGAGACATATCTTTTGGAAACTCAAGAACAAATCCCTTCTTCACTGGTCTAGGGACTATCATAGCTTTCTTGATTGCCATCTCTTCTGCAAGTTGCTCCTTTCTTTCATCTGAAAGAAGTCTGAAAGTGTTCTCTTCCTGCACTTTCACCCAAATAGGATAAGCCCTATGTTCCAACTCATCAAATGTCAAAGCCTTCAGCTTTTGATGTGTCCATCCAACTCCATGACATTTGAGCAACATAAAATAGAGCTTTCTTCTATCCCTTTTCAGTTGAGAGAGAATGTTGCTTGCCCTGTATTTCAACATCACCTTACAATCCTGTTGAACTCTAAGAAGAATTTCCAAACCCCATATCTGATCAGAAATGGTCAAGTCTGGATTATCCATGCAGCTTTCTTCCCAAGAATTGTACATCTGAACTACCTCTGGCATATCAAAATCAATTTGCAACTTCAAATCTCTCAGCCTTTCCTTAGCAAGCTCATCACCATACTCAAGTCTTTCTGGTTCAACAATCATCACACTTGAATCTGAGCTGCCTCCATCACTTTCTTCCTCAGAAGTCACAACAAATGGTGACTTTTCCTTCTCACCTTGTTCCATCATTTGCTCAGCCAACCTTCTATCAAATTCAACCTGAGCTGCATTCTTTGGAACATTTTCTTCTACCAACTTACCCTTACCCTTATCTGTTGGTTCAATTGTTGGTAGGGTAGATGATAATACCTGAGTAGGAACATCTTTGATGATAGATGATGACTGGAATACATCACCTCCATATGCAGATCTGTCAACGCCCAAATTTCCTCTATCAGCGCCCAAAATACTTCTGTCAGCGTCCAAACTTGTCTTATCAACGCTCAAATATTTTCCCTCAGCGCCTTGTGTAACCTCTCTCAGCATATCTGTAAATGATAAATTTAAATTTGTTGGAGAGATTAAGGACGTATCAAAACCTTTTTGTTCCTTCAAACTAGTAAGAGCTTCAGCAATATCCAATGATTGACCATCTTGACTGCTCTTATCACTCAGATTTCTTGCTTCCTCCCCTTTGGAAGACTCCTCCATACCTCCCCTTGAATGAGCACTCTCCAAAACAACAATCCTCTCCCTCAATTCTTTGAGTTCAAGGCCTTGGTTACTGACAATTTGTACCAAGTCTGCATTTTGCTTTTGCAAGCTAATGCAGACAGCCGTCAATTCTAAAAGCGTCATTGGTTCCAGTCTGCCCTCTTCCAAAATGGGAATTTGACCTCCCAAGTTAGGTTCATTGGGCATGGATGAGGACTTAATTATGGTGGGACTGTCTTGGCCAGCTTCTAAGCCAGAACCAATAGTCCCAGCCTCATCCAGGTCACCAGCCACACTTGTGGTGGTGGTTCTCTCTGCTTCATGGCTAGGACCACCAGAGGAGAACACTCCAGCAGTCCTTTGGCGTTTAATCAACCTATATTCTGGTGGTGTGGAAGATGGTGTAGAAGATGGTGTAGATGTTGGTTGGTTAAGGGGTGTTTGGGATTGTGATGGTTGGGTGTCAACGTTGGAAACAGGCATATCAACGCCCACATTAGATGTGTCAGCGTCAAAGGGATTTTGGTCTATTTGCATTTGGTCAGGTGAGGGTAAAGGTTCAGGGATAGGCTCAAGTTGTGGTTGAGGGTCAATATGAGGTTGGGGGTCTGGTCGGGGTTGTGCTGCTGCAATAACAGCAAGCATGGCTGGGGTTAATGGTAGGTCTCTATGAGGTGGTGAATTCATCTTGGTAAAAATAGCCTTCTTTTGTTCAGGGATCTTATAAAAGTCATTGTGATCCCTTAAACAATATCTTTGAGCATCAAAAACCATTTGCAGAAAACGGGGATAAGCTAAAGTCATTTTTGTCCCCTTGTTTTTACACATTCCTTCAAAAATCATTTTAGACCAATTATAATTTTGCCCTGTTGCAATACACACAATAGCAGATGCAATAGATCTATTGATCTCATTATGTGCAGTACATTTGGGACTCAAACACTGAAGGAGAATGTGAATTAGGTACTTCCAGGCTGGGGGAAATTCCTGCTTATGGTACTTATTAAGAGTACCTTCATCAGGAATAGGGTATCCCAAAGCCCTTAGCCCTTGTTCTATTTCAGATATGGGAAGCATGGTTATACCATCAGCATCATTAAGATGCAAGGCCTGGCGTACCAAGGCCTCAGTAACCACCCAAGGTCTCCCATGTACAATAGAAGTCAATGTTGTCATTCCATTAACTGTTGTGGAACTGACAGTGTTCCAAAACTGTTTAATGTGTGTGACTGGAATGAGTGGGGCATGAGAAAGAGCATACCTTAATGGGGATGCATTCAAATACTCCACCATCTGTGTGTATTCAGGGAACAAAGTATTATCAGCAACAAGATATGCAATCATGTTGTGTTGAGACTTGAACCCCAAATCCAATTCTGCTGAGTTAAATCTTGGTGCCATTGATGAAAGCTATTAATTTGATGTATAAAAGATGAAGGTTGATAAGAGAAAATTGTTAGACAAGAATTATAGATACCCTGTTTAAAATAGGAGCCAAATTTATAGGAGTGGATGAATGCACGTGATTGGCCCAAAAATAGGCAAAGATTTTCAAAAATCAATCATGAAAATATTGAAAAAGTTTATAAGTTATCTCATGCATTAAATGAAAGTAACAACTCCTAAAATTACGGCTTGAAAATATGTCAAAAAGTTACAACTGGGTAGGTCCCATTGTTTGTCAACGGTCAAATATAACCCATCAACGCCCAACGGCTATAATCCTGTCAACGTTCGCCTAAAGCCATGTCAGCGTCCATTTTGGTCACAACAACGCTTGGAAAAATCTTGTCAGCGTCCAAAAATAAAATTGTTTTAAAAAGTGAACAATGACCTTAACAAGTAATTTATCCTAGAGAAGATAACCAAAAGCTGATAATTATCATAGGGCGGCAAGCACTGTCCAGTTATGCACACTTGCATAAGCAAGATAGACATAACAGTCCTCTAGTGTCCCTTGCTAACCAAAATTCTTAACAACCAAGTTACCTCATAAAATCCTTGTTACTCCCAGGTAAAACCCATATCAAAAGAATTCCCAAGCCTCCCATCAGACCATAACCAATTCTAAGTCAAAAATGTCTTGGCAGCATGCAAAGTTGATATACTATGCATGCTACAGTGCCTCATGGTTTAGTAAAACTAACCCATACTCACCTGTGGACACAATCTAGAATTGTGATGAGAGTATTCTAAGAATACCCAAGAGTCCTAAAGGTTCCTTAAACCTCCCCTCACACTATGATACATGAGTTCTCAACAATATATATGAACATTAAAAATTTATGTCAAGATAGGAATATAAATATTCCAACCATCATCCATAAACAAAACATGTCCAAATAGCTCTTCAAAGATCCATAAGCAACTCTGTATCCAATGGCATAAAGCTACCATTACCTGCACATTTAGATGAAAACCACAAAACTAACATTTGTTGCTGACAGCGTCCCGACAACACTTAACAGCGTTGAAGGAACTCTTGTCAGCGTTAGACCATAATATCTCTAACAACGGCAAAATAACACTTGACAGTGTTACATATACCTTTGTCAGTGTTAGAAAAATAATGTGGAAAATCTAAATCATCACAAAGACCAATAACAATGCATTATCCTGTACATACTTTTACAAAAATATTCCAAAACACATATTAAGTGAGATTAACCATTCCAATATTTGTTACCAAATATTGAAATCTTCCAGCATCAAAAGGTTTAGTTAATAAATCAGCTACATTATCTTCAGTATCTACCCTATCTGGTTGTATTAAACCTTTCTCAAAGCAATCTCTTATAAAATGATGTCTAATTTCTATGTGTTTGGTTTTAGAATGATGTACAGGATTTTTAATAATGCATAAAGTACTGTTATTGTCTACAAAAATCTTGGTATGCATAAAATTATACCCATAATCCAACAGCTGGTTCTGAATCCATAAGACTTGTCCACAACAAGCAGCTGCAGCCACATATTCTGCTTCAGTTGTAGAGTTTGCCACCACTGTTTGTTTCTTGCATTGCCAAGATATTAATCTGCTCCCAAGAAATTGGCATCCACCAGTTGTGGATTTCCTATCAAACTTGTCACCTCCATAATCACTGTCTGAATAAGCAATAAGGTCCAATGGAGAATCCTTTGGGTACCATAATCCAAGATCTGGATAACATCTCAAGTACCTAAAAATTCTCTTCACAGCAAAAAGGTGACATTCTTTGGGAGTCACTTGATGGCGTGCACATGCACACACAGCAAACATGATGTCAGGTCTTGAGGCTGTAAGATACATCAATGAACCAATCATTGATCTATAGTGCCTAACATCCACATCCTTTCCAGCTCCAAGTTTTCCCCAGGGGTGTTGTCTGTCCATAGGAGTAGAAGCCTCCTTCTCATGTGGAGAAAAACCATATTTCTTCAAGATTTCAGCTACATACTTGTCCTGGGAGATGAAGATACCATCTTCTTTCTGCTGAACTTGTAAACCTAGAAAGAAGTTCATCTCACCCATTGCACTCATCTTGAATTTATCTGTCATGAGCTTGGAAAATTCCTCACTCATTTTTGGATCAGTAGAGCCAAAAATGATGTCATCAACATAGACCTGCACAAGTAACACATGTTTTCCTTTCTTCTTTGTAAACAGTGTCTGGTCTATGGTGCCCCTCTTGAAACCATTTTCCACCAAGTAGGTGGACAATGTACCATACCATGCTCTTGGGGCTTGATGAAGGCCATACATTGCCTTCTTTACTCTATAAACCTTGTCTGGATTCTCAGGATCTTCAAAACCAGGAGGCTGCATTACATAAACCTCCTCAACAATTGTGCCATAGAGGAAAGCACTCTTCACATCCATTTGATAAACAGTAAAATTCATGCAAGAAGCATAAGCTAAGAAAATTCTGATAGCTTCAATTCTTGCAACTGGAGCAAAGACTTCTTCATAATCAATTCCTTCCTCTTGTGTATAACCCTGAGCTACCAAACGTGCCTTGTTTCTGACCACAATGCCTCTTTCATCTTTCTTGTTCCTTAGAACCCATCTTGTCCCAATTGGTCTCACATATCTAGGACAATCAACCAGCTCCCAAACATCATGTATAGCAAATTGGTGAAGCTCATCCTGCATTGCTTCCACCCAACTTGGTTCCTTGAGAGCATCAAAAATTTTCTTGGGTTCTTCCTGTGACAGAAAACAGGCAAACAAACATGCTTGTACAAGAGGGGTATCAACCTTCTTGTGTATATTGGCAATAAATCCACCAAGACCTTGATGGGATCTTCTTGTCTGAACTGGAGCCATAACATCACCAATGATTTGAGATGTGGGGTGATCTTTAGCTGTGGAAGTGAGAACTCCTCCTTCAAAAAGTCTGGTGTCCTCAATTTCACGCTCCATGTTGCCAATATCTTCTTCAGTTTCTTCTTCATCAACAGGAATCTCTTCATGGATATTGGAAGGTCCACCCTGTTCAAAATGAGAAGAGAAAAGCTGTGTAAAGGTGTCTCCAAAGTCTGATCCTTGTGTGTCAGCGTTTGGGCTAACAACGCCTGAACTGGTGTTGTCAGCGTTGGAGCCATCAGCGTCTGAATTGGTCGTGTCAGCGCTGGATTTCCCTTTGTCAGCGCTTGAAGAATCATGCATGTTTGTAGTTGGTGGTATCTGAACACCACCATTATCTTTCCTTGCAGCAGTAGCAGCAGCATAATACTCATCTGTCCATATAGGAAGTGTAACAAATTCTTGTGTGGGAGATGATATAACTGCTGGTGGTCCATCCTCCTTAGCAACCTGTATACCTGAAACATTACCAATTCTCTTTTCCAAAACACTTGAAGTTACCTTCACAATGTCTGGATCAGTAACAGGCATATAATTTAAAGCTCTAGACAAAGGTTCTAAGTCAAACAACCAATTTGGACCACTCTCAGGATCACTAGGTTTACTCTCTAAAAACCTAACATGTACTTTTTCAAGTATACGTTTTTCCTTTTTAATGTAAACCCTATATCCTTTACTCTGCACTGAATAACCCATGAAGTAGCCTTCATCACCTTTTGAATCAAATTTACCTAGGGCCTCACTAGTTTCTAACACAACTACATGACAACCAAATGGCTTCAGAAAACCAATATTTGGCTTCCTTCCCCAAAGTAATTCATAAGGTGTCTTATTATGTATCTTGTTGACTAATGCCCTATTCTGAACGTAACAAGCTGTGTTAACAGCTTCAGCCCAAAAGGCTATAGGAAAGTGGGCATCAGCCAACATGGTTCTGGCTGCTTCAATAAGGGTCCTATTCTTCCTTTCAGCAACTCCATTTTGCTGAGGAGTTCTAGCTATGCTGAACTGCCTAGTAATCCCTTTCTTGGCACAAAAATCATCTAATAACTGATTTCTAAACTCACCCCCATTGTCACTTCTAATAATTTTGACCTCATTACCATTCTTCTTTTCAATCTGGGTAATGAAATTAATCAGACTAAGGGCAGTTTCACTTTTCTTAGCTAAAAAGAAAGTCCATGTGAACCTGGAGTAATCATCAGTAATGACAAAACAATATGATTTACCCTTCAAACTCTCTATATTAGTAGGACCAAAGAGATCCATATGCAATAAGTGAAGGGGTTTAGAGCTAGAGTTCACCTGTTTAGACCTGAATGAGACCTTGTGCTGCTTGCCCTTAAGGCATGCAACACAAGAGTGGTCATTGTGGAAAGCCTTTTCAGGCAAACCATCAACTAAACCAAGCCTCACAAGTCTATTAATATTCTTAAAGTTTATGTGCCCTAGTCTCCTGTGCCAAAGATTACTTTCATCTACTGAGGCCTTAGCATACAGACATGACATTTTATTATTTACCTTAATTCCATTAAGATTCACATTATATATGTCTTTATGCCTTGGTGTTCTAAAATCTATGTATTTCTCATCAGGGAGCTTATAATCTTTGCTTAACACCAAGCACTCAGTATCTGTGAAAAGAACCTTATTTTTGTTATCACACACTTGTGATACACTAAACAAATTATAATCCAGGTCTTTCACCAAGAAGACATTATCAAACCTTAGATTGTTGGTGACAAGGGTTCCTTTTCCTGTGATTGTGCCGTAGCCCCCTCCAAAGTATACCTTATCATCATCATGAATAGGAGAGAAATTGGTCAGATAGTCTTCCTTTCCTGTCATGTGCCTTGAGCATCCACTATCCCAGTATCCATAGTCATTGATCTTCTTCTGAATGCCCTGCACATAAAGAAAACACATTAGTTTTCTTTGGGAACCCAAGCCTTGGAAGACTTGGATTCATTTGGTTGTTCAACAAGAACAGACTTGGTTCTCATAACAACCCCATTTTCATCCCTGTTTGAATGAAATTCCCAGTTAACCCCAATTGGTGTTGACAATGCCTTTGAAATATAATGAAACCTGTTGCATGTCATAGAAATACCAATATTATTAGGGTTCTGGTCTTGTTTTGGTCTCCATGTTAAGCTAGTAGAAGCTTTAGACCTATTTCCCTGTGGCTGCAAATACCTAGGTTTAGCAGTGTTTCTATCAGCGCTGAAATTACTCCTGTCAACGCCCCGATTGCTCTTATCAGCGTTGAACCTAGGGTTTGCTACAGGAACCCATTGCCTATTTGACCAAGTATTTGACTTTTGAAAAGGTCTTAGGCCTTGTGTGTTAGACCCTCTAGAAAAGAATGGGGCTGGTCTAACAACTTGTGAACTTTTGTTCACAAAGGTATTGGGTCTGACAGTGTTTGACCTATGTTGACTTTTGTCAGCGCTGAAATGGTTCCTGTCAGCGTTGACATTGGAAGCATTGACACATTTGTAGGCCAAATGTGAGAAGCTACCACATGTATAACAAGCTTTTCTAGACATAGACTTAGGTCTAGAAGCAAAGAAGCCTGTTCCATGATTACTTACTTGGCTTTTTGGTGACCTAGAATTTCTATACATCTCTGCATATTTAACACTAGGTTTCCTAACATTTTGTGGGCCAAGGTCAACAGGTTTGCCAGTGGTAGGGTGTGTGATCTTAATAGGTTTAGGATCATAGGACTCCACAATTGGTATCATGTTTGGTGTGGGCTCATTTGGACTTTCACACAACAACCCTCCCTTAACAAACAAGGTGTGGTTAGCTTTCTTCCACTCTTCTAGGTCAGTCAGCTTTTGCTGATATTCCTCAACTGGGGAAGTCACTCTAGGTGGAGGAATAAACTCCTCCTCTTGGAATTCTGGCAAGCCAGTCCAAGATAAGTCCTTTGATTGGACACCATAGAAATCCCCAGCTGGTGGTGGAACAACATTATAGTTATTTATCCCAATCCCAATCATATCCTTAGAGTCTCTTTGTTTACTAACACACTCTCCTAGGGATTGTGTGGCCTTATCAAATCTCTGGATTTTAAGACTCACATTATCTTTGTTTTTGTTAGCCTCCTCTAACTGAGCTATCAAATCAAGATTAACCCTATTTACTATATCTTGAACATCCTTACTCTGATGTAACTCATGTTTTAAGATATTTATTTGATCCTTTAAATCAAACTCCATTTTCTTATACTCAGTTACTGTCTTTTCTGTTTGGGTAAGAGCAATTTGATAGTTAGATAATTTGCACCTTAGAGTACTTGCTTCATCTAATAACTTAACTATCTCTTGTTTTGATTTTTTAGTATTTAGACGACAACCCTTAGAACAGAAAGCATCATCATATACCTCATTATCTGATGAAGAGGAGGAGTGTGCCATGAGAGCATATTCAGCATGCTCTTCTTTGACTTCAGCAACCAAAGCTCTGTCCTCTTCCTCATTCTTAGCCATCCAGCTCCAATCCCATTCTCCAACGCCATCAATTTGTTGAACAGCAACCATGGCCTTGGGATCTGGGTTCTTAATCATTTGGCTAGAAGGCTTCCCAGCATCAGATCTCCTTGGAGATCTACATTCCCTCATAAAGTGCCCCATCCTATGACAGTTGTAGCACTCCACCTTGGACTTGTCAAATCCAGCAACATCCTTAGCATTAAAGGTCATCTTCTTCTTGAACCTTTTATTGAACCTGTTTGCTCTTAAACTTACAAGAGCCATAGTCCACTTTATATCCATCTCTTCCAATTGTTCATCACTTATCTGCTCAAGATCTTCATAAGTGATCCTTGAATCACTAGGCAAAGAAGCAATGAAGGCACACACAGTATCAAGATCAAAACCAGCAGGTTTAATTCTATCAGCGCCATGATTGTGTGTGTCAGCGCTTGAGTACAAAGCGTTGACAGGATATGATCCAGCGCTGACAGATTGACATCCAGCACTGACACCTTGAGATCCAGAGGCTGAATGTCCATAAAAGTTCATGGAATCAAATTGGCCTTCACTTTGTGAAAAGAAGGCCATGTTGCTGCTGGAAGATTTGTTATCACTCTCCAATTGCCATTCATTCTCCAACAGCCTTAACTTGTTGAAGATGTCATCAAACCTGGAAGTCTTGTGGGTGTTATTGACAAGAATAGATCTTGTCTCAATCTTCCATACATCACCAAGGCTTTTGAGAAAAGTAGCATTCAATTCAGGGTCATCAATCTGTTTTCCCATGAAGGAAAGTTGACTTGTGATGTCAAGAAGTCTACTTCTCACACTGCTGAGATTCTCATTAGGTTGAGCTTTAAAGACAGCATACTCATGCAAGAGTTGCTTCTTCTTTTCTTCTTTTGTGTCAGCATTGCCACCATGTGCTACTTCAAGAGCTTCCCAAAGCTCTTTTGCAGAATCAAAACGTTTGTACTTATGCTGATTCTCATGACCTAGGGCATGTTTCAAGATGTTCAAAATTTTCATGTCCACCCTCTTCTTGGCTATGTCTTCAACAGCTACCGCTCTCCCATCATCAGGCTTTTCCACTTTATCAGCTTCTGGACAATTAGGAATAGCTGACCTTGCCTCAATAGCAGCAGTAATCTTTGCTGCTTTATCGAATGTGTTCCCATATTCGATAATTTCCCAAAGAGTGTAGTCATGAATAGCTATGTATTGCTCAAAATTGGACTTCCAAAGTTCAAAGTTCCTGGCATCAAACATGGGAATTTTGATACTAGGATTTGAGAAGTTGTTTTGCAGCAAAGCAGGAGGTTGATTTGTGCCAGACATGGTGTTTTTAGGGTTTTGAGATTTTAGGGTTTTTAGGGTTTGGTGTTTTAGGGTTCTGCGTTACTTAAAGATCAAAAGTTTCTCAACAAGCTCTGATACCACTTGTTGATCCCAAACTTAGATCGATTAGCTTTGTGTATACGAGATTAGATCAAGTACTACACGTAGAGAAACCTTTGCTTATGAATAAAGTAACAAAGTGTTATGCGGAATTAACACTTGATCTAAAACACAATGATGTTAAACAAACTTTCACTTGTATTAGAATAATCGTGTTGATTACAATGAAAGGTTTAACTTGCGAATACTATGAAAACTGATATTAAACATTAACCTAAAAGATCTTCTTTTATAGAACAAGAAGTCTTGTACAATAAGCTACGAATCAATTATTCTAGGTAAAGATAAACATAGAAAATACATTGTCGTTTCTATCCTTACTAGAAGTAATCTAGAATATAACATACGTGTAGCTCACAACTTCCATCAGTGCTTGTCTTCAATCTGTCAACGCTTGACTTTAACTTGTCAACGCTTATGCTATCAGCGCTCACTTTGCTCTTGTCAACGCTTGAGTTGTTCTTGTCAGCGTTCAAGTGTTCTGGCCTAAATTTATTCCCAACAAGGAATGCAGGGATCACAGGATCAGATGTCTTTCAACCATCAGGCTATTGCTTATGGATTAATCTGGGGAGCTGATGTTGTCCCTGTCACCGCCCATATGATGAATGTGGCCAACCAAGTACCAAACGCTGAGAAGCCCTTGCTCCCTTCCTCTGAGAAGGTGAATACTTCTAGTGTTGCTGGAAAGTCTATGTCTTTGACCTCTGGGCAGCACACTACTAAGTCCAAGGCTTCATCTGGCCAACAGCCTAAGAAGAATAAAATTCCCTCTTCTTCCCACTCCAAAGCTGTTTCTAAGGCCAAGGGAAAGAAGACTGACACCTCCTCTGGTCCAGATACTCATGTGGACTCGGATTCATTGGCTGACAAACAACAGGAGTCTAGTGTCTCAAGGTCAGCTGAGACGACAGGAAACCAGCCTGATCAAGCTGATATCTCACAGGTAATTAGTGTACATTTTTAGAGGTTCACAAGCAGCCACTCTCATTTGTCTGTAGGAGAGAGTGGTGAAGTTAGGGTAATCCTCGACCCATAGAAGTCTGTCAATACACTTAGAATCCTTTAAGACTTCTGTACACCTTGTCTTTGCACCAGGGAATGATTCATTTGTGTTTATAAAGCACCCCGATGACCCTGCACCCTCTAGACAGTTTTCAGGCTAACAACAACCTGAATACACTAATGTCTCAACCTTGATCAGATGTAATTCACACAGCCTCTTGGTTCCCTCCTTAAAAGAGTCCCAAAGGATTTATCCTTTCAGGGGGAGCTGAATCATCACCCTCAGCTTTCCTAGGGGCAGCATAACAGGCGACCTTTAACCACATATGTTTCACTCTTAAAAGAGTCCCAAAGGTTTTAACCTTTTGGGGGGGCTGAATAATCACACTCAGCTTTCCCAGGGGCAGCGACTGGCGATCCATAAACAACATATGTCTCACAATCAAAAGAGTCCCAAAGGTTTTAACCTTTTGGGGGGGCTGAATAATCACACTCGGCTTTCCTAGGGGCAGCGAATGGCGATCATTAACCTCATTTTTTCACACTTAAAAGAATCCCAAGGATTTATCCTTTGGAGTGGCTGAGTAATCACCCTCAGCCTCTCTGGGACAGCGAAATGGCGACCATTCTCCTTATATTTTTCCCTGTTACTAATTACAACAAATTTGCAGGCTGAAATTGTACAGCCAGTCATCGAGTCTCAGGTACAACAAGAAAAGGAGGCTGATACAATGACTCAAGACAAACCCAATGATGCAGAGCCTTTGTTAAATGCTGATGAAGAAATGCTATCATTGGAAGATTATGTCTCTGATATTGAGTCCATTCCTGAGGATGAATTCCCTGAAGGAATGTTCGATGAAGAGGATGAAGAAGATGAGGAAGACCAGCTGTCTATCTCTCCTCCAAAAGAAATAGTTGTGTCTACACCAGCTGGTGATAAGACTTCTCCTCCCAAGGATGCTGTTGATACTCCCAACTCTGCTACATCCACAACAACAGTTTTCCAATCTCCAGCCTATGATCCAACAGCGGAGTTTCTCTTGTTTGATCATCCTGCCCAGACGAACTTTGATATTCTACCAAGGGGGGATGACTATGCTCAGCAAAGCCTCAATATCAAGAATCTTCAGCCTGTTCATCATCAATCAGATATCGAGCGCTTATCAAGGAAGCTGGATGTGATCAAGTTTGAGATGCACAACTTCACTGTGACATTTCCAGGCATCATCAAAAAGGCTGTGGCTGAGGCTGTCACTGAGCCAATTCAGGATGGTGCAAGAAGAGGTGTAGCCCAGGGACTCAGTCATCTTTCAACAAGAATAAAGGATGCCATTGACTCAGCCTTCCCTGCCATGTTCCATGAACATGAACTCACCATGCACAGGCAATTTAATGCTGTTCGCACCAGGCAATACCGGCATGCTAACTTTATTGTCAGGCGTGCTCAGGCAAACACTAATGCAAATGCCAACCTCCTGCTGAAGATTGCCAGGGCTTCAAGAAAAAGACAACGTGCTATGGCTGCCTCTGTGGAGCAGATTGCAAGACGTTTTCAAGCACGTTCATCCAAACATCTGCGAGGTCAGGATAAACGTGAAGGGGAGAAAAATACAACACTCAGCCTGGCATCTGCTGAACAAGGCTCATCCTCAGCTAACCCCACCATCACACCTGTTCCTCTCCAAGTCATCACACCTATTGTAATACCTGATGATGAGGATAATACTCAGGGGGAGCAACAAACTCAAGATGGAGATGACTCATCAAAGTCTCTGGTTTTGGTTAACACCAGCAAGCCTGAGGATGATGATGAACCAGCTGCCAAGAAATTAAAACACTGTTAGCTCTCTCCCCAAAGCTATTCAAACTCAGGCTCAGACAGCGTTTATCAAAAGAGCTGATGTTTTGAAAAACATAAGTGTGGAGTCCTCTGTCTCGAAGAAAGGAAAGGAGATAGTTTTGGTTGACACAGATACCAAAATTAAGAAGATAGCTGCGATGCTAGAGACAGGAGGATCCACCACAGACCTTTCACAATTCTCAACCTTTACACCTTTCGATGAGATTCCTTTAACCCCTGAAGAAATAGAGCAACAGGCTGAAGAATTCAAAAGATTAAATGAACTCAAGACAGCCAAAGAATTGAATGAAGCTACTCTGAGGAAGATGACACCACCTGAAAGGGAAAAACAAAAACAAAGGTTGAGGGAAATGGAAGCAAAACGCGCTGAGGCTTTAAGGAAAGTCAAAGCTGACTATGATGCCTGCGTGAACAACAGATATGGTTCTGGCAAGATAACCAAGTTCAAATACACCATTCATAAATCCACAAACACCCCACAAATGATCTTATGGAGGGAAAACCAAAAGGGAAATATGGATGTATTTGACAACTTCAGGTTAAAGACACTTGGGTTATCAGAATGGTTCGAACTTGAAGCCTTAGCTGCCAAAAATACTGGACAGGCTAATTTTCTTCTGCTGAAGACTCTTAAGGCCAAGTTTAACTGGATCAAGGAAACAGCAGCCAAACTTAAGATTGATCCCTCACCACAGCTTTTTGAACAAGAACCCCCAAAGACAGGCAACAAAAGGAGAAGGATTTCACAAATTGTTAATGAAACTTTTGTTACTGAAGATGTTCAAGTGGATGGAATGCACAGGGATTTGATCCTCCCCAATGGTATTGTTGGCCCTGTTGATGGTCATACATACATAGAGCCTGAAAGAGGAATGGCATTCATGAACAAGGCTTGCCAGTATGCTTTTCAAAGGGAAGATGAGTTGTGCTTAGCTTCAACTATTCAGCTACTCTGTCACAAGAAGTGTCTCAAGATCAACACAGAGTATTCCAAGAAGTTTGCAAAGACTTTGCAGGATGAAATTGATAACAGATTAGACTTGGCTGAAGCTGAAGAAAGAATTAAAAATGATGACTATTGAAGATGTTCACAGCCCTTTTTAACTTCATCTTTTATTTTGCTTATGTAATGCACTTGTAATTTTCTTTAAGTTTTAATAAAATCATGAGGTATGTTTGTTTAGATCTGTTATGTGTAAGAAGAAGCTGTTAAACTCACTTACCTTAACTTTGTTAGATCTAACATTATTTATGTTTAAATAGGGGGAGATTGTTGGGAATCTAAACTTGTTAGATTCCCTGATCATTGATTTAAACATAATTAGGCTGTTAGATAGTCCCTTGCCTGTGCCTAGGAGGCAGGCAAGTTTCGCAAGACTCACAGAGATCCAAGTCTCTGTGAGCAACCTCAGAGGAGTCTATGTCAGAGACATTGTCAGGGAAGTCGAAGAATTACCTGAAGACATACTCATTGGCTGTGATGGATAACAGCCAAGATGTATCAGGGACTCTGAGGGGTTGAGAGTTAACAGGGGTGGCAATACCCTGATAACTCTCAGAACACTTTGGACATGCCATTTGTGTGTTCGCGACTATGAAGAAAAAGGAAATTGTTTTGACAACTGTTTCCTTAAAGCATAATGGAAGACTACCAAGAATAGAAGGACATCATGTGACTGATGTGGGAACTTGTAAAAGCTTGTGTAGTCGCCATCAAGTACTGTTTAGGTCAAACTTGTAACACTATAAATAGGATGTGTATACATGCATTAAGGTTCAAGACTTTGAGATATTAAGAACATTATTGCATATAACTTAGTGAATCAAACAGCTACGACTGTATTCATAAGTTAGGGTTTATTGTTGTTCAAAGTGTGCACAACACATTGTCATCAAACTGTGTTATCCATAACACTTGTAATTCTTTATTATACAATAATAAGATTACGTTTGAAAAGTAATACCTTGTGTTGATTAAGTTAAGATTAGGGTTTCTTGCATTGATTAGGGAGTTTCAAACATGCTAGACACGTTAGATTAATCAAGAAAACATGAATAAAGGGGTTTTTGGTAGGGTTTGTTCGGCTGACCCCTCACAACCGAGAGCCAAGCTCTCGGTGGGTTCGATTCGCACCAACAACGAGACCTCATGGTCTCGGTGTGGTTGGGTTTCGATCAGCCGCAGGGAACAAAGGAACCCGACTCGCGTCGGGGTGGTATTTGTTTTGTTTGGGTCTCGACGCAGCAGCAACAACACCACCGGCATCAGCCGGTGGCTGTTTTGGGTTGAGCAGGGGGAACGCAGGCCAGACGGGGGGAACCACCGGCTATAGCCGGTGGTGAGTTTGGTCCAGCAGTGGCTAGCCAAGCCACGACAGTGGCAACCGGCTAGACCGGGTTAGTCACTGTCGGGGCAGTTTGGTCTGGTTCATGTTGCGGTTCATATTAAAACACGGGCACAGGATTATTTTAATTACAAGTATATTTTTACGAGGCTAATTAAATTAATTAAACATGACTATAATTAATTTAATTTAAAGCATGAACTTAGGTTATATTTATTTTTAAAAAATAATACATGTATAAGCCTAAGTATTTTACCATTTAATTTTAGACTATAGTTTATTATTATTTAGTTATTAAACATGGACTTATAATTAATTAATAAAACATTACTTAGGTTATAATTTTAAATATTAATAATTCATGATTAACTTAAGTATTTATTTGGACTAATTTAATTAAATCATGCTTTAATTTAATTAAATCATATAACCTATAGTTCATTTATTTCCATGACATTTATTTAATAAATTATACTATTTGACCATGATATATTATTAATTAATAAAACATGAACTATAATTATTAATTAATAATCAGTTATAACCTATAGTATTATACTTTATAAACTGTATTATTAATTACATGACTTATGATTTTTAACCAGTAAACATTAGCTTATAGTATTAGCTTATTAATCCAGCTTATTCTTGTCACACCCCCAATTTATCAGAGTAAGATAACGCAATGGGGTACGACGGTCATGACTATCACAAGATGTAGGTACAAGAACGACTATTTAAAAGTCGTTTTCATTTAATTAAAACATAAACTTGTTCGGAAGCGTATTACACAAGATCAAATAAAGCATAGTTTTCAAAGACTTCAACATTGTTTTGGACATCCAAAATACAAGTCACGACCATTTTATTTAAATCTCCCAAGCATAACCACGTCACTCCTCCTTCTTGATACCTGAGAAAAACATTGCTAAAACGTCAACACAAAGGTCGGTGAGTTCATAGGTTTAAGATTAAATAGTGTGATGAACCATAAGATTTTCAAGGCAACCGGCATATAATCTTATAACAAATACAAGATTATAATCAAAAGTATACGTTTTCATAACCTACGCCTAAGCTCATGACACCGAAGCGTTAACCTAAACCAACAAGATATAACAAGAGCCCAAGCAAATGCCCATCCTTTAGCATTTGTAACAACTCAAATGTAAGTGTATCTAACTTTGGTCACACAACCAAATTAGATAGGGAGGTTAATCCCAATAGATCTATCCATAACATTCGCGCTTACACAAAGTAATTAACGGTTCATGATAGTGGGCTAAAAGCAACATAGGATGGCGGGACTTAGACATCATGTAGGCAAACGTATGATTTTTTAAGGCACTTATGTTCATCCGTTAAAACAAGCAATGTTCTCACCCCAAAATAGTTAAACAATTTAAAAGTGGGGGCTATGAAACTCACCTTGATGAAGTAGCAAATATGATCAAGAAAGATAGCTCGATAAATCAAGGCACGCAAACAAATGCGCAAACAATCTACTCGCAACCTAAGTAAAATATCCGTACTTAGGCTAAATACAAATAATAATAACGTACAAAGCACTTGGTTGATGATTTATACTTGCTCTTGTTTAATAAAATGTTTTCATACATTTTTCTTGTTCAACAAATTTAGTCACGGGGTCAAGTTCGGGTCTCGATAACTCATTGAATAATAGTCCGAAAAATAAACGGACTCTCATTATAAAAACTAGGCCGCGAGGTCGTCGATATTTGATAAATATCATATTTTTATGAAGGCTCTAAGTCTAGTAATTAATTACGTGAAGTAGAGCACGCACACATAAAATACAACAAGTAAGGTTCAATTTTACACAAATGGAAATTGACCAACTTTGGAAATTTATTGTGGGTTCGTTACTTGACTTTATGGCAAACCGAAAGTTGTTTCAAAAACTAGGTCGTGTCGAGTTTCACAAGGTATTTTTAGATCTTTGGGCGAAAGTCATTTGATGGACTAAAAATAGACGTGAAGTAGTGAATTCGTCCATACCTTACGTATACTATATAACCTACACTTGTTCGATAATTTGGAAAAGCCAATGCCAACTATTTGGGACCCTGTTTTCTGTCATACGGTACACACCCTTATTATTTTCATTCATTTCCCACTTGCCATTTATAAGTTTATGTACATAAGGCAATTATTCATAATATGTCAAAAGGAAGAAAGTAACTCTTGCTCTTTTCATGTGGCTTGTCAGCCTAGACTTACACGCAACCAAAGAAGACCTCCAATTTTTCATCCCTTTTCATACATACACATACATACACATATATGACATCCCATCATCATTTTAGACAAAACAAAAGGAAAGTACTTG
The DNA here is from genome assembly GCA_025667525.1 of Glebionis coronaria. Taxonomy (NCBI): domain Eukaryota; kingdom Viridiplantae; phylum Streptophyta; class Magnoliopsida; order Asterales; family Asteraceae; genus Glebionis; species Glebionis coronaria. Next base: position 641,031,364 of record CM046877.1, read on the forward strand.
TTGTTTTCTCACTGTACGCAGCAGGCAACACACACAAAAGGGAAAAATGATGCATTATCTTAGCATTGTAAGAAGGTACTACTGTACGTAACTCACGGCAAAGAAAAGGAGTGTCCTATATTATTTACAACTTATCATGGAAACCTATTTTTTTACATAGCATACACTTTGCCCTTTCTATGTTTGATCATACACACGAGGCACACACATATTTCAATTAATCACATAATCATACATACATGTAACATTATTAGTCTGTTTGAGGATAGTACCATATTACCTTATGGTCTCTATTTATGCAGTCTTACACGAAAGCAACAAGACAAGAGGGGACCAATGTTTGCTTACTGTTTTTAAACATTGCACATGAGATCCACATTTAAACAAACACATTACATGCATCAAACATTTATTTTCAGGCAGTAATACACACAACTCATTACACACAAAACAAACATGTTGCAAAGTCTCATGGCATTCATTAGGATATTAGTTCTACTTGCTTTCTTCTCCTATTTTGTCTTACGGTTATACCCACGCCCCATCATATAGACCAAGTTCTTCTTAAAGTCAGCAAGTTGTTTTTAAAAAGGGCAAGAGGATATGTTCTTATTATAGTATCACCTTTTATTAAGCAAGTACACAGTTGGTCCCTATTTTTCTTGTTTGAATGCAGTACCCATGTACCCACTTTCATCACACGACATACATTTATACATATAGTAAATGGGATGGCTGCAGTTTTGATTTATACATGGTAGTCCACACAAATATGGCCAGTCAACAGAAAAAGCACATGTCCATTGTTATTTCAAATTTTTGGTTCACTGTTTGGTGGGTAAGTTCTTCATGCATAGGCACACATTTAAGTTCACAGTCTGCTACTACAACATGTTTACACGCAGCCAATACACACATATATGATCATACGTTATTGCCTAGTTCTACTTATACGCTTCTGTTATAAAATCATGTATGGAACCCCACGTATGGAAAATTCATCATCAGTGGGTGTGCTTATGAAGTCAACATACTCACAAATTAAGTAAGCAGCTAGTCATGTTTATTTTAGCATAAGGTTTAGTAAACAGTCATGTTTATTTTAGCATGAATAGTTTCTCCTAGGTTTAGCATGTAGTAACCACACTCGAACACATACGACACTTACACATAATCGACTCTTGTTGGCAGAGAGTGACTTCATGCACGTACATAATCATAACAGTTTAATTCATACTCCACATTCAATCATATCTTGAGTCTCATGCAAACCGAGCTAGTGTAGATCTATACAAACTCATACATCGATTTACTATTCCTCCGTGGAGTCATACTATTTCTTAATGTCGAGGCATTCAAACATTACGCATAATATCACACATTTTGGGTCCATGCTCCGCTTTCTTTTAAGTCTAGCTAAAAGCTTACACATACATGGTTTGCTCATGTTTTCAGTCTTCAAATGGTCATCATATTAAACCCTAATCGTAACCCTTGTCATCATTTTAGGTTCATGTGAGTTAGGTCATTATGTAAAGGTTCTCAACCCGTGACCAACTTTATCGTTTGATACAAGTTCTTGGTTTTTAAGTGTTTTGCAAGTATTATCATCAACCAAAGTATAAGTTTTTAGAGGGTTAAGATGGACTTACGAAAGGTCCTAAGTACTTGATGAAGACGAAGACTAAGAACTAAAGAACAACGTCAACAACTTGAATTATCGATCCGAAACTTTGCTTATAGCTTCATCTCCAGTGGCTTATAGTTTCCTTTGAGAGAGATAATTGTTAAGTTTGTGTGTGAGTTTTATGAGAAGGAAAGGGTTTGTATTTATAGGCAAAGAGTGGGGTATTTAGGGTTAAGCAACTAGTTAGTCCTTAGTTAGGGTATTTAGTTGGTTTGTAACCAAGGTTTACAAATGGACTAGCATGGGGAAATCAAATAGTTTGGGACTTCGATGGTGGCAGCAAAGAGAGGATTTCGAGGGTACTTTCCTTTGACCCAAGTTGGTATCCGGTGGGTAGTGAGGAGGAAGGAGAGGCAATAGTACATGGCATTAAATGGAATTTTAGTACTCAATTCAAATTGTGTTTGAGGGTCCACATGCCAAAAATGTGGGTTCTATATGTTTGAGGGGGGGGGGGGGAACGATTTTGTCTTGTGTGAGGTGGAAAGTAAATTGTTTTTCTTTTAAGTTGACAAGTTTATGTGTATTGTAGTTTCTGTGAATTTGTTGTAGGAGTTATATGTAGAGTAGAATTTGGGTAGTAGTAGTTTAATAAATGTGGATTTTTCTTAAATGTGTATTTAAATCATACCGAGTAAAGATCATTGGTTTTGTGTGGCGAATGAGAAATTTTCATGGGTAATCATAAAGTTATTTGGTGGAATGCTAAATTGGCGTCATGAAACTCAAGTAAATTATGTTGACAAAACTCAACGTCGTTTCTTAAAACGAAATCCATAACAAGTAATTCCAATGAACAATAGTTTTCTACGTAATAATTCACGATTGTCATTTATAAAAAAATTTAAATCCGTACAAAATTTCGCGTAACCAATCGGGACATCAATAGACACGCAAGTCTAACCCAAATTAACGCGTTTCACATAAATTAAATAGATCTTAAATTCACGGTTGTGACATCCGACAACCCTTAAGTTTGAGCTTCGACCCGAAGCTCATATTTCGATGAAACATATCTAATTAAATAGATGAGGATACTTAAGCTTAAATTGATCTTCACGTTCCCAAGTAAACTCGGGTCCTCGTTGTGCATTCCAACGCACTTTCACAATTGGTATACGGCTTTGTCTAAGTCGTTTAATTTCACGGTCTACAATCTCAACAGGTTCTTCAACAAACACGAGCTTGTCGTCAAGTTGAATTTCTTATAACGGTATAACAAGCGTCTCATCGGATAGACATTTCTTCAAATTGCAAATGTGGAACACATTATGCACGCGACTAAGTTCTTGGGGTAAATCCAAGCGGTAAGCGACTTCACCAATTCGTTGAGTGGTCTTGAACGGTCCAATATATCGTGGGTTTAGCTTCCCTCGTTTTCCAAAACGAATGACACCTTTCCATGGTGCGACTTTTAGCATGACGAGGTCTCCAACTTGAAATTCCAATGGCTTACGTCTTTTGTCGGCGTAACACTTTTGACGATCACGGGCCGCTTGCATACGGCTCTTGATTTGAACAATTTTCTCCGTCGTTTCATGAATTATTTCCGGGCCGGTAAGTTGTGCATCACCAACTTCCGCCCAACAAACGGGTGAACGACACTTTCGACCATAAAGTGCTTCAAATGGTGCCGCTTTAATACTCGTATGGTAACTATTGTTGTACGAAAATTCCACAAGCGGTAAATGACGATCCCATCTGTTTCCAAAATCGATCACACATGCTCGGAGCATGTCTTCTAAAGTTTGGATGGTTCTTTCGCTTTGGCCATCCGTTTGAGGATGGTAAGCCGTGCTCATATCTAGTTGTGTTCCTAGAGCTTCTTGAAGTGATTGCCAAAATCTTGAGCAATATCGACCGTCTCGATCCGAAATTATGGATATCGGCACTCCATGCTTAGCAACGATTTCTTTCACATATATTCGTGCTAAATGATCCATTTGGTCTTTCTCTTTCATAGGAAGAAAATGTGCGGACTTCGTAAGACGATCCACAATGACCCAAATCGTGTCATATCCGGCGGATGTCTTGGGTAATTTGGTGATAAAGTCCATAGTAATTCTTTCCCATTTCCACTCCGGGATTCTAGGTTGGACTAGTAATCCGGATGGCTTTTGATGCTCGACCTTAACTTTCGCGCAAGTTAAGCATTTTCCAACATAGGTAGCTATATCGGCTTTCATGTTCGGCCACCAATAAAACATCTTCATGTCATGGTACATTTTATCCGATCCGGGGTGAACCGAATATTTAGATTTATGCGACTCATGCAAAATTATGTTTCTCATGTTTCCATATCGTGGTAGCCAACTTCTACCTTCAAGACATAACGTTCCATCGGTACGTGCAACGAGTTTCTTCGTGATCATACCTCCGGCATCTTCCTTATGAATGTTATCCGCCTTAATAGCTTCACGTTGAGCTTCTAAGATCTTTTTAGGGATGTTCAAACCAATAGTCATCACTAAAGCTCGAACTCTAAGAGGTTTATCACGAGGTTTCCTACTTAAAGCGTCGGCTACAACATTGCCTTTTCCCGGTGTATAACGAATTTCACAATCGTAATCACCAAGCAATTCCAACCATCGTCTTTGTCTCATGTTAAGTTCTTTTTGATTCAAGATGTGTTGTAAACTTTTGTGGTCGGTGAACACAACACATTTGGTACCGTAAAGGTAATGTCTCCAAATCTTGAGAGCAAAAACAACCGCTCCTAATTCCAAATCGTGAGTGGTATAATTTTCTTCGTTTGGCTTCAATTGTTGAGAGGCATAAGCGATAACTTTCTTTCTTTGCATAAGAACCGCGCCTAAGCCTTTAATTGACGCGTCACAATAGACTTCAAAGTCTTCACTACCCTCGGGTAGTGCGAGAATGGGTGCATCACAAAGCTTTTGTTTGAGGGTTTGGAAAGACAATTCTTGATCGTCTCCCCATTCAAACTTTTTGTTCTTTTGAGTCAAAGTTGTCATAGATTTTGCGATCTTCGAAAATCCTTCGATAAATCTTCTATAATAACCGGCGAGTCCAAGGAATTGTCGAATCTCCGTGGGTGTAGTAGGAGTCGCCCAATCCTTGACCGCTTCAATTTTGGCGGGATCAACGTGAATTCCACTACTATCAATCACGTGACCAAGAAATTGAACCGTGTGAATCCAAAATTCACACTTTGAGAACTTAGCATACAAATGCTCTTGTCTCAATAATTCCAAAATCTTTTTCAAGTGTTCCTCGTGTTCTTTCTTACTACGAGAGTAAATAAGGATGTCGTCAATGAACACGATAACAAACTTGTCCAAGTAAGGTTTACACACACGATTCATGAGGTCCATGAACACCGCGGGTGCATTAGTCAAACCGAAAGGCATGACTTGTTATTCAAAATGACCGTATCGGGTTCGGAACGCCGTCTTGGAAATATCTTCTTCTCGAACTCTAAGTTGATGATAACCCGATCTTAAGTCAATTTTTGATTAAATGCTCGAACCTTGAAGTTGATCAAATAAATCTTCGATCCTTGGGAGAGGATAACGATTTTTGATGGTAAGCTTGTTCAATTCGCGATAATCGATGCACATTCGAAAAGTTCCGTCTTTCTTCTTTACAAATAGAACCGGAGCTCCCCAAGGCGAGGAACTCGGCCTAATAAATCCTTTGTCGGTAAGCTCCTTCAATTGGTCGGCTAATTCCTTCATCTCGGCGGGTGCTAAACGATAAGGTGCTCTTGCGACGGGTGCGGCTCCGGGTGTTAACTCAATATGGAATTCTACTTGACGGAGTGGTAGCAATCCGGGTAATTCTTCGTGGAAAACATCAGGAAAGTCTTTAACAATCGGAACATCTTCAATCTTCTTCTCTTTTGGCTCGGCTTCTTTCTTGTTAGTAACTTGAATGAGAAAAATCGGACAACCTTCCTCGATGTACTTTTTGGTTTTAGTACATGAGATGACATCTAATTGAGTTTTGCTTTTCGCGCCATTTCTTTCTCCAAAGATAGTTAGAATTTGCCTTCCATAAGGAACGCGAACTTGTTTTTCGTGACAAAGCAACTCCGCATGGTATTTAGACAACCAAACCATACCAACAATAACGTCGAAGCTTCCAAGTTCAATTGGTAAGAGGTCGATAAGAAACGGGATATTTTGTAAATTCAAAATGCAATCCTTAAGGACGGTATTAGTGGAGATGGACTTGCCATCGGCTAACTCCACATCGTATCTTACAAGGCTACGGGATTTACATTAAGTAGTTTGCTAAAGTTAGTAGATAAAAAGCTCCTATCCGCACCGGAATCAAACAATACGGAAGCATAAAGATTATTGAGGAGGAACGTACCGGTGACGACGTTGTTGTCTTGGATAGCCGCCTCGGCTCCCAAAGCATATACGCGACCAATCGCTCCCGCTTGATTCCCATTTCCCCTTGTTCCACTACCCGAAGCTCCTTGGTTTTGTTTCGGATTCTTACGAGCTTGGTTGTTGTTGTTGCCACGGATTTGATTTCCGCGACCCACGGTGATAGCCTTAGGACACTTATTTTTAAAGTGGCCCTTTTCTCCACAACCATAACAAGTAACATCCGCATATCGCTCGTTTGGAGCCGTTGGGGCTCTTTGGTTCAATGGTCTTGGGGAACTACGGCAATCTTTGGCAAAATGGCCGGATTTACCACAATTGTGGCAAGTTTTACCACAAGCTCCTGGATGGTGTTTACCACACTTTGCACAATACGGTTGCTTTCCTTGGTAATTTGAGCCACCATTGAGATTGAAAGCCTTGGCCACATTATCTTGGCGCTTGTTGGGATAGTTGCCATGATTAGGGCCATGGTTTCCTTCCCACTTTCTCTTGTGATCACTTGAGTCCAAGATAATAGCTTCCATTAAGCCATTCGCCATTTCAATGGCTTCATTGAGATCGGTTGGCTTCGAAGAGATGACATCACCACGGATTGACGAAGGCAATCCCACCATATATCTTTCCACGGCACGAGTCTCCGTGGGAAGCATCTCAGGACACATCAACCTAAGCTCTTGGAACCTTTGAGTATATGGCATCAAGTTCGTACCATTCACACGAAGGTTCCACAATTCCGTTTCCAACCTTTGCATCTCATTCCTTGGACAATACTTTTTGTAGAGCATGTTCTTAAAATAAGCCCAAGGTGTTGCATTAGCGGCTTCCAAGCTAACGGCACGAACATGGATATTCCACCATGTTAGCGCGCCATCAATCAAAGTACTAGATCCGTACTTCACTTTGTCGCCTTCCGCTACGTTGCTCACACTAAATTGAGCTTCCAATCGTTCGATCCACCTAGCAAGACCTACGGCCCCTTCGGTTCCATTGAAAGAACCGGTGAAGCAAGACTTAAACTCCTTGTACGTGCATGTACGAGTAGTTGTTGCCGTGGTGTTAGTGGTATTGTTCCCTTCTTGAGTACTTTCAGCGGCGGCGAGAGCGGCGGCCACACCGTCCGCTATCATTTGATTAAGAACGGCCGGGTCGATAGCAATTGGAGCGGCGGGGTTTGCGTTTGCGTTAGAATTTTCTCTTGTTCTACGTCTAACGGGTGCCATTGATCTAAATAAAGATTACATTGAGCGTTAGAAATAACAATTCATAAGATCACATTTTCGCATGGCATATATATATAGTTCATGATATCACAACAAATATCATAAGTTTCACAAGTGATAAACATAACCCAAACATTCGATTCATCGTCGTGAATTAGTTTTACAAAAAGAGAGCATAGTGTTTTGGGAATTGTTTTCAAAAGATTACACAAAAGAAAGGAAATAGAAACACAACAAGACAACTAGTCGGAATGGCTCTCGATGCGCTCAATCCTAGCGGTCACCATAGTCAATCCTCTATTGAGGAGGTCGCGCAATCCATTGACTTGGAAGCGTAAGTCATCAATCCTCCTTGATAGGACGGTAACACGATTTGGCTCAGGGGGATTGGCAACCCCCAAATAGGTGAGAATATCACTACTACACTCCTCAAGCCTACACATCAAGTCATTAGGGAGCATGCTCATATTGCGGAGGATGTAGTCCATCTCCTCTCGTAGTGACTCAAGTCTAGCAAAGGGATGACGAGGGTGCCTACAGACTCCTGCAGCCGTAGAACTCTCGGGTATATCCGCTCCAGGGGGTGGAGGAATGGGTGTCATCCTCGGCCAAATCGAAGCATCCTCCATTGGGGGGGTAGGTCCTAAGGAGAGATAGGTGGAGCAAACAGGTGTCGTATCCTTGTCTCTAGAAGCAAGCTTTTTCCCCGCATAGGTGTGCTTCACTGATATTCGAGCTGTGCGTCTCATAGGATACCCCTTTGGTGCAAGAGATGATGAGCAAGGGGAAGCAGTCTTCTTAGCCTTTCCTCGTCTTTGATAGCAGATGATCGGCTTTGGGAGTGGGAGTGGGAGTGGCTCTCTCACAGGTGAATTTTCTGGCGATTCTCCAATCCTCATTGGTCTCAGTCCGTTGGGCGATTCCACCATGTAAATCGTCTCGTCACTAGTTGTCGCCATAGCACTGCCAAAACAAGGCATGTATTAGTATTAGATCGAAAATAATAGCTTTTAAATTCGCAAATACTTGTAAAAATAAATATATCCCAAAACTCTCTCGTATAAAATTTTCAAATAATCATGTCGTGTTTCAATATTAGTTTTCCATTGCAATAAGTTATTAACAATCCAATTTTGGATGTTACGTACATACATCGTATTAATTGTCGTTCTAGCGCACATCTCTAAAGGATATCAAAAATTTTGTATATCGACGTGCAAAAATTTATTAGATCACAAATAATTCGTATCAAATAGCATAGCCAATAAATTAAACTAACTTGCAACTTACTTGTATCGAAGACGCGGAGTGAAGTGGTTCTTGGAGATTTTCGAGTTAGTTATAGTCTATAATTACTTTTCCAAAATTAGATTTTTGACTCAAGTTTATAAAAATCATTTTGTAAAAAGATAACCTAGTTCTCTATAACCAGGCTCTGATACCAATCTGTCACACCCCCAATTTATCAGAGTAAGATAACGCAATGGGGTACAACGGTCATGACTATCACAAGATGTAGGTACAAAGAACGACTATTTAAAAGTCGTTTTCATTTAATTAAAACATAAACTTGTTTGGAAGCGTATTACACAAGATCAAATAAAGCATAGTTTTCAAAGACTTCAACATTGTTTTGGACATCCAAAATACAAGTCACGACCATTTTATTTAAATCTCCCAAGCATAACCACGTCACTCCTCCGTCTTGATACCTGAGAAAAACATTGCTAAAACGTCAACACAAAGGTCGGTGAGTTCATAGGTTTAAGATTAAATAGTGTGATGAACCATAAGATTTTCAAGGCAACCGGCATATAATCTTATAACAAATACAAGATTATAATCAAAAGTATACGTTTTCATAACCTACGCCTAAGCTCATGACACCGAAGCGTTAACCTAAACCAACAAGATATAACAAGAGCCCAAGAAAATGCCCATCCTTTAGCATTTGTAACAACTCAAATGTAAGTGTATCTAACTTTGGTCACACAACCAAATTAGATAGGGAGGTTAATCCCAATAGATCTATCCATAACATTCGCGCTTACACAAAGTAATTAACGGTTCATGATAGTGGGCTAAAAGCAACATAGGATGGCGGGACTTAGACATCATGTAGGAAAACGTATGAATTTTTAAGGCACTTATGTTCATCCGTTAAAACAAGCAATGTTCTCACCCCAAAATAGTTAAACAATTTAAAAGTGGGGGCTATGAAACTCACCTTGATGAAGTAGCAAATATGATCAAGAAAGATAGCTCGATAAATCAAGGCACGCAAACAAATGCGCAAACAATCTACTCGCAACCTAAGTAAAATATCCGTACTTAGGCTAAATACAAATAATAATAACGTACAAAGCACTTGGTTGATGATTTATACTTGCTCTTGTTTAATAAAATGTTTTCATACATTTTTCTTGTTCAACAAATTTAGTCACGGGGTCAAGTTCGGGTCTCGATAACTCATTGAATAATAGTCCGAAAAATAAACGGACTCTCATTATAAAAACTAGGCCGCGAGGTCGTCGATATTTGATAAATATCATCTTTTTATGAAGGCTCTAAGTCTAGTAATTAATTACGTGAAGTAGAGCACGCACACATAAAATACAACAAGTAAGGTTCAATTTTACACAAATGGAAATTGACCAACTTTGGAAATTTATTGTGGGTTCGTTACTTGACTTTATGGCAAACCGAAAGTTGTTTCAAAAACTAGGCCGTGTCGAGTTTCACAAGGTATTTTTAGATCTTTGGGCGAAAGTCATTTGATGGACTAAAAATAGACGTGAAGTAGTGAATTCGTCCATACCTTACGTATACTATATAACCTACACTTGTTCGATAATTTGGAAAAGCCAATGCCAACTATTTGGGACCCTGTTTTCTGTCATACGGTACACACCCTTATTATTTTCATTCATTTCCCACTTGCCATTTATAAGTTTATGTACATAAGGCAATTATTCATAATATGTCAAAAGGAAGAAAGTAACTCTTGCTCTTTTCATGTGGCTTGTCAGCCTAGACTTACATACAACCAAAGAAGACCTCCAATTTTGCATCCCTTTTCATACATACACATACATACACATATATGACATCCCATCATCATTTTAGACAAAACAAAAGGAAAGTACTTGTTGTTTTCTCACTGTACGCAGCAGGCAACACACACAAAAGGGAAAAATGATGCATTATCTTAGCATTGTAAGAAGGTACTACTGTACGTAGCTCACGGCAAAGAAAAGGAGTGTCCTATATTATTTACAACTTATCATGGAAACCTATTTTTTTACATAGCCTACACTTCGCCCTTTCTCTGTTTGATCATACACACGAGGCACACACATATTTCAATTAATCACATAATCATACATACATGTAACATTATTAGTCTGTTTGAGGATAGTACCATATTACCTTATGGTCTCTATTTATGCAGTCTTACACGAAAGCAACAAGACAAGAGGGGACCAATGTTTGCTTACTGTTTTTAAACATTCCACATGAGATCCACATTTAAACAAACACATTACATGCATCAAACATTTATTTTCAGGCAGTAATACACACAACTCATTACACACAAAACAAACATGTTGCAAAGTCTCATGGCATTCATTAGGATATTAGTTCTACTTGCTTTCTTCTCCTATTTTGTCTTACGGTTATACCCACGCCCCATCATATAGACCAAGTTCTTCTTAAAGTCAGCAAGTTGTTTTTAAAAAGGGCAAGAGGATATGTTCTTATTATAGTATCACCTTTTATTAAGCAAGTACACAGTTGGTCCCCATTTTTCTTGTTTGAATGCAGTACCCATGTACCCACTTTCATCACACGACATACATTTATACATATAGTAAATGGGATGGCTGCAGTTTTGATTTATACATGGTAGTCCACACAAATATGGCCAGTCAACAGAAAAAGCACATGTCCATTGTTATTTCAAATTTTTGGTTCACTGTTTGGTGGGTAAGTTCTTCATGCATAGGCACACATTTAAGTTCACAGTCTGCTACTACAACATGTTTACACGCAGCCAATACACACATATACGATCATACGTTATTGCCTAGTTCTACTTATACGCTTCTGTTATAAAATCATGTATGGAACCCCACGTATGGAAAATTCATCATCAGTGGGTGTGCTTATGAAGTCAACATACTCACAAATTAAGTAAGCAGCTAGTCATGTTTATTTTAGCATAAGGTTTAGTAAACAATCATGTTTATTTTAGCATGAATAGTTTCTCCTAGGTTTAGCATGTAGTAACCACACTCGAACACATATGACACTTACACATAATCGACTCTTGTTGGCAGAGAGTGACTTCATGCACGTACATAATCATAACAGTTTAATTCATACTCCACATTCAATCATATCTTGAGTCTCATGCAAACCGAGCTAGTGTAGATCTATACAAACTCATACATCGATTTACTATTCCTCCGTGGAGTCATACTATTTCTTAATGTCGAGGCATTCAAACATTACGCATAATATCACACATTTTGGGTCCATGCTCCGCTTTCTTTTAAGTCTAGCTAAAAGCTTACACATACATGGTTTGCTCATGTTTTCAGTCTTCAAATGGTCATCATATTAAACCCTAATCGTAACCCTTGTCATCATTTTAGGTTCATGTGAGTTAGGTCATTATGTAAAGGTTCTCAACCCGTGACCAACTTTATCGTTTGATACAAGTTCTTGGTTTTTAAGTGTTTTGCAAGTATTATCATCAACCAAAGTATAAGTTTTTAGAGGGTTAAGATGGACTTACGAAAGGTCCTAAGTACTTGATGAAGACGAAGACTAAGAACTAAAGAACAACGTCAACAACTTGAATTATCGATCCGAAACTTTGCTTATAGCTTCATCTCCAGTGGCTTATAGTTTCCTTTGAGAGAGATAATTGTTAAGTTTGTGTGTGAGTTTTATGAGAAGGAAAGGGTTTGTATTTATAGGCAAAGAGTGGGGTATTTAGGGTTAAGCAACTAGTTAGTCCTTAGTTAGGGTATTTAGTTGGTTTGTAACCAAGGTTTACAAATGAACTAGCATGGGGAAATCAAATAGTTTGGGACTTCGATGGTGGCAGCAAAGAGAGGATTTCGAGGGTACTTTCCTTTGACCCAAGTTGGTATCCGGTGGGTAGTGAGGAGGAAGGAGAGGCAATAGTACATGGCATTAAATGGAATGTTAGTACTCAATTCAAATTGTGTTTGAGGGTCAACATGCCAAAAACGTGGGTTCTATATGTTTGAGGGGGGGGGGGGGAACGATTTTGTCTTGTGTGAGGTGGAAAGTAAATTGTTTTTCTTTTAAGTTGACAAGTTTATGTGTATTGTAGTTTCTGTGAATTTGTTGTAGGAGTTATATGTAGAGTAGAATTTGGGTAGTAGTAGTTTAATAAATGTGGGTTTTTCTTAAATGTGTATTTAAATCATACCGAGTAAAGATCATTGGTTTTGTGTGGCGAATGAGAAATTTTCATGGGAATCATAAAGTTATTTGGTGGAATGCTAAATTGGCGTCACGAAACTCAAGTAAATTATGTTGACGAAACTCAACGTCGTTTCTTAAAACGAAATCCATAACAAGTAATTCCAATGAACAATAGTTTTCTACGTAATAATTCACGATTGTCATTTATAAAAAAATTTAAATCCGTACAAAATTTCGCGTAACCAATCGGGACATCAATAGACACGCAAGTCTAACCCAAATTAACGCGTTTCACATAAATTAAATAGATCTTAAATTCACGGTTGTGACAATTCTAACTATGGAAACTTTCTATTTCAGGAAACTTTCTATTTTTAGAAACTTTCTATTTTTTGAAACCTTCTAATTTTAGAAAGTTACTTATTATTACACTACAAGTATAATAACACAAGAATATAAGTTAATACGTAATCAAAAATACATAAAATACATGAAAACTCCAGTATATCAATTAAAACAGTAAAATAAGACAAGAACATATAAAACAAGCTAAGAACATACAATAACCAGAAACATACGCAGTAATCAGACAACTCATACATGTCCCTTATTTATGTAGAATTAGTGGTTTTGGAGTAGGACTTTGCATCCTTTTATCTTTCCTCGTTCACTGGACATAAGGTACGGATATTCCGTCCTTCAGTATGGACATTCTTTCCTTATTAGGATTCTCCGTTTGCAACCAACTGTTTTCCCAACTATATGTTTTATATGTTTTGATAGCTTATGTTTAGTTTTAAATGCCTAAGCCATATACATGCATGAATAATTTCACCTATTTATGGAGGTACCATAACCATAACACTAGGGGCACCAGTGTTATGACTTCACCACGGCGGAGTGATAGCTCGTGGCGTCCCTTTCAGTTTTGGCCATATTATTATATTATCATGTGGGGCGTGTGGGTGCATCCTATTTACACGTGTTACAGGAGTTTCAGAGTGAATGTGGTGTGTGCCTTGCATCCTTCACAAGGAGTTGATCCCTCCCACCCACCCATGTTTAATTAGAGGCTGCCCCTCTAATTGCATGATGAGGTCACCCCTCTAAGTATTCATACACGTTGATAAGTTCATGACCTATATGGGCTTTGGTTACAGATAGAATACAGTTTTCATATCATAAACATAAGGCTTTTCAAACTATAAAACTAGTTTTACCAATTAATACTAGGTTTTCCAGGACTTATACTTTTCCGCTGCTATATGTCTTTTATGCTTATATTATGCATGCTATGCTTGTATATCCGTTCACTGGGCGCTATGCTCAGCCGTTTTCCTTTCATGTTCCCAAACGGCAGGTACTCAGGGACGTTCGTAGACTTTGAGAGTACGTGCATAGGAATGGACTGTAACACCCCATTTGTTAAGATGGAATGCTACAGTAAATTATGGCGTGTCATCAAAGCATGCAAGGTAAATGTCTAAAAATTCATGACCATAAAAGGAAATACCGGAATCAAACATCGGTAGTCCAAGTAACTCCCACACAAGCAAATATAAATACTGCAAATGAAAGGACTAAACAATGTCCAAAATGAAGTAAAGTATGATTAAAGTAGGAATAAATGCATAAAGTAATGAAGGCTGGATAGCTTCCATCCGAATGGACATACTCTTGAAATCCTACTTGCAACCTTGGGTACCTGCCGTTTGGGAACATCAAAAGGTAGACGGTTGAGCATAACGCTCAGTGCACAGATATACAATAACGCATGGAAAGACATAGAATAAGAAAGCATATAACGAGCATAAAGCATGAGTAGCAGCGGAAATGAGTAAGTCATGGGAAAATCTGTATTAGTTTACTATACTAAAAGCCAATATAGGTCATGAGGTCAACAACTGGCATGAATAGATAGAGGGTGACCTCGTCATGCAATAGAGGGGATACCTCTATTTAATATGGTCTGGGTAAGAGGGATCAGCTCCTTGTAAAGGATGCAAGGCACACACCACATTCACCATGAAATCCTGACTGAAACTATAACTAGGATACACCCATACGCCCCACATGATAATAATAATATAATAATGGCCAATTAACTGAAAGGGACGCCATGAGCTATCACTCCACCGTGGTGAAGTCATAACACTAGTGCCTCTAGTGTTATGGTTATGGTACCTTCATAACTAGGTGAAACTGGTCATGCATGTATATGGCTAAGGTAACTAATAACATAAGCATTTAAATCTGTAACCACTGGGTGTTGATCCCAAACTTAGATCGATTAAGCTTTGTGTATACGAGATTAGATCAAGTAATACACGTAGAGAAACCTTTGCTTATGAATAAAGTAACTAAGTGTTATGCGGAATTAACACTTAATCTAAAACACAAAGATGTTAAACAAACTTTCACTTGTATTAGAATGAACGAACTTGATTACAATGAAAGAGGTTTAACTTGTGAAAACTTATGATAACTGATGATTAACTTTAACCTAAAAGATCTTCTTTTATAGAATAAGAAGTCTTGTACAATAAGCTACGAATCAACTATTCTAGGTAAAGATAATAATAGAAAATACAATGTCGAGCTTATCTTTACCATACACAAATAAAGAAACAAATAAACAAAATGATTCGTATGAAGATATATTCCATCAGTGCTAATCTTCAAGGCTGTCATCGTTGACTTCTTCAAATGTCAACGCTTGGCTGTCAGCGTCCAATGTCATCCTATCAGCGCTTGAATTCTTCTTATCAGCGTCTAGTGAACTGACCCATAATTTATTCCCAACAATCCTCCCCTAAACTTGATATCTATTCCAATGATCAAGTTTCTGAATAAAAACTTAAGGCTTAGGAGGAATCTTACAAAAACTTCTTATGTTGGTGATAAACATATCTAATCAAGTCTTTGGCCACATCACTAGTATAATCAATCTCCAAGGGTGTCTCCTTCATCTTCTCCAATACTTCTTTGGACAAGAAATAGTTAGCATCCACAAGTAGATACTCTGAAAACTTTGTAGAGCTCAAATGAAATACACCACAAGTAGAATAAAGCCTCCAATGAAGATTACTGAGGTCATCTTCAAGATCCTTCCATATGGCAGGATCTGCTTCCCTTGGACCACACAAAGTCAAAAATGTGTGCCATAGTCTTATTCCATTTGCTGAAGTAGGTGCTTCAGCTGTATACTTGGCCTCTATTAATCTCCATAGATGCACCAAGTCTTCTCTGTCTATGCTTGCAAAGATAGAAATAATTGAAGTAAAAGTGTGTACCTCCTTTCCAAACCTGCCAATCTTCCAAAATCCACACTCATCTTCATCAAAACTTATGATTGGATTTCTGTCATCTAGAGGTACTACATTAACCAAATCTGAAGCTTCCAATGGAGAAAGCTTGAGATGCTTCCTTATAACAGTTTCAGTTGGATAATACACATCCATATCTTTAGGAAATTGGAGAGGATCTCCTTTCTTCACTGGTCTTTGAGCAATCCTCATCTCCTTTTGAATCTGCATTTCCTCAGCAAGCTCTTGTTTTCTTTCTTCTGAAAGAAACTGGTAGACATTATTTTCTTGCACATGCCTCCAAATAGGATGTGCCCTATACTCTAACTCCTCAAAAGATAAAGCCAGCAACTTCTTGTATGTCCATCTAGGTTGATGGCATCTAAGCAACTTGTAATACAACTGCCTTCTATCTCTTTTAAGCCAAGTATTGACCTCTTGTGCATTAAACCTCAAAATCACCTTTATATCATCTTGTACCCTGAGAAGAACTTGCAACCCCTAAATTTGATCTGACAAACTCATTCCTGGGTTGTCCATTACCTTGTCTTCCCAAGCATGGTACATTCTGGTGATTTCTGGAAGGTCCCAATCAACCTGCTTCTTCAAATCACTCAATCTTTCTCTTGCCAACTCATCCCCATATTCAAGTCTTTCTGGATCTTCAATAATTTGAACACTTGAATCTGAGCTATCTCTTTCTTTTTCATCACCACTCTCTTCCTCACTCTCAGAAGTGGCAACAAATGGTGATCTACCACTCCTCTTCAAATCTCTTTCCAAAAGTTGTGCAGCCAACTGTTCATCAAATGCAATTTGTGCTGCATCTTTCTTTGGAACATCTTCTTCAACCAAAATTCCTTTACCCTTGTCTTTTGGATCAATAATAGGTAAGGTAGAAGAAGAAACCTGTGTGGACACATCTTTGATGATTGTTGATGACTGGAATACATCAACACCACCTGCAACTTTGTCAGCGTTCAAGTTACCTCTATCAGCGCCCCGATTACCTTTGTCAGCGCTGGATGTGTCAGCGTTCAAACCTGTATCAGCGCCCATTGTTGCTGTGAAAGATCCTTCCAAGTTCAATGGAGTTACCTTGGATGTATCAATAACTGGGTGCTTCTTCAAGTTGATGAGTGCTTCAACAACATTTAAAGATTCACTAAATTGTGAACTCTTCTCACTGGCTGTATCAATCAGCTCATCCTCTTCATCCTCCCCTTTGGAAGATTCCTCCATTCTACTCCTGCTACTTGGATTCTCCAAAACAGTTACCCGCTCCCTCAATACTTGGAGTTCACGGCCCTGATTATTGACAATTTGTACAAGGCTGACATTTTGCTTTTGCAAGCTAATGACAGCAGCCGTCAATTCAGTCAATGTCATAGGTTCCAATCTACCCTCAGCTAGAATGGGGATTTGACCTCCCAAAATAGAATCATAGGGCATGGATGAGGTCTTAATGATGTTGGGACTGTCTTGACCAGCATCTAAGCTTGTGTCAATAGCCCCAGCCTCATCCATGGCACCAACCACACTTGTGGAGGTGGTTCTCTCTGCAACAAGGCTAGGACCACTAGAGGAGAACACTCCAGTAGTCCTTTGGCGTTTATTCAACCTAGATTGTAATGGGGTGGAAGATGAGGTAGATTGTGTGGGTGTTGGTTGGTTAAGGGATGTTTGGGATTGTTCAGGGATGTCATCAGCGTTGAGATTGGCTGTGTCAGCGCCAACATTTTGAGTGTCAGCGTTGACATTGGGTTGGTCAACGTCCATGTGGTCAGGGGAAGGTAAAGGTTCAAGGATAGGCTCAAGTTGAGGTGCAGGGTCTGGTTGTGGTTGAGCAGCCTGAATTACTTCAAGCATGGCTTGGGTGAGAGGTATAGATCTGTTTGTGGAGCTCATCTTGTCAAAAATGGTTTTCTTTTGCTTAGGGATCTCATAAAAAGTGTCATGATCCCTAGTACAATATTCTTGTAAATCAAACACCATTTGCAAAAATCTTGGGTAAGCCAAAGTCATTTTACTTCCCTTATTTTTACACATCCCTTCAAAAATCATTTTTGAAAAATTATACTTAAGCCCACGTGACATACAAACCAAAGCACTTGCAATGGACCTGTTTATTTCATTAAAAGCAGTACATTTTGGACTTAAGCATTGAAGAAGGACATGTATCAAATATTTCCAGTCAGAGGGAAATTCCTGCTTATGATATTTATTTAAAGGTTTACCAGCAGGAATAGGATAACCCAATTCCCTAAGACCTTGTTCTATTGTTGCAATGGCAAGAGTAGTCACACCATCAGCGTCATCAAGACGCAAAGCTTGGCGAACCAAGGCTTCAGTGACCACCCATGTTCTTCCATGAACAGTAGATGTTAATGTGGTCACTCCATTAGCTGTTGTGGAACTAACATGGTTCCAAAACTGTCTAATGTGTGCGACAGGGACTAATGGTTCATGAGAAAGTGCATACCTTATTGAGGATGCATTTAAAAATGCCACCATTTGTGAATACTGAGGGAACAAATCATTATCAGCAGCCAAGTAAGCGACCATATTATGTTGGCTCTTGAACTCTAATGTCAGATTGGTTGAGTTGAACTTTGGTGCCATGTTGAAAACTGTTTAGGTTATGTGATATGGGAAAAAATCTAGGAGAAAAATGTTAGACAAGAAAATATGAATACCCAGAACAAAAAGTTTAGCCAAATTTATAGGAGAGATGCATGATTTGGATTGGTAAAAAATGAGGCAGTTATATTCAAAGAGCAATGATGAAAATATTGAATCAAATATAACTTATCTCATGCATTAATTAAAAGTAACAACTCCCCAAAATTACGGCCAAAGATTAGTCAAAAATAACAACTGGGTAGGGCCCACTAGGTGTCAACGGTCAAAAATAGCCCATCAACGCCCAACGGCTATATTTTCTTGTCAGCGTTTGCCTAAAGCCTTGTCAGTGTCACGATTGGACGTAACAGCGTTTGGAGAAAAACTTGTCAGCGTCTAAAAATAAAAATATTTAAAAAGAAAAAGACCTCAACAAAGTAATTTATCCTAAGGGAAATATCTTGCAAGGTGATAATAATTACTGGGCGGCAAGCACTGTCCACTTATGCACACTTGCTTAAGCAAGATAGACACAAATGTCCTCTAGTGTCCCTTGCTAACCAAAATACTTACCAACAAAGTTATTTCATAAAATTCTTTGTAACTCCCAGGTAAACCCATAATAAAACTATTCCCAAGTCTCCCATCAGACCACAACCAATTCTAGGCCAAACATGTCTTGGCAGCATGCATAGTTTGTCAACTTTGCATGCTACAGTGCCTCATGGTTTAGTAAAACTAACCCATACTCACCTGTGGACACAATCTAGAATTGTGATAAGAGTATTATAAGAATACCCAAAAGTCCTAAAGGTTCCTTAAACCTCCCCTTAAACTATGATACATGAGTTTCTCAAAATATATATGAACATTAAAAATTTATGTCAAGATAGGAATATAAATATTCCAACCATCATCCATAAACAAAAACATGTCCAAATAGCTCTTCAAAGATCCATAAGCAACTCTGTATCCAATGGCATAAAGCTACCACCACCTACACATTTAGATTAAAAACCACAAAACTAACATTTGTTGCTGACAGCGCCCCGACAACACGTATCAGCGTTGAAGGAACTCTTGTCAGCGTTAGACAATAATATCTCTAACAACGGCAAAATAACACCTATCAGCGTTACATCTACCTTTGTCAGTGTTAGAAAAATAAAGTGGAAAAATCTAAATCATCACAAAGACCAATAACACTGCATTATCCTGTACATACTTTTACAAAAAGGTTCTAAAACACATATTAAGTGAGATTAACCATTCCAATATTTGTTACCAAATATTGAAATCTTCTAGTATCAAAAGGTTTAGTTAATAAATCAGCCACATTATCTTCTGTGGCTACCCTATCTGGTTGTATTAAACCTTTCTCAAAGCAATCTCTTATAAAATGATGTCTAATTTCTATGTGTTTAGTTTTAGAATGATGTACAGGATTTTTAATAATGCATAAAGTACTGTTATTGTCTACAAAAATCTTGGTATGCATGAAATTATACCCATAATCCAACAGCTGGTTCTGAATCCATAAGACTTGTCCATAACAAGCAGCTGCTGCAACATATTCTGCTTCAGTTGTAGAGTTTGCCACCACTGTTTGTTTCTTGCATTGCCAAGATATCAATCTACTCCCAAGAAATTGACATCCACCAGTTGTGGATTTCCTATCAAACTTGTCACCACCATAGTCACTGTCTGAATATGCAATAAGCTCCAATGGAGAATCTTTTGGGTACCATAAGCCAAGATCTGGATAACATCTTAGGTACCTAAAAATTCTTTTTACAACAAAAAGGTGACATTCTTTGGGAGTCACTTGATGGCGTGCACAAGCACACACAGCAAACATGATGTCAGGTCTTGAGGCTGTAAGATACATCAATGAACCAATCATTGATCTATAGTGCCTAACATCCACATCCTTTCCAGCTCCAATTTTTCCCCAAGGGTGTTCCCTATCCATAGGAGTGGAAGCACTCTTTTCATGTGGAGAAAAACCATATTTCTTCAAGATTTCAGCTACATACTTGTCTTGGGAGATGAAGATACCATCTTCTTTCTGCTGAACTTGTAAGCCCAGAAAGAAGTTCATCTCACCCATTGCACTCATCTTGAATTTATCTGTCATAAGCTTGGAAAAGTCTTCACTCATCTTTGGATTAGAGGATCCAAAAATGATATCATCAACATAGACCTGGACAAGTAAGACATCCTTACCTTTCTTCTTTGTGAACAATGTCTGATCTATGGTGCCCCTTTTAAAACCATTTTCCACCAAGTAGGTGGACAATGTACCATACCATGCTCTTGGGGCCTGATGAAGTCCATACATAGCTTTCTTCACTCTATAAAACTTGTCTGGATTCTCAGGATCTTCAAAACCAGGAGGTTGCATAACGTATACCTCCTCAACAATTGTCCCATAGAGGAAAGCACTCTTCACATCCATTTGATAAACAGTGAAGTTCATACAAGAGGCATAAGCTAGGAAAATTCTTATAGCTTCAATTCTTGCAACAAGAGCAAAGACCTCTTCATAATCTATTCCTTCCTCTTGTGTATATCCCTGAGCTACCAAACGTGCCTTGTTTCTGACCACAATACCCCTTTCATCTTTCTTGTTCCTTAGAACCCATCTTATCCCAATTGGTCTCACATATCTAGGACAATCAACCAGCTCCCAAACATCCTGTATAGCAAATTGGTGAAGCTCATCCTGCATTGCTTCCACCCAACTAGGTTCTTTGAGAGCATCAAAAATCTTCTTGGGTTCTTCTTGTGACAGAAAACATGCAAACAAACATGCTTGTACAAGAGGGGTATCAACCTTCTTGTGTATATTGGCAATAAATCCACCAAGATTTTGATGGGATCTTCGTGTCTGAACTGGAGCCATAACATCACCAATGATCTGAGATGAGGGGTGATCCTTTATCGTGGAAGTGAGAACTCCTCCTTCAAAAAGTCTGGTGTCCTCAACTTCACGCTCCATGTTGCCAATATCTTCTTCATCAGACTCTCTTTGATCAACAGGAATCTCTTCATGGACATTGGAAGGTCCACCTTGTTCAAAATGGGAAGAGAAAAGATGTGCAAAGGTGTCATCAACGTCTGAACCTTGTTTGTCAGCGCTTGGGCTAACAACGCTTGAACTGTTGTTGTCAACGTCTGATCCATCAGCGTCTGAATTGCTCTTGTCAGCGCTTGATTTCCCTTTGTCAGCGCCTGAAGAACCATGCATGTTTGTATTTGGTGGTATTTGGAAACCACCATTATCTTTTCTAGCAGCAGCAGCATAATACTCATCTGTCCATATAGGAAGTGTAACATATTCTTGTGTGGGAGATGACTCAACTGCTGGTGGTCCATCCTTCTTAGCAACCTGTATACCTGAAACATTACCAATTCTCTTTTCCAAAACACTTGAAGTTACCTTCACAATGTCTGGATCAGTAACAGGCATATAATTTAAAGCTCTAGATAAAGGTTCCAAGTCAAACAACCAATTTGGACCACTTTCAGGATCACTAGGTTTACTCTCTAAAAACCTAACATGTACTTTTTCAAGTATACGTTTTTCCTTTTTAATGTAAACCCTATATCCTTTGCTCTGCACTGAATAACCCATGAAGTAGCCTTCATCACCTTTTGAATCAAATTTACCTAGGGCATCACTAGTTTCTAAAACAACTACATGACAACCAAAAGGCTTGAGAAAGCCAATATTTGGCTTCCTTCCCCAAAGTAACTCATAAGGTGTCTTATTATGTATTTTGTTGACCAATGCCCTATTTTGAACATAACAAGCTGTGTTAACAGCTTCAGCCCAAAAGGCTATAGGAAAGTGGGCATCAGCCAACATGGTTCTGGCTGCTTCAATTAGGGTTCTATTCTTTCTTTCAGCAACCCCATTTTGCTGTGGAGTTCTAGCTATGCTAAACTGCCTAGTAATCCCTTTCTTGGCACAAAAATCATCTAACAACTGATTTCTAAACTCACCCCCATTGTCACTTCTAAGAATTTTGACCTCATTACCATTCTTCTTTTCAATCTGGGTAATGAAATTAATCAGACTTTGGGCAGTTTCACTTTTCTTGGCTAAAAAGAAAGTCCATGTAAACCTGGAAAAATCATCAGTGATGACAAAACAATATGATTTACCCTTCAAACTTTCTATATTAGTTGGACCAAAGAGGTCCATATGCAATAAGTGAAGTGGTTTAGAACTAGAGTGCACCTGTTTAGATTTGAATGAGACCTTGTGCTGCTTGCCCTTAAGACATGCAACACAAGAGTGGTCATTGTGGAAAGCCTTTTCAGGCAAACCATCAACTAAACCAAGCCTAACAAGTCTATTGATATTTTTAAAGTTTATGTGCCCTAATCTCCTGTGCCAAAGATTACTTTCATCTACTGAGGCTTTAGCATAAAGACATGACATCATTTTATTATTCATCTTAATTCCATTAAGATTCACATTATATATGTCTTTATGCCTTGGTGTTCTAAATTCTATATATTTCTCCTCAGGAAGCTTGTAATCTTTGCTTAACACCAAGCACTCAGTATCTGTGAAAAGAACCTTATTTTTGTTATCACACACTTGTGATACACTAAACAAATTATAATCCAGTTCTTTTACCAGGAAGACATTCTCAAAACGTAGATTATTGGTAATAAGGGTTCCTTTTCCTGTGATGGTGCCATAGCCCCCTCCAAAGTATACCTTATCACCATCTTGAATAGGAGTGAAGTTTGTCAGATAGTCTTCCTTTCCTGTCATGTGCCTTGAGCATCCACTATCCAAATATCCATAATCATTGATCTTCTTCTGAATGCCCTGCACATAAAGAAAACACATTAGTTTTCTTTGGGAACCCAAGCCTTGGAAGACTCGGATTCATCAGGTTGTTTAACAAGAACAGACTTGGTTCTCATAACAACCCCATTTTCATCCCTTTTTGGATGAAATGCCCAGTTAACCCCAATTGGTCTTGTCATGACCTTTGAAATATAATGAAACCTGTTGCATGTCATAGAAAGACCAGTAGAATTAGGGTTTTGGTCTTGTTTTGGTCTCCATGTTAAGCTAGTAGAAGCTTTAGACCCATTTCCCTGTGGTTGCAAATACCTAGGTTTGGCAGTGTGTCTGTCAGCGCTGAAATTGTTCTTGTCAGCGCCCCGATTGCCTTTATCAGCGTTGAACCTAAGGTTTGATACAGGAACCCATTGCCTATTGGACCAAGTGTTTGACTTTTGGAAAGGTCTTAGGCCTTGTGTGTTAGACCCTCTAGAAAAGAATGGGGCTGGTCTAACAACTTGTGAACTTTTGTTCACAAAGGTATTGGGTCTGACAGTGTTTGACCTATGTTGACTTTTGTCAGCGCTGAAATGGTTCCCATCAGCGTTGACATTGGAAGCGTTGACACATTTGTATGCCAAATGTGAAAAGCTACCACATGAGTAACAAGCTTTTCTAGACATAGTCTTAGGTCTAGAAGCAAAGAAGCCTGTTCCATGGTTACTAACTTGGCTTTTTGGTGACCTAGTATTCCTATACATCTCTGCATACTTAACACTAGGTTTTCTAACAGTTTGTGGGCCAAGGTCAACAGCTTTGCCAGTGATTGGGTGTGTGATTTTAATAGGTGTAGGATCATGGCTCATGATTGGTGTGGGCTCATTTGGACTTTCACACAACAACCCTCCCTTAACAAACAAAGTGTGGTTAGCTTTCTTCCACTCATCTAGGTCAGTCAGTTTTTGTTTGTATTCTTCAACTGGGGAAGTCACTCTAGGTGGAGGAATGAATTCCTTCTCTTGGAGTTCTGGCAAGCCAGTCCAAGATAAGTCCTTTGATTGGACACCATAGAAATCCCCAGCTGGTGGTGGAACACCAGTATAATCTTTCATCCCAATCCCACTCATGTCCTTAGAGTCTCTTTGTTTACTAACACACTCTCCTAGGGATTGTGTGGCTTTATCAAATCTCTGGATTTTAAGACTCACATTATCTTTATTTTTGTTAGCCTCATCTAACTGAGCTATCAAATCAAGATTAACCCTGTTTGTGATATCTTGAATATCTTTACTTTGATGTAACTCATGATTTAAGATATTTATTTTATCCTTTAAATCAAACTCCATTTTCTTATACTCAGCTACTGTCTTTTCTGTTTGGGTAAGAGAAATTTGATAATTAGATACTTTGCATCTTTCAGCACTTGCCTCATCTAATAATTTTACTATCTCTTGATTTAGTTTTTCAGTATTTAAACGACAACCCTTAGAACAGAAAGCATCATCATATACCTCATTATCTGATGAAGAGGAGGAGTGTGCCATGAGAGCATATTCAACATGCTCTTCTTTAACTTCAGCAACCAAAGCTCTGTCCTCTTCCTCATCCTTAGCCATAAAGTTCCAGCTCCAGTCCCATCCTCCAACACCATCAATTTGTTGAACAACAACCATGGCCTTGGGATCTTGGCTCTTAACCATTTGGCTTGAAGGCTTACCAGCATCAGATCTTCTTGGAGATCTACATTCCCTCATAAAGTGCCCCATCCGATGACAATTGTAGCACTCAACTTTGGATTTGTCAAATCCAGCAACATCCTTAGCATTAAAGGTCATCTTCTTCTTGAACCTTTTATTAAACCTGTTTGCTCTTAAACTTACAAGAGCCATAGTCCACTTGATGTCCATCTCTTCCAATTGCTCATCACTTAGCTGCTCAAGATCTTCATATGTAATCCTTGAATCACTGGGCAAAGAAGCTATGAATGCACATACAGTATCTAGATCTAAACCAGCAGGTTTAATTCCATCAGCGCCAAAGTTGTGAGTGTCAGCGCTTGAGTATAAAGCGTTGACAGGATATGATCCAGCACTGACAGACTGAGATCCAGTGACTGGATGTCCATAGGAGTTCATGGAATCAAATTGGCCTTCACTTTGTGAGAAGAAGGCCATATTGCTACTGGAAGATTTATTATCACTCTCCAAAAGCCATTCATTCTCCAACAGTCTTAGTTTGTTGAAGATGTCATCAAACCTGGAGGTCTTGTGGGTGTTATTGACAAGAATGGATCTTGTCTCAATCTTCCATACATCACCAAGACTTTTGAGAAAAGTAGCATTCAAGTCAGGGTCATCAATCTGTGTTCCCATGAAGGAAAGTTGACTTGTGATATCAAGCAGTCTACTTCTCACACTGCTGAGATTCTCATTGGGTTGAGCCTTGAAGACAGCATACTCATGCATGAGTTGCTTCTTCTTTTCTTCTTTTGTGTCAGCATTGCCACCATGTGCTACTTCAAGAGCTTCCCAAATCTCTTTTGCAGACTCAAAGCGTTTGTACTTGTGCTGATTCTCATGACCTAGGGCGTGTTTCATGATGTTCAAGATTTTCATGTCCACCCTTTTCTTGGCTATATCTTCAGCAGATACAGCTCTTCCATCTTCAGGCTTTTCCTTCTTATCAGCTTCAGGACAATTAGGAACAGCTATCCTTGTGGCAATAGCATTAGCAATATTTTGAGCTTTGTTGAATGTGTTCCCATATTCAACAATCTCCCAAAGAGTGTAGTCATGGATGGATATATATTGCTCAAAATTAGACTTCCAAAGCTCGAAGTTCCTGGCATCAAACATGGGAATTTTGATGCTAGGGTTTGTGGTGTTGTTTTGTAGCAAAACTGGAGCAGGAGGTTGATTTGTGCCAGACATGATGTTTTTAGGGTTTTGAGAAGTTTAGGGTTTTTAGGGTTTTTGGTGTTTTAGGGTTCTTGCGTTACTTAAAGATCAAAAGTTTCTCAACAAGCTCTGATACCACTTGTTGATCCCAAACTTAGATCGATTAAGCTTTGTGTATACGAGATTAGATCAAGTAATACACGTAGAGAAACCTTTGCTTATGAATAAAGTAACTAAGTGTTATGCGGAATTAACACTTAATCTAAAACACAAAGATGTTAAACAAACTTTCACTTGTATTAGAATGAACGAACTTGATTACAATGAAAGAGGTTTAACTTGTGAAAACTTATGATAACTGATGATTAACTTTAACCTAAAAGATCTTCTTTTATAGAATAAGAAGTCTTGTACAATAAGCTACGAATCAACTATTCTAGGTAAAGATAATAATAGAAAATACAATGTCGAGCTTATCTTTACCATACACAAATAAAGAAACAAATAAACAAAATGATTCGTATGAAGATATATTCCATCAGTGCTAATCTTCAAGGCTGTCAGCGTTGACTTCTTCAAATGTCAACGCTTGGCTGTCAGCGTCCAATGTCATCCTATCAGCGCTTGAATTCTTCTTATCAGCGTCTAGTGAACTGACCCATAATTTATTCCCAACACTGGGAAAACAGTTGGCTGCATACGGGAAATCCTAATAAAGGAAGAGATTGTCCTTACTGAAGGACGGGAATCCGTACCTTATGTACAGTAGAAGCTAAAGAGAACGATGAAGAAACTACTCCGCCTTGACGGATAATACTACATAAGAATATGAACGTGTATGAGTTGTCTGATTTACATGTGTTTTACTGGTTTTGAGTGTTCTTAGCTTATTATATGTATTCTGTCATGTTTTAACATTTTATGTGTTAACTGTAGTTATTCTGATGTTCTACTGTATATTCATGTATTAGTGTATTATAATACTTGTATTGTAATACTAAGTAACTTTCTAAAAATAGCAGGTTTCCTAAAATAGTAAGTTTCGAAAAATAGAAAGTTTCCAAATATAGTAAGTTTCCATAATTAGAGATAAGCTGGATCATTAAGCAAAATACAGTTTAATTAGTAAAATACATGTCATGGTTTATAGCTTATTAATTAAATAACTGGTTAATTAATTAAACTATACATTTAAGGAATTTAATTAAAAATACATGTTTTAATTAAATTAAGTTAAGTAAAATACTTTAGGTTATACATGAAATATTAATTTTAATATTTAACCTAAGTCGTGAATTTAATTAAATTAAAAAGTCTAGTAATTAATTTAATTAAACATATTTTCTGATTTTAATATTTCCCGAAACTCGAACCCGTGTTTTAAATATTAACCCTAGCCCGTGTTTTAAATATTAACCCGAGCCTGAACCCGGGGTCACATATAAGTCGAGCCAAACAGCCCTACTAGTGGCTAGACCGGCTAGCCGGTTGCCATTGGTGGCCCTCGGTTCCCACTGCCGAGTCACGGCTGCCACTGCCGAGCCCGCTTCACACCGGTTCCCACCGGTTCGTGACCGGTTCCCCCTGTTCTTGTTTGTTCGGTTCTTATTGTCTAACCAAAGTCCCACCGAGACCCTATTTGTCTCGGTTGACACTAATAACAAACCAAAACCATACCCCGACCTTGCGTCGGGGTCCCCTTGCTTGCGTCCGAGCCAAACCGACCGAGCCGAGCCCTTTGAGGGTCTCGGTGATGGTGATGAAAACTAGCCATAAATCTTATTTTAATTAATCCACATGTTTTGTATCTCTTGTTTTTATGATTAATTAAAATAATAACATGAATTCAATAAGAATTTAAAAAGAAAAGGAAGTGTTTTGATTTACTGAACACGTGGAAGAAAGGATTAAGATCACGATCACGTACACACAAATAATCAATAATAAAAATCCGTCCGGTTGTTCCTTGGTGGTGCTCTATAGCCGGCGGCAAGGAGGACAAAGGGAGGCAAGGAAAAACTTTTCTGTAACCTAAAAATTATGATTAATGTTTTCCTGTGTTTTTGTTTTTCATGGGTTTAAGTTGGGTCATGGGCCAAGCCCAGTCCTCCTTCTTCTTGTCTCTTTTATCCGCGGCACATGGGGAGCCCACGGGGAAAACACGTAACTTTCCCGAGTCATTATTTACGTGTTCATTCATGTTTAATTATCGTGCATTTTAAATGTCGTGATCGTAATACATTTATAATATATACGCAAGTACATGTTAATTTATATCGTGATACGTGAAATATATTATAAATGGAAAGTTTTAAATTTATCGTATTTTCATGTGTTTACTGTTCATGTGTACTGATCATGGTATTTTAATGCGGGTTTTACAATTCTTCCCCTCTAAAAGAACAATTCATCCTCGAATTGGAGAAAACATAAACTGAAAGAAAACATACCTGAATTAGAACTGGAAATGAGGGTAAGAAGTCCGTATAGACTCCTCCGTCTCCCAAGTGGCTTCCCGCTCAGGATGATCCCTCCAGAGGATTTTGACGAGAGGGATCGTCTTCCTCCGCATGACATGATCTTGTCGCTCAAGAACTCTCTCGGGTTCTTCAACATATGAAAGATCCTCTCGAATCTGATCAAGCGGACACTGAACAACGTGAACAGGATGATAGTTGTATCCTCTTAGTAAGGACACATGGAACACGTTGTGAACGTGTGATAGCTGAGGCGGTAACGCTAAATGATATGACACTTCACCAATGCGTTCTATTATGTCGAACGGTCCGATGAATCGAGGACTGAGCTTCTCTCTGATTCCAAAACGTTTAACTCCACGTGCAGGTGATACCTTAAGGAAAACATGATCTCCTACTTTGAAAGATATATCCCTGCGATGCTTATCAGCATAGCTCTTCTGGCGAGCATGAGCTTCTTGAAGATTTGCCTTGGCGATGGCGACCTTCTCATTTGTCATCTCGATTATCTCTGTCCCCTCAATCAAACGTTCGCCCACTTGATCCCAACAGATTGGGGCGCGACACTTCCTGCCATAGAACATCTCAAAAGGTGCACACTTGATGCTAGCGTGCCAGCTGTTGTCGTATGCAAACTCCACTAAACAGATATACTCATCCTATTTTCCTGCCCACTATAGAACACACGCCCGCAGCATGTACTCCAATGTCTGAATGGTGCATTCTGACTGTCCGTCAGTCTGAGGATGAAAGACAGTGCTAAGGTTAAGTCTGGCACCCCAAGCTCTGTGCAGACTCTGCCAGAAACGTGATGTGAAACGAGGATCTCTGTCAGAGATGATTTCTGATGGAGTACCATGTAGTCTCACGATCTCCTTCTAAAAAGTGTCTACCAATTTGCTGACTGGATGTTCTTTGTGGATTGGCAGAAAATGAGCAGATTTGGTCAATCTATCAACAATAACCCAGATGGCGCCGTGTTTCTTCTGAGTAACCGGAAGACCAATAAAAAAATCCATGGAGATTTTGTCCCACTTCCATTCTGGAATATCCAATGGTTGTAGTAATCCACTGGCTCTCTGGTGTTCGATCTTAACCTGCTGGCAGATTATACACTTGTAAACGAAGGTAGCAACATCATGCTTCATACCACTCCACCAGAAATGCTCCTTGATGTCGTGGTACATCTTGGTAGAACCAGGATGTATGGAAAATGGAGAGTCGTGAGCTTCAGTCAGCATAGCTTTCCTGAGTGTAGAGTCATCAGGAACCACTAGTCTAGTGCCCTGCCATAAGATACCGTCATTATTAACACGAAACTCCGTCTGTTGATCAAGGTTCTGAATGATAGCCCAAATCTCACCATCATCTTTCTGTGCTTCCTTGATCCTAGAATGTAAGTCTGGTTCCACTCTAAGATTCGCCCAGTAACCATGTCGTCCTTGCACACAAAACTCAATGTCGGTCATTACCAGGTCACGGATGATCTCCTTTGCGACATTGATGCCAGAAATCATACCCGACCTTATACTTAGAGAATCTTATACCGCATTCGCCTTACCAGGATGGTACTAAATGTTGGTGTCGTAATCCTTCAGTAGCTCTAACCATCTTTTCTGTCTCATGTTTAGTTCCTTTTGGGTGAAGATGTACTTGAAACTCTTGTGATCTGTGAAGATGTCACATGATTCACCATACAAATAATGCCTCCAGATCTTCAACGCGAAAACAACTGCTGCAAGCTCCAAGTCATGTGTTGGATAGTTTTCTTCATAAAGTTTTAGCTGCCATGATGCGTATGCAATAACCTTACCATGTTGCATGAGAACACAACCTAGAACCTTTCCTGAAGCGTCACTATATATCTAAAATCCACCTGTAACAGATGGGAGAGTAAGAGTAGGTGCAATCACTACCTAGAACCTTCAAAGCTCTTCTCTCGTTCCTCAGTCCGGACGAACTTCTCACCCTTTCTCATCAGCTTAGTCAAAGGTAAGGCCAGTCGTGAAAAGTTCTCAACAAACTTGCGGTAGTAGCTAGCTAAACCCAGAAAACTTCTGACCTCGGTTGTAGGTGTAGGTCTTGGTCATTTGGTGATAGCTTCAACCTTTGAAGGGTCCATGGTGATCCCCTCTGCAGACACGATATGGCCTAGAAATGCCACCTCGCTTAACCATAATTGACACTTGGAAAATTTGGCATACAACTGCTTCTGACGAAGAATCTGCAAGACTATACGAAGGTGTTGTTCATGTTCCTCCTTGGATTTGGAGAAAATCAGGATGTCATCAATGAAGACAATAACGAACTTGTCCAGAAACTCATGGAAGACACATGGCATGACTACGAATTCGTAGTGTCCATAACGAGTACGAAAATCAGTCTTGGAGATGTCCTACTCTTTAACCCGTAATTGATGGTAGCCGGACCTCAGATCGATCTTTGAGAAATACTTGGCGCCCTGAAGTTGATCGAAAAGGTCATCAATACGCGGCAAAGGATAACGATTTCTGATCGTGATCTTGTTCAGCTCACGATAATCTATACACAAACGCATGCTTCCGTCTTTCTTCTTCACAAATAGTGCCGATGCAACCCATGGTGATGCACTAGGACGGATGAAACCTCGCTCCAGAAGTTCTTGCGTCTGATCCTTCAACTCCTTAAGCTCAATGTGAGCCATGCGGTAAGGAGCTTTAGAAATTGGCTCTGCACCTGGAATGAGCTCAATTCCAAACTCGACTTCACGAATAGGTGGTATGCCCGGAAGTTCATCTCGAAATACGTCAGGAAATTCTGACACAATAGGCTGATCTTGGATTGATGGAGACTCGACAGTAATGTCATGAATATTGGCTATGTAGCCCTGACAGCCGTGTTTTAGTAATGCACGTGCCTCCATGGATGAAATAATTTGTACAGACCTCCCTGGCAGAAAACCATGGAGTATGTACTCTGGAGATTTAACATCACCGAAGATAACCCGATATGTGTGGCAGTCTATAGTTGCCTGGTGTTTGGATAACCAGTCCATGCCCAAAATAAATTCAAAATCGCACGTGTCCAAAGGAAGTGCGTCAACTCTGCGGATTCTATCATCAAATTCTAGGGGAAGATCTCTATTCACCTGGGTGATTCGTACAGAGTCCCTAAGTGGCGTGGAAATGCTTAAGACATTATCTAATGGCATAGGGGAAATCCTAACACGTACAACAAAAGCAGTAGATACGAATGAATGTGTCGCTCCAGTATCAAACAAAACACATGCTGCCTGACCATTCATAAAGAGATTCCCAACGATGGTACCTGAATTCGCCTGTTCCTTGGTAGTAGTGAACACGCGACCAGAAGTAAGAGGTGGCTTGGAGTCAGCATGTCCAGAGGTGCCTTCTATCTCACCCTGGCGACAGTCCTTCTGCTGATGGCCTGATTGGCCACACTTGAAGCAACCACCAGTACGTCAGCGACAAATACCAGAATGTCTGCACGAACAAGTAGGACAGATAGGATGCATGAATCCTACAACAGACGTCCTTGCTAGCCGTGAGCCTGTTTTGGGATTACATGCATGAGACATGATCATGAGACATCAGTATGATTACATAAAAGGTTTAAGTGATTTACCACATGAAGCAGAACGGTTAGGCTGCGAACCTCTGCGGTCCTGGTCCCTTCCGTTGCCATTGCTCCTGAATTTGAGCGCTGGAGTGTCAGAATGATGAAACATACGCACTTTAATAATAAAGAAGGTAAATATTGGGACCTGTTGTTGTTGGCATTACTATGCTAACTGTCATTACCGCCACGCCTATCTGAAGCAGAACGGTCATAGGATTGACTGTTTCCCTTGGATGACTGTTGCTGAGTGGCCGGAGGCTTCCGATCCTCAGTCTTTTGTCTGAAATGAAAAATTGAACAGAGAATGATATAAACATGAACATACTGAAAGGAAATGAATGATTACATTTGGTGATTGAAGATACCTCTTCACTGTTCTGTCATCACCAAACTCCTCTCATTCCTGAAGCATATCAAGCTTACGGGCTGCATCGGCCACTTGTGTCACTGTATTGAAAGTAGCACCCACCAAATTATTGGCGATCGACGTACGAAAATCCCAACGAAAGTGGTATGCTTGCTCTTCGGCAGTACAGGATGTTGTGCCAAGAAAACCAGCCAGACGAAGAAACCGTTGCATGAACTCGTTGCTGTTCTCCCCAGCTTTCCGCCTAACCCGTGGTACTCTCTTTAGCTCATCCTTCTCAGTCTTGGCGAAGAACTGTGGTGGCGAAAGATTATTGTTGTTCTGAGGATGAGGGCCAAATTGAACGCCCTGAGCTTGAATTTGAGTATGACCTTTGTCCCTTACTTCATTGTGAAGTTGGGGAGGGATGGCGTGCGAAGCTGCATTGACAGCTGCAGCCAATTATTGAGCATTGCGTGGGTTCACCATCTGATAGTTTAAAAACAGAATGCAACATGAATGATAAGTCTCAAATGAGATGAACATAAATATGCATGAACAATGTATAAATCAATAAAACCGTTTAAAATGCATGAAATAATGTAACATGCTTGACGCAGTTTATAAACTTTTAGATGAGCGAGAGTGAACGCCTATGGTCAGTGCACTCAAAACAAAAGACATAGCGAGGGGACGCCTATGGGTCGGTCCCAACGTTAAAAGTTTCGATAAAAGCACATGCGACTCAATACGGCCAGTCCTGTACCAACCATTACTTAGTCATAAACCCGCGACAATGATATGAATGCATGAAATAAAATGAAAATGAATGAATGCATGAAAACCAACTGTTAGTTCTAGGAAGACACTGGTGACTACCCGTAAGTCACAGGTCATGTTTTACAGAACTACAGGTCGAAACCTTGGGCTCTGATACCATAATTGTAACACCTCATTTGTTAAGATGGAATGCTACAGTAAATTATGGCGTGTCATCAAAGCATGCAAGGTAAATGTCTAAACATTCATGACCATAAAAGGAAATACCGGAATCAAACATCGGTAGTCCAATTAACTCCCACACAAGCAAATATAAATATTATAAATGAAAGGACTAAACAATGTCCAAAATGAAGTAAAGTATGATAAAGTAGGAAGAAATGCATAAAGTAATGAAGGCTGGATAACTTCCATCCTAATGCACATACTCTTGAAATCCTACTTGCGACCTTGGGTACCTGCCGTTTGGGAATATGAAAAAGATAGACGGCTGAACATAACGCTCAGTGCACGGATATACAATAAAGCATGAAAAGACATAGAATAAGAAAGCATATAACAAGCATAAAGCATGCATAGCAACGAAAATGAATAAGTCCTGGGAAAACCTAGGCGTATAACATGATTAACTGATATTAGTTCTGATAATATAGCTTATGTTGACTTGTAATTAAAAACGAATGGTTCGGTACTTTTTCAAAAATCGAGTATTTTGGTCTGATTTCAATGGTAGTCAAAAACCGACCTAAAGTGAACCATACCTCTATACAATCATTTAATGTTAACAATTGGTTTTCATATATCAGGTAAATAAATACTACGCCTATACATAATTTATTACTACTAGTTTAATCCGTTACTTCGTAGAAGTAGACTGAGAAAGAGGATTGATGAGATGGTAGTATGGTGACTTTATATTTGAGAGGTACGAGGTTCCATACTTACTATCCCATCTTTTCTCAACTTTTTATACAACTCTAAATAAATAAAAAATGACATATAAGTAATTTTTACGTGCTAAACAGATAGCAGGTCATCATATTTATAAAACAAAAAAATTGAAAGTTTATATACTAAATCGATAATTTAGTAAATTAGTTACCTATATTTTTAAAACGTTAAAAGTACATTGCTAATATATAAATTTAATCCATTCTTTTATTGTTCGTTTGTTTAATTTTAAGGTTGTGGTTTCGACATATAATGATACACCAATCATCTTCACTAACTACCTTCATCAACTAAACTATCGATCTTGTGGCATGTAAATAATTTAACATGTGCATTTCAATGATATGAGTGGTGCTTTCATTGTTGTATTCTAATTTTGCATCATGTGTATGCGTTTCTTGTTATATAAGTTTTGGATCATATAGTAGGTGGTTGCAGACTTGCACTCAAAATAAGCAGTTGTTATGTTTAGTCATTATATTCGCCTAAGTCGTGTCTAGGGAGAGTGTCGATTAGCCTAGTTTCCTAATAGCTAAGAATAAAGGTCGGTTGGCAATGTCTAAGCCCAACCCGACCCGTAGGACTTGTATAGTCGGTTCCCCCTCATCTCTATAAAAGGAGGTGAGGGGGAACGAACCAAACACGTCATTCTTTCAATAAACTAATCGGAACGATTAGGGATTTACCTTGTGGGCGTCGCCTTATTTTCTGTCGATTCTACTGTTGTGTGTGTTCTTCGATCGTATTATTCCGCGTCTAGTAATTAGGTTGTAGGGATTAAACCCTACAAGTGGTATCAAGAGCCTTGGTTCTTCGAGTGGCTGATTATCTAGGATCGATCGAAGGAGTTTCTTGTTGATTGGTGTAGATCAACAAGGTTGGCAGGGTTTCGATTGAAGAGAGGGTTTGTTGGTTTTCGATTGTGAAGATCATCTGCCATTGTTGTCTTTTGTTCTTGTTTCTGTCCTCAGGGAAAAGACACAGAGAGAAGAAGAAGATACGATTGGTTTTTTGGTTATCTAAAAGTCAACAAAAGAAAGTAAAATACTACTGTACGAAGGATTTGTTAGGGGACAAGTAATTGGGCCACTGGACATTATTTTTGGGCTTAAAGATTCATTAGTCCAAGGTTTATAAAACAAAAAGATTTACTTTGTAGTATTATTACACAAGGGGACTTCGTAATTCGTGATTGTGAGGTTTAACGTCACAAGGTTTAGCGACTTATCGAAGGGGCTTTGTCGGTTTGTGATGGTGAGGGTTTATCACAAGGTTTAGCAAATCAACAAAGGAATAAAGAATGACGGGAGCCAAGTTTGACATCGAGAAATTCGATGGAACTGGTGATTTCGGGTTATGGAGAATCAAGATGCGTGCTTTATTAATCCAGACCGGATGTGAAGCAGCTCTGGAGGTTTTACCCGTGAATATGGAAGCTGAAGAGAAATCTAAGCTTGACAAGAAAGCTCACAGTGCCATGATTTTATGTTTAGGTAACAAGGTCCTGAGAGAGGTTACCGGGGAGACGACTGCAGCGGGGGTTTGGTCAAAGCTCGAGTCTTTGTACATGACAAAGTCGTTGGCCAACAAGTTGTACCTGAAGAAGAAGTTGTATACATTCTACATGCCGTCAGGACGAAAGATTTCTGAGCATATAGATGAGTTCAACAAAATCGTTCTTGATTTAGCAAATATTGAGGTAAAATTCGAAGATGAAGATCTTGCTTTATTGTTACTCACGTCTTTACCAGCATCATACGAACACTTCGTGGATACCTTGCTTTATGGACGGGAAGATTTGATTTTGGAGGACGTGATGGCCACACTAAATTCAAGGGAAATCAAAGAAAGATCCAAGGAGAAGGGGGATGATGGTGAAGGGTTATATGTGAGGGGAAGAACTGATCACAGGAATTCGCATCAGTCAAAGGGAAAGTCAAGATCGAACTCTCGAGGTGGAAGACTCAAATGCTTTATTTGCCAATCTGAGGAGCACTTGAGAAGAGACTGTCCGAAGAATAATCGCAAGAAGTCAAAAGATTACGTCAAGAAAGATGATCAACCAAGCTCTAGTGGTTCGATTTACGATGATTCTGAGGTGATGATGGTGATGAGTGCAGAAAGACTGCAAGACTGGATCATGGATTCAGGAGGTTCATATCACATGTCACCCAGGTTAGATGTATTTTTTGATTTTCTGGAATGTGATGGGGGCAGCGTACTGTTGGGCGACAACAGGGAGTGCAAGATCAGAGGTATTGGCAAGGTAAAGGTACAACTGAAAGATGGGTCAAGTTTTGTGTTACACAATGTCAGGTATATTCCTGAATTGAAAAGAAACTTGATATCGCTGGGAACTCTTGAAAAAGAGGGATATACCGTAAAATTGCAGTCGGGCAAAGTCAAGGTGATTAATGGTTCTAGGGTTATTATATCTGGAACCCGAAGGGAGAACTGTGTGTACTCTTTGGATGGCCATGCATTGGCCGGTGAGCTTAATGCTAGTGTTGAAGAAAAAGATAGTCTTGTGCAGGTTTGGCATAAAAGACTGGGCCATATCAGTGAGGCGGGACTACACGTGCTGGAAAAGCAGGGTTTGTTTGGCAAGAAGAGTCTAGGTAAGTTCGATTTTTGTGAGAATTGTGTTCTGAGAAAGTCACATCGAGTCCGTTTCGGTGTAGGAAGGCACACTACTCAAGGAGTGATAGACTATGTTCATTCAGACTTATGGGGTCCGTCTCAGGTGGAATCATTGGGAGGTAAGAGGTATTTCTTATCTATTGTTGATAATTATTCCAGAAGGGTATGGGTTTATGTTCTCAGGTTCAAACACGAAGCATTTGAAAAGTTCAAAGAGTGGAAGCAGTTAGTAGAAAATCAGACTGGGAGGACGGTTAAGAAGCTTAGGACGGATAATGGTCTTGAGTTCTGTAACCGGGAGTTTAATCAGCTATGCACTGAGAGTGGGATTGCTAGACATTTGACGGTTGCCGGGACGCCGCAGCAAAATGGGTTAGCAGAATGGATGAACAGAACTCTCATGGACAAGGTACGCTGTTTATTAATACAGTCTGGATTGCCCAAGGCCTTCTGGGCGGAAGCGACATGTACGGCCGCATATCTTATAAATAGGTCACCATCGACAGCGATTGAGAAGAAGACACCTATGGAGATGTGGTCGGGACATCCTAGTGATTATGGGATGTTGAGGGTTTTCGGCTGTGTCGCGTATTCATACGTTAAAGAAGGTAAGCTCGAGCCGAGAGCTGTAAAATGCGTTCTTTTGGGGTATCCTGAAGGTGTGAAGGGGTACAGACTATATAGTCTTGATAAAGAATCGCCAAAAATAGTCACAAGCAGGAACGTAGTCTTCAATGAAAGTGTCATGTACAAAGACACGTTGAAGGATACTGGTGCAGGTAAAGATAAGTCTGTTGAGGAATTACAGTTTGAGGTGGAACTGCAGAGGTTAAATAATCATACGCTTGAGGAAGACCATCCAGGTCAGGAAGACCAGACAGATCAGGAAGATGGCTATGATGAAGGTGCAGGGGTTCAAGAAATTGATCATCCACCGGATCTCACAGATTATCAATTGGTTCGGGATAGAGAGCCAAGGACAAGAACGAAACCGGCAAGGTTTCGGGATGAGAGTAATATGGTTGCTTACGCGTTTGCTGCAGTAGAGAAAGAAGATACTCATGAACCATTGACATACCAGGAAGCAGTTACTTGTGAAGACAGTTCTAAGTGGAAAGCTGCTATGAAAGAAGAGATGGATTCTCTGAGGAAGAACAAGACCTGGGTGTTAGTAGATCATCCAGCTGGGCAAAAGCTGGTGAGCTGCAAATGGCTGTACAAAATAAAGGAAGGGATTGAAGGTGTTCAGAAGCCTAGGTACAAGGCAAGGTTGGTGGATCGTGGATTCACACAAAGGGCAGGTATTGATTACAATGAAGTATTTTCGCCGGTAGTTCGACACACATCTATTCGGGTTATACTTGCATTGACTGCGTGTAAAGATTATGAGCTGGAGCAGCTTGATGTAAAAACGGCGTTTTTACATGGAAATCTTGAAGAAGTGATCTACATGAGGCAACCACCTGGATTTGAACAAGGTAACAAGGTATGTTTGTTAAAGAAATCTCTTTATGGTTTGAAGCAGTCACCTAGGCAATGGTACAAGAGGTTCGATGAGTATATGCTGAGCAACGGGTTTAAGCGTAGCAGTTACGATAGCTGCGTATATTACAGGAGTTATGCACCAGGGGAGTATATCTATCTATTGTTATATGTAGATGATATGCTGATTGCTTGTAAAAGCAAGGCTGAGATCGCGGCTACCAAGTCTTTGCTTAAAAGGGAGTTCGACATGAAAGAGCTCGGGGAAGCAAAGAAGATTCTTGGTATGGAGATCTTCAGAGATCGGAGTCGCAAGATTCTGAGGGTGTCACAATCCGGGTACGTTTCTAAAGTTTTAAAAAGGTTTAGAATGGACAATGGGGAGTCGGTTCAGACACCATTGGATGGGCACTTCAAGCTGTCGTTGAAGGATTGTCCGGTTAGGGATTGTGATGTTGAAAGAATGAGTAGGGTGCCGTATGCAAATGCGGTTGGGAGCTTAATGTACTTGATGGTGTGCACGAGGCTAGACATAGCGTATGCAGTAAGTGTAGTTAGCAGATATTTGGTGAATCCGAGTAAACTCCATTGGAAAGCAGTGAAGTGGATTATGAAATATTTGCAGGGCACTGTAAACGTGGGTTTGGTGTATGGAACAAATCGTGGCAACCATGTGGACGTAACAGGTTTTGTTGATTCAGACTACGCTAAGGATCCGGATAAAGGTAGGTCTCTCACTAGTTACGCATTTTTAGTACAAGGATGTGTTGTAAGCTGGAAGGCAATGCTACAACACGTAGTGGCTCTTTCAACTACAGAGGCAGAGTATATGGCCCTTACGGAGGCTGTGAAGGAAGCTATTTGGCTAAGAGGACTCTTGGAAGAGTTGGGCGTGAAGCTCAACACTGTTGCAGTTAATTGTGATAATCAGGGCGCGATTCACTTATCGCGGAATCATGTTTTTCATGAAAGGACTAAGCACATCAATGTGCGTTATCACTTTATCAGAGAAGTCTTGGAAGCAAAGACGGTTGAAGTTCTGAAAGTGGGTACTGAACACAATGATGCGGATGCCTTGACCAAGGTGGTACCTGGACGCAAGTTACAACACTGCTTGGAGTTGCTGAGTGTTGGGATAGGCTAATATATGCCTAAGGTGGAAATTGTTATGTTTAGTCATTATATTCGCCTAAGTCGTGTCTAGGGAGAGTGTCGATTAGCCTAGTTTCCTAATAGCTAAGAATAAAGGTCGGTTGGCAATGTCTAAGCCCAACCCGACCCGTAGGACTTGTATAGTCGGTTCCCCCTCATCTCTATAAAAGGAGGTGAGGGGGAACGAACCAAACACGTCATTCTTTCAATAAACAAATCAGAACGATTAGGGATTTACCTTGTGGGCGTCGCCTTATTTTCTGTCGATTCTACTGTTGTGTGTGTTCTTCGATCGTATTATTCCGCGTCTAGTAATTAGGTTGTAGGGATTAAACCCTACAGCAGTGTTTGTGCGAAGCTGGAATTATCTTGACCAATAAAAAGCAAGGCAAGTAATTTATATAGACAAAATGCTTGTTTTCGATATGGATAATCGTAAAGAAAATTTATGGGTCTCTAGTGAGTCAGCACCAAATTTGAAAATTTTGGTTGTAGGGGCGACATTGGCCTAGTCTATCGACAATTGCTTGGCCACATTCGTTTCTTTTTTGTACTATCTTCAAAGTCTCGGGCCTGTAAAAGTTGAGCCTTTTTATTTTTGAGAGCTTTTCATTTTTCAGTTTCTAAATAAAACAAAAACTTTTTCAAATTTAGTTTAAAAGAGCAACGATTATTGTTTGCTAGACCGACATGAGAACAACATTCAACTTGAGGGTAAATATGTCAAGTCATATTTATTTCAAATTACATGCATCTCAGTTTTGTATGTAAATTTTTTTCTCACAGAAACAATAAGCTTGATGAAAACAGATGAGGAACATGACATGCTAGACTTTGCTTTTGGCCTTACAGAAAC
This sequence comes from Glebionis coronaria, assembly GCA_025667525.1. Taxonomy (NCBI): domain Eukaryota; kingdom Viridiplantae; phylum Streptophyta; class Magnoliopsida; order Asterales; family Asteraceae; genus Glebionis; species Glebionis coronaria. Next base: position 641,072,031 of record CM046877.1, read on the forward strand.
GTACGTTATTTTCAACATTCAAATAATCACGCTACATCCAAGTCGCTCGATCATAATCTTATACATGATCTCTTCTGTGCAGGGTGTGTCTCGGTTGTCAAGTAATCGCAAAACCTGAACTCAATGGACTTCGTCTAGCCCAAGAGATACGTCGATATTAGTTTTATTGCCAACAAGGGGAAGTACAACATAGGGTGTTTGTTCTGGCTTCTTGCTATAATGGTCCTTTAAATGCGAGGTGTCATTCCACAAGGCTGATGGTAAGGAAGTTGGCATATCGTTTGTTCTATTATAGTTTTTTTTATTAAATTTACATTATGTTACAAGCGGGTTACGTAATTAAGGGGCGGGCGTCTCATATAGTAAACATCTTTGTGCAAAATGTATGTTTGCAAATATGTAAAAATGTACAATATTGCAGCCCATGACTTATTGTAGTATATTCAATAAGACGGGCTGAGACACTTCACGAGCCACATATCCAGCCAGTGAGCGAGTAACGAGGAAAACTGCAAGTGGTACTGTGGTAGTACTAGCTGCTCACTATCGATCTTGTGGCTTGTAAATAGTTTATCATGTACATTCAATAAGACAGGCCAGGACGCTTCACAAGCCACGTACATATCCAGTATCGAGGAAGACTACACGTGATAGTACGTACTAGCTGCTCAGTTGCTCACTATCGGTTTTATGAAAGTTTTTTTGTAGTCTAAGGTTTTCAAAAACAAACATTCAATATGATATGGAAGTTAAACGAATGAGCTATCTGTTCTATATAATAAAACAAAATATTTTACAAGTGCTCTAAAACACAAGAATTAAATGAATGAATTAAAAACATCACCATATAAAGACTACTTTACGACACCTCAATGATAAAAAGAGACCTAAATGAATTAAAAACATTACCGTTATAAAGACTAATGTACAATACCTCAATATGTGTGAACTCTGTTAATTTTATTATTTTTTGTTAGGATTTATCTATTACTCATGATAAGAGGAGACCTGAAAATGTATTGAAAAGTACTACCAAGTAGTTGTCCTAAAATATCTGCAACCTAGAAACATTTTGGACATGGAATGTCGACAGAAGAAGAATTAAAAATAGATGAGAATTTTTAGACCAAAGGTTAAGAATGATTAAATATGTTGTCATTGTTATGTCATTTTAAAATTGTGTTGTGATAACGTAGGCTTCATTAGTAATGACTTTATGTCAGGGGCGGACCTATATAGGAGTCTGGCGCACTACAACAAAAATGAGTTTAGGGTCGCCCCTTTTCTAGGGTCGACTTAGTCGTCCCTAGATTAAGGGGGGACCCACCACTTTTACAACAAAATCTTGGTCAAAAGGGCTGAGGGGACAAAGTGGGGCCCAACAAACCTAGGGACGACTAAGTCGTCCCTAGGTTAAATAAACTTATTATTCCGTTTTTAAATTTTTTTTATATATTTAAAATTAATATAAATTTTTTTTATTTAAAAAGTTTAAAATGAAAGAGGGGACCACAAACCCTAGGGACGACTTAGTCGTCCCTAGGTTGAATAAACTTATTATTCCGATTTTTAAATCTTTTTTATATATTTAAAATTAATATAAATTTTTTTTATTTAAAAAGTTTAAAATGAAACTGGGGACCAGAAATCCTAGGGACGACTTAGTCGTCCCTAGGTTAAGTAAAATTATCTTATTTATTTAAAATTATTTAAACTCTATACATATTTAAAAAAATATATATATTTAGTTAAAAATAACTTTATACATATTTAAAAAAAAACTTTATATATATTTAAAAAAAATTTATATATTTAGAAAAAAAATTATACATATTTAAAAATAACTTTATACATATTAAAAAAACTTTATACATATTTAAAAAAAATTTATACATATTTAGAAAAAAAAATTATACATATTTAAAAATAACTTTATACATATTTAAAAAAAAACTTTATATTTATTTAAAAAAAACTTATATGTATTTAAAAAAAACTTTAGATATATATTTAACACTTACAAACTAGTTACAACGATAATAGATTCATAAATAAGAAAAAAACACATTACAAACTAGTTAAAATACAAATTAACACATTAAAATAACAAATAGATTCATAAATAAGAAAAAAAACACATTACAAACTAGTTAAAATACAAATTAACACATTAAAATAACAAATAGATTCATAAATAAGAAAAAAACACATTACAAACTAGTTAAAACTAAACGTACAGATTAACACATAATAATAAAATACAAATTAACACATTAAAATAACAAATAGATTACTACTCAAAGCTAAGATTTTCCATATCATTTAAAAACGCATGAAGTATTGCAGCCGATTGACATGCGTGGTCTTCAGGATGCCTTTCCATTTCTAGTCTTGTCTCTAGCATCTTTATCTTTAGATCTTTGATCTTGCAATTAGAGCACTCAGTTGGTGCAGATTGAGAAGGACCTGTAGAAGAACTTGGATGTGAACCTTGAGGTGTTGAAGATCCAGGGGAAGATCTTATACGGAGTTCGAGATCAAAATCATCCTTCCATTTAAAATATTTACATCCATAATCATCTGTTTTTTGCTGTTACAAAGTAAACAAATAACATGACATGTCATTTTAATAATCACACGTATTACATAACTAAAACATTTGATTGTTTACCTTCGAAAGAGGACATGCATAGTAAAGTTTACCAAAGCTATGAGGTTGATGTGACTGTCTCAACACAATATATCCCTTTCTACATGTACACTTATAAGCTTCAAGCGGATCCATATTATGCAAAATCGGGTGGTGGTGGTGGTGAGTTTGGTATGAGAGGATAAGAGTTTGTGAGGATAAGAGCTACCATAAATAAAGATAAAAATTTAGGGTCGACACATTTAGGGACGACTTAGTCGACCCTAGCTTTCCCGCCAACATTTTCCCGCCAGCATTTCCCGCCAACATTTCCCGCCAATATTTGATCACTTAAACATGCTTAAGCTCAATATTTTTAGCTTAATGGTCACCTCAGAGCAATAATAACATATTGTCTTACACTCTTACTATAACGTATAACCCTAACATATGGACTCACCGGTTGAACCTATAACGTATAACCGTAACATATGGACTCATCGGTTGAACCTATAACGTATAACCCTAACATATGGACTCGTCGGTTGAACCTATAACGTATAACCCTAACATATGGACTCGTCGGTTGAACCTATAACGTATAACCGTAACATATGGACTCGTCGGTTGAACCTATAACGTATAACCCTAACATATGGACTTGTCGGTTGAACCTATAACGTATAACCGTAACATATGGACTCACCGGTTGAACCTATAACGTATAACCGTAACATATGGACTCGTCGGTTGAACCTATAACGTATAACCCTAACATATGGACTCGTCGGTTGAACCTATAACGTATAACCGTAACATATGGACTCGTCGGTTGAACCTATAACGTATAACCCTAACATATGGACTCGTCGGTTGAACCTATAACGTATAACCGTAACATATGGACTCATCGGTTGAACCTATAACGTATAACCGTAACATATGGACTCATCGGTTGAACCTATAACGTATAACCGTAACATATGGACTCGTCGGTTGAACCTATAACGTATAACCCTAACATATGGACTCGTCGGTTGAACTTATAACGTATAACCCTAACATATGGACTCACCGGTTGAACCTATAACGTATAACCGTAACATATGGACTCATCGGTTGAACCTATAACGTATAACCGTAACATATGGACTCATCGGTTGAACCTATAACGTATAATCGTAACATATGGACTCGTCGGTTGAACCTATAACGTATAACCCTAACATATGGACTCACCGGTTGAACCTATAACGTATAACCCTAACATATGGACTCACCGGTTGAACCTATAACGTATAACCGTAACATATGGACTCATCGGTTGAACCTATAACGTATAACCCTAACATATGGACTCACCGGTTGAACCTATAACGTATAACCCTAACATATGGACTCACCGGTTGAACCTATAACGTATAACCGTAACATATGGACTCATCGGTTGAACCTATAACGTATAACCGTAACATATGGACTCATCGGTTGAACCTATAACGTATAACCGTAACATATGGACTCACCGGTTGAACCTATAACGTATAACCCTAACATATGGACTCACCGGTTGAACCTATAACGTATAACCGTAACATATGGACTCATCGGTTGAACCTATAACGTATAACCGTAACATATGGACTCGTCGGTTCAACCTATAACGTATAACCCTAACATATGGACTCGTCGGTTGAACCTATAACGTATAACCCTAACATATGGACTCGTCGGTTGAACCTATAACGTATAACCCTAACATATGGACTCGTCGGTTGAACCTATAACGTATAACCCTAACATATGGACTCGTCGGTTGAACCTATAACGTATAACCCTAACATATGGACTCGTCGGTTGAACCTATAACGTATAACCCTAACATATGGACTCACCGGTTGAACCTATAACGTATAACCGTAACATATGGACTCATCGGTTGAACCTATAACGTATAACCGTAACATATGGACTCATCGGTTGAACCTATAACGTATAACCGTAACATATGGACTCACCGGTTGAACCTATAACGTATAACCGTAACATATGGACTCGTCGGTTGAACCTATAACGTATAACCCTAACATATGGACTCATCGGTTGAACCTATAACGTATAACCGTAACATATGGACTCATCGGTTGAACCTATAACGTATAACCGTAACATATGGACTCGTCGGTTGAACCTATAACGTATAACCCTAACATATGGACTCGTCGGTTGAACCTATAACGTATAACCCTAACATATGGACTCACCGGTTGAACCTATAACGTATAACCGTAACATATGGACTCATCGGTTGAACCTATAACGTATAACCGTAACATATGGACTCATCGGTTGAACCTATAACGTATAACCGTAACATATGGACTCATCGGTTATGGTAGCAAAACCACCACCACCGCGATGCAGTCGGCGGCTGTACGACAGTAGCAAAACCACCACCACCACTTGTTTAATTTTTCTATTTTTAAAGGTAATTGATTTTTCTATTTTTAATTTTGGTATAATGTTTATTTTTGGTGTATAATGTATAATGTTTTTATGGTAGCAACAACACCACCACCACCGTTGCGGCAGTCGGCAGCAACACCACCACCACATCAGCAGCAGTAGCCATCACCACCACCACTGCCGTCGCGGCAGCAGTAGCAACCACCGCCGGCGGCAGCAGCAGCAGTAGCCACCACCACCGACAGCAGCAGTAGCCACCACCACCAATAAAGGTGATTTTGGCTTAATATTTTGCCTTATGATTTCGGATTATATTTAAGCTTAATTGATTTAGGCTTAGTTGATTTCGGCTTAATATATATATAGTTGATTTCCGTTGTATATAGTGCTTAATATATATATATATAGATGATTTCGGCTTAATTGATTTAGCATGAGTTTAGTTTTTTTTATATGTTTCTCGTAGCCGAGACCCGAGTCACAGTCGAAGGGAACCGAGTCACAGGACAGTCGGGACAACTTCCTCATCCGGACCTCTTTTTCTATCTTTATATCTTTGCTTATTCCAGTCGTGACCGAGGTGTGTAATTAATATTATGCATATGTTTATTATATTATATATATATGATATATGATTGTTAGTCTTTGTAGTAAATAATTTTAGGAATATTTTAGGATTTTATCTATTAATTTCGGAAAATTCCCGTCCGAAGTTAATCAACCTATAGAAAACCCGTCCGAAATTAATTTATTAGGAATTAATTTCGGAAAGTCCCCTGTTTGGGACTGCTTTTTGATGTTTCGTCTCATTTAGGATATGAATGCGTATAACTGGTTTATTATTTGAGATGATTTCGACAGTGTTTCTCCTTTACTCCTACGAATATGTCTTTAAACACATATTTGGGGAGTAGAGGGGAAATGCTGCCGAAATTTACTCAAATAGTAAACCGGTTATACGCATTCATATATGGGACGAAACATTCAAAAGGTGGGTTAGGATTGCCTTCCATAGTTGCACTAGGAAGAAAAAAAAGAGTTCATATTCATTTTGTTAGTATGACATTTTACGTATAAAAAAAATAATTTATCTGAGTATGTTTATTTGCAACGCAGTTATGACAATTGATAAGAGTTGGACCACTTATATCGGCAACCGCAAGGTTTTGTTGTTTCGATGTAAATGGTTTGACACAATTAACCCTACCAATTGCACCAAACGCAACATCATATTTTGACCGATAGGCTATTTCACCAAAATAACCCATACATTTTCCCGACACAAGCAACACAAGTATTCTACCTTGAAGACCTTGCTAGACGACCGCTTCATTGGAAGGTCGTCGAACAGGTTTATCATCGAGATGTGGTAGAGTCCGATGAAAATGTTATACATGGTAGCAGTTCATCAGATGTTACACTGTCTGTTGCTTTGCCTAATTTGGGTATTACGGATTTGAGTGTAAATACTCAACCAACGGAAGTGGACGCCCCACCGGTTGATGATGATATTATTAATATTGAAGATGATGAAGTAGTTGCACACGTCATTGGTGATGTTGATGATGATGATTTAGTGTCGGATGATGATGAAGTGAACCCTAATAATGATGTTCAAGAAGTTTTATCTAGCGATGATTCTGAAGATGATGACAATTGATATTAAGTTGTATTTTGAATGAAACAGTTGTTATATGCTTTAATGTGTAATTTTTTATTTGTAAACGATCGTTATATGCTTAAGTTGTTGTTTGAATGAAACAATTGTTATACGTTTAAATGATGATGAGTTGTTTTTATTTGTTTAAATGTGTAATTTTGTATTTTAATGAAAACGTTTTTATATGTTAAAATGTGTATATTGATATGAATTTGTGTATTAGTATTAATTGGTTAATTAAATTGTGTAATTTTGTTTTTTTAATGAAAATGTTTTTATATGTTAAAATGTGTATATTGATAAAATGTGTATACTGATATGAACTTGTTATTTTACAGATGGCATGTGTAGCTCCTAGGTCACACGGTGGGGATGCTGGTGGTAGTCCACCCAGACGGCCCACACGTCCTGTACCGGCCGAGTGTCAGCGTAAGAAATCATTATATTTTTTTATAACACTGATATTTATAATTTATGTCACTTGAATTTTTACGAGTAAATAACATATCTTTTGTAGGTTCAAATCAACGCTTTGTGACCAACCTAGGAAAATTAAGGACGGCGTACAGAAATAATAACGAAAAACCTTTGACAATTGGCTTTGAATTTAAAGATCTGAAAACCTTCCATTTTCTGGGCAATTATGCATCATTGTTGACTCATCTTATGGGGGAATTAATCCGGTCACTTCCCCTGAACTGCGAATGGGACGAAATTCCAGAGTCTGATAAAGCTCATATTTATCCTACAATTGAGGTGAAAATTGTTTATTTTACTTATATTGTTATTGTTATCGACATTTAGATATGTGTGTTATGTTTAATTTGTTTGTTTATTTAAATTCATATGTTTTTATGCAGACATATTTCGACCTCGAGCCATGGTACAATGATCGTACTGAGGTGGTGTGTGGCAATGGTGTGTATGAGGTGTGTACTCGGGTTAGGCTTGCGTTGGAATATCATCTGAGGTTGCTGTATAGAAAATACAAGAACAGGATCAAGAAACATTTTTATTCGAAATATGAGACGCCCGCACTGGCACAAGAACATGTACCGCCGTCGAGTGTGTGGGACAGTAGAACCGAAGGTGATTGGGCTGAATTGGTTCAGTGGTGGTCAGACCCAAAGAGGGTGGCAAGAAGTCAGGTTAATACTGTTAATCGTTCCAAAAACACGGTACCGACCACTCAAGGCAAAAAACCATTCGCCCGAGGAAGGAATGAATACGTAAGACTCTTTATAATTTTTGTGATTTATTTAAAAGCGTTTATATTGTTTATTTATTATAGCTCGTTACTAATTTATTTGAGATTTTACAGAAAGTCAAGGAAGGGGTTTACGAGGACCTGGTTGAAACATGGAGGAAGGGGCACTCAAGTGGTGGCACGTTTAAAAGTAAAGAAAACGAGGAAAGATATGTAAGTAATATATAACTCTTTACATGCCTTAGTAACTAATTTCATTTGTTTTAAATCGTTTTTTTTTCCCAGCAAAAGATGAAAGCCCTCAGTGACCAAGTGAGAGCCGGTATAGTCCCGCACATGTCTGATAAAGAAATAGTGACTCAAATCATGCCAAGTCAAAATAAGCAAAATGTGTCGGGACAAGGCAGAAAGTTACCGGGTGGTGCCAATAACACAACTCGCAGGTTATATATCCTCAATAAAACAAAATGTAAATCAATTGTTCATATTTATGTCTTGTTGTATATAATGAAACATTGTTGTTGTAACTTATCGCAGGCGGGGTGCTCCACGTCGACCAGATGTTCCCTCTCGTAGTGAATTTCAAGAATTGATAGAACGAAATGAGCGACAGATGGAGCTGCTGAGGAAAGAGAATCAGGAGGCGCAGCAACGGGCTTACTTGGCAGCGTTAAAGGCAGATGCGGCGCAACAATATAGTCAGACGTCGTACCAGCATATGGCGCAATATCAGAGTCAATTGGGTGAGTTTTTCCAGAACTACAACTCAAATACTGATCACCCAATTAGACCTCCTACTTTTGTACCCCCGCCCCGACCCTTTGTTATGCCCACCCTAGCTCCTGATTGGGCTCATTTAGTCTAACCCCCCTATCCTTGGGCACAACCAGTGCAACCTCCTTCCATCGACCCATACCGACCATCTTTGCCCGACAATCTCCAACCACTCCAACCTCCCTATACCGGCACTTATCCTATTGCTCCCGTCACCAACAATAACACATTTAACTATTGTTATCGTCCCACCACACACTCGGCTTATGAGATCGGCTCTACTTCACAATCCATACCCGGAGGTTCTCGTGTAATCACAAATCCCCATGAGCACGATTACCGGTCCGTTGACGAGTTGGGTCGAGATAGGAATGTACAAAACAGTGGTGACGACTTATCAGGCGATGACGAGGGGAATGACGAGGGGAGTGACGAGGGGGGTGACGAGGAGGGTGACGATGGGGAAGGTGACTTTTCACCTAACGAGGATGCGGAGTAGAGGTTGTGGTAGTATTTTTCTTATTATGCATGTTTAATAAAGTTTGAGACTTGTAGCGTTTGAAACATTTGATTTAGGATTGAATAAGTGTATTTGATGAATATTGTATCGTGACGTTGGATAATTTATCGTAATATGGTATTGTAACGTTTATTGATTTGTTATTATTCTGTATTTGTCGAATTCTGCCATTTTGAATTGTGGATTTTGTCCGGAAAAAGTTCCGGAAAAAATCTGGAAACTGCAAAATAGCCCAGTTTTTTTTTTAGCCCCCAGGTACACCTAGGGACGACTTAGTCGTCCCTAGGATATTAAATATCATCCAGGTTATCACCCTAGGGACGACTTAGTCGTCCCTAGGTTTCAAAATGCCCAGGTGTCAATACCTGGGCATTTTGAAACCTAGGGACGACTAAGTCGTCCCTAGGGTGATAAATATATTTTTTTTTATTTTCTAAAAATGTTTTTTTTAATATTTATAAAAAAGATTTTATTAAAAATAATAAAAAAAAAATTTTAAGAAAAATTTTGAAAAAGATTATTTTTATTTATAACCTAGGGACGACTTTGTCGACCCTAGGTTACAAAGAAGGTCGTCCCTAGGTTAGTCAATTTTTTCAACGTAGTGGGTTGCGGGACCCACTAAGTCGTCCCTAGGATACAAAGAGGAGTTCGTCCCTAGGATCCTAGAGACGATTTTTTAGGCACAACCTCCTAGTCGTCCCTAGGAGTTTAGGGTCGAATATTGGCGTCCCTAGGGACGAATAAGTCGTCCCTAGGGTAGAAAATTGTTGTAGTGGCGTGACACGGGCTACAACTTTTTGAGGTCACGAAGTGCAAAAAAACTAAATCTGTCATTTTTTTTATTTGCAACACCCAAAAACTTTTGTGCTACCTTAGTTTCTTATGGCGCCAATTTAGTTGGCCTAAATTTTTTTTGCGCAACACCCCTTTTAAAATCCTAACTCCGCCCGTGCTTTATATCTTACATTTGCATACTGATATGGCCATATTTAACGTCTAACATTGTAATACATGAGAGTAACTACTTTTGTGAAGTTTTTTTAAGATACCCGTGAATTTCACGGGTCTTTTAGCTAATGAGAATATATATACACGTTAAAGACTTTTGTGAAACTGGTTTAACGGGTACTTTTAAAATTGATGAAAATGTTTCAAGTTTGAGTGTTTTAGGAACTTTTTTATAGTTGGAGAGCTCATTTTAAAAACTTGCTATTAGTAATAAAATAAGTTTATTAAAATAAACTTAAGTATTACATCTATTTGATGGTAGAGTGATAACTTTGTATTCAAGGGGTACATTGTTCGGTTCCTACTATCTCATGGATGATTTTACTTTTTGTTTAATTTTTTGTATATACAGTAATTTGATTGTGAAGTGTTTATTTGATTATTTCAAAATAAACAGGCCTGCTTATTGTCAAATGAGCATCATCTTGAACTGTGGAGATGTTCTCAGCTCCACCACTTTCGCTAATAGAATCCAAAGCTATCATTTTCTCAACCTTTAAAAAGTCGAGAAAGTCATTCGAATAAGCAAAATGCTTGTTTTCAGTAAGCAAAATATTAAATGTAAAGAGTACTTACCGTGTGTTAAGTGAGTCAGCACAAGTTCGACAAATTTGGTTGCACGGGCGACAATGGTGTCATCTATTGACAATCGCAAATCGCTTCACGACAGTTGTTTAGTTTGCCCAATCTTCAAAGTCTCAAGTTGAGTGCTACAAAAGTAGACGTAATAAAGCGTATCTTGCTACCATTAAACTAACCTGGATACCTGGATACGTTGCTCATCGATAAATGTATGTTTAAAGTTTTGGACATGGGCAATAATATCCTTTTACACTGAAGTAGGATACGAGGGAGATATATGATTTATATAGTCACATTTTTACTCGAGAGTAAATCTGAAAACCGTGTGTGGGTATAAATGGCACATTCTGAATAGGGTTAAGTCTATATAATAGCATGATATTTTTCCAAATGTACAAATATCATACGTGAACTTTGAAAACTACTAATATCGTATACATACTTTAAAAATTAGTCTCGATATCATACCTTAGTTGACGTGGTATAAGTAGTTACATGGTAATATGGTATACTTCGTATGTATTGTTACAAACACGCTTTATATAGGCAAATATGAATCTTAATAAACATAAATCGACGCGAACTTTAGGTTTGTTGCAACCTTAGACCAGACAATAGTTAACGTATTAGAAGTTATGGCAAGCATCAGGACTAACATAGCTTTCAGCACTAGTGGTGTCTATCAGAATAAGATTATATATATAGTAGCAGTCTTTATTTCGGAATGAAGAAGCATTAGTATTTTGACAGGTATTTGCATACATGATTATTGAATATGCTATATTAATAGTTTTGAAAGGTATGATATTGAGATGAATTTAGAAAGTACGCATACGATATTAGTATTTTTTAAAGTTCACGTATGATATTTGTACATTTTAAAAAGTATCTCGCTATTATATGGACTTAACCCTTCTGAATAAACAGAAGTTCCTTCCTATCAAGCTTGTGAACGTTGTCTTCCAACCTCACTTTTGGTCTTACTTTTTTCTCCTCAAATCCTCACTTATACTACCGCTCTAGAAACTCTATTTGGGAAAAGGTCTTGTCATAATGACTTTTAATATAGACGGGCAAATCTTTATTTGGTTGGAGATTCCATGAAAACGGTGGGTTTGTTTGTGAGAAGCATGGCAGCAGAAGTCCTCCGGGCAAAGCTGGTTCAGGATAGGGAAAGTGCAGCCATAGCCGCAGCCCTAGGAGGTTTGACAAGGCACCCTCAATGGGCCCCCGATCAAATGGTTCTCGTTTTCGTCTTAGCGATGATTATATGGATTCGAGAGTACTTGAACAATCACAGAACTAATAGGTGTCTGTAAAAGAACTGATAATCATTTAACCAGTTCAAATTTGAATAAGATCTCCTTCTTTTTAGGTTGTTGGTGCAATTGGCGAAGCAGCATGGGGACATCGAATGGTCTCAAATTGCGGAAAAGCTTCCCTGAAGGACCACAAAACAATGCAGAGATAGATGGCAAGCAAAACCATCTGAGACCAGATATTACGATATCATCATTTCCACAACAGCTATCGCGTGATATAGCTTTTAAGTGAAGCATACTTTCACTGTTTAAGTTATTTTAGCTTCTAACTGCATTTGTGACCTTGTGCCTCAGCACATGGTCGACCCATCACAGTTGGTGATCACGAATTATCCTAACGCCACTTACTTGCTTCAATGGGCGGGACCCTGTAGTACCTTCTTCAGTTTGACACTGATCCATGTTTACTTCTCGAACAGCATACGTCCACAAAAGGACCTCAAACGTTCTTATATCTGCATATCAAACATGTATATTACATTAAAAATCAGAAGCATGCGCACCAATGCAAATTTTATATCTACGGAATGACAGATTTATATTAAACATCTGTATTCTATTGTAGCATTCATTTTGTACTAGTTGTGGCAAAACGGGTCGAAAAGGGTAAGCTTTTGTACAGGTCAATGGGTTGACCGGAATCCCATTTTGTCTACAACTTTGTCTTAACATAAATAAATTGTGTGTCATATATGATTACAGATTTAATTAGAACGTATCAAATAATGTATTTTTTCGCTGTAGAAGGATTCATGCATTGAAAATACTGTTTTGGGCCACTTTCAACCTGTTCGACCCATATACTCTTCGCTAGTTTTTCCACTATATTCTAATAATTTGAACCATTAAAAATACGCTTTGGGTAACAATTTGTATTCTTTGGGTAACAATTTGAAGTGAGTGTTTCAGATGAAGGTTGTACTTGTTCAATGCAAGGTGAAAACGAACACAAGACACCATCCTGTTTCAGCATCTCGCCAGCAGACAGAATAGCCAACCAAGGCTGCAGGGTAGATCCAAAATGACAGCATCTGCTTTACCACTTAAATCTTTCGGAAATCTCTCACCTTGAATATCTCACTCCCACTGTCACCGAATTGCTCAATTCCGTCTTCTCAAGATCTTTTCTGTTGCAATAACATTAAACAAACATCAGCAAACAATTAAACGGTTTTTCATTCTTTATGATATAAAACATACACTAAAGATCAAACGTATAAAGATGTCCCGTAGGAGCAATAGCCCTGCAGCGTCCCACTTCCAGTCCTGGACTCAAGCACGACACAACCCAAAACCAACACCCAATACATCACCAAAAAACTAATATCCGCAATATAGAGAATCTACGTCCTATGACTCAAAACCAACATCAATAGCTCAGGAGTCGGAGCCATCAAGTAAAAATCCTCCTCTGTGACTAGAAACTTTACATCCAAACGGCTTCCCAATCCAATCAGAATGCTTAAAAACACAAAACTTATTCTCAAGAACTGACTTCTCATTTACTGTCAGTGCCTTCATGTTATCGTGTTTCTCATATACAATAATCAAATCTCCATTACTTATAAGACGGTTTCGGGTTTTTTCCGGTGCGGAACCGGTTTTTTGCCCACATATACTCCATAGTAAACATCAAATCTCAGGAGTTGAGCATGTAATCTAAACATAAACGGGATTTACTTTTTCGATTAGAGCAGATGCATGCTGAACTGTAGACTGTGGTGATGTTCTCAGCTCCGCTTTTGCCTTGAACTGTTCTTCCAAAGCCATAACTCAATTTTGACAAAATTACTTATACAAGCAAAATGTTAGTTAATCTAGGCATTAGCAGTATTTACCGTCTCAAATAAAACAGCGGCATGCATGATGCATCTTCAACTGTCAAGATGTTCTCAGCTCCACTTTCACGCCATCATTATCTCAACCTGGTCAAATTTTTGTCAAGTAAAATGCTATAAATAGAACTTACCTTGTCAAGTGACTCAGCACCAAGTTCGAAAATTTTGGTTGCGCGGGCGAGAGTTATATTGCTTGGCGATAGTTGTTTGTACGAACTATCGTTAAAGTCTCGAGTAGATCTTATAATCTTACTACCATTAGAATAACTTGGATATGAAAGAGATTTGTAGACTCTGGAAAGGAGGATGCTTTACATTGAAATGTTCGGGGTTCGATACCAAAAGCTACACTCTCTCTTTTTTATTTTTGAAAGTTTCATTATTCACTTTTCGCTAAATTAGCTCAAATGACCTACCTTTGGTATTCTTCGAAATCAGTTAGGGTCAGAAAAACCAAATTGTTCTTCCAAAGCCATCATTTTCTGTTTAAGTTCTGGTCTACATCCTAGTATGACAAAGAGTGATGCTTTTTTGGTAATGTCGCCGAGTCTGTTATGGCTGATATAAAACTGGTTATGCCATTTAATGGTGGAGTCCTTCCAATCAAGTATGTTGGTGTTCCTATGGTTTCTAATGATATTATTTCATTGATGAAACACATCGTAACTGATCCACAACAGGGAAGAAGACGATGAAGATGCCATTCAAGTGTAAACTCATCAGTAGACAAAAAGTATGAAATTAACTTTGTACAAGTGCCTCCAAATTAAAAACGTTTAGAATCCAAGGCTTGTTCGTGATTTTAAACCGCTATATGCACATAACCAAGTTCACAGTCGTGCAAGCATGTGAAAAACAAAGAACCCAAAGACACAACTAACTAACTTTAGTTATGTCTATTTATTCTCTCTTTAAGTTATTAAATTGAATTTTGAGTTATAAAGGTTTCACTACTCTCACTTTAAATCAATGTGGGACAAAATGCAATATGACCATAAGAAATGAAAGCAAATGCGTACATGTGACATGTAGATTTACAATGTTACAAACCGATGTAATCGATTAATCATTCAAATCTACATCCAAATATATTCCACACCCTTTAATGAGACACTAATGATTGTGTAACCAGATGTACACAATTGTATGAATAAGCTGAAACCAAGACTAGATGTACACAAGACTCACTTTGGAAGCACCCGACCCATGGTATGCAACTTATATATGAAAATTCAAGATGCTAGCGTAGAACAAGAACAAGGAAAAGAAAAAAAGCGTAAGCGCCCCCCTTGGATCTTGTAGGTCTACACGCAAACTTGCAGATGACATGAACCTAAGACTTTCTGTTCTATGACTTGGAAACTCTATACCATTTGGGCAAGATACCTTAGGAGTTGATGTAACCAAAAGTAAGCTCAAATCACATCGGTTTTGATGTGTAGATCAAATATTTCAGATGAAATAACCTGAAATCTCAGAACCTACCAGTTCATGTTTATGTGTAAGAACCATATAGTTTTCCTACATCTAATCATGCATGGGTAATAAACGCACGGAACAAGAAAGCATAATATATACTCTGCCATTGTAAAAAGCTGAAAGAATACATAATATAACAACACATATTCTGTAAATAGATTTATTTGCATTTTATAAGAAATAATCCAATCATCTAAGCCTATACATACATTTTTACCATTGATAATACAGGGCACTGCTGCAACGAAGATGTGCACTTCACCTTCCCCACCTAACAACCATGCTACCAGTAGCCTGCATCCTGCTCGAGATTGATACCGAGTGACCCGTGACATACATACATCGTTGCAATGAAGCTATGCACTTCATCTTCCCCGCCCGAAAACCGTGCTACCTGTAGTCTGCCTCCTGCTGGACTTTGGCACCGAGTGACCCCTGTCATACATACGTTGGATCTCTTCCCTGTAATCGGTTGGTGACTTGTCGGGTATTCTTGGTGTTAGCTCGATCACATCCCCCAATTTCACCTTGCAACTAGGATCACTCACGGGCTCCTGGTAAGCCTTGGCTTTAGCTCTTGCTTTAGAGATAACCCATAGGGAGAATACATTGATGAGCTTCCATGACCGGCTATGTTGAGAACGTCCTTCACAGTTGAATTTGCTAGGAATTCTTGCACCGGCATCTGAGAAATATAACGCATGTTTCCAAATTAGTCTTAACCAATCTTAGACCGTTACTAGGCGGTCAAAAGATCCCATATCCAAGAAGGTGTCGTACTGGCCGCGCAGCTAGTGACACCTGTGTGTAATTCTTGACCAATCTTTCAACCTATTTTTTACTTGACACATTTATTGTCTTACTGAATATAAAGTGATTGTTCTCGTGTGATTTTAACACATATTTTGAGCCGAGAATCGAGTGGAGATGCTGTTTCCTTTATATGTGCCACCCGAGATGAACGATTTGATGAGTCCAAAACAAAATACATTCTCGACAAGTCGGTGAAAGGAAGTGCTACATGATCTCTTACCATCCATGGTGGCAAGCATTTCTAAAAAAACACGACTTAAAGGGCTCGCAAATTGAGAGTCTCTATAGTGAAGGAGTCCTTCTCAAATTAGGCCTGCAAGATGATCTCATTCAGAAGCTTCGGTTCCCAAATTTAGTAACGAGACTACTACATAAGTCTAGCCAAGGTGGTGGTCTTCTCACGTATGACACTCTGTGAGTAAGCATCACAGCTGTGATTCATTTTGAGATAGCAAATCGGGGTCGGGTTTTATTCTTATAATCTGTATTTTAGATGTGCAGAGGACAGATTCTCGTGGTTGCGTGATGATGAATTTGCTGGCCAAGCACTTACAGGGGTCAAGCCCGTCAGAATATAGAGAAACTTAAAGTCTTCCCACCCATGAGTCAACTTGACCCTAAAATATACTGTCCCCAAGTATCCGCCCTCAAAGAAGAACACATTTTGGGCTATCTAAACAGCATGAGTGTACAACAGGTAACGTTCTACATATCAGGCGAGCCTTTAATATACGTCTTTTGACCCGTTCTTATTTCATTCTATGTTGCACGGAGACGGATACGGAAACGGGGACGGGGACGGGGACGGGTACTTAGAAACGTCAATGTCGCAAAATCCATGAAACGGGTACGGCTGGAAACGTTTTTGTATTTATATATATTTATTAATAAATTAAATAAACATGCATTTTTAACCGATAAAGCAAGAAAAAATTAAATACTGATAGTGAGACATAATATATACTTAACATTAAACAAATATTGATAGTCAATTTTTAGAGATTTATTAGAAGATATGACGACCTACTATATGTATATACAATATAAATGGACCAAAAAATGTTTCATGGCCCAAAAACTAGCCCAGAAACGTGTTAAAATCAAGAAATAAACAAATATTGAGACATAATATATACTTAACATTAAACAAATATTGATAGTCAATTTTTAGAGATTTAGTAGAAGATATGACGACCTACTATATGTATATACAATATAAATGGACCAAAAAAATGTTTCATGGCCCAAAAACTAGCCCAGAAACGTGTTAAAATCCAAAGAAACGTTTCCCTTCACGTTTCTGCTAGAGCCTTGGCGTTTCCTATCTTCAGGAAACGTTTCCCTTTTTGGGGAAACGTTTCCGCCGCGTTTCCGGGCGTTTCCAGCCGTTTCCCGTTTCCGAAACGTTTCCGGGACGGGCACGGTACCCGAGAGGCGTTTCCGTGCAACATAGATTTCATTTTATGTTGATCACTTAGAGATAAATATTTAACCGGGACACGTAACTAAAGAATGGTATATTTTGGTCCATGTTGACAGTCTATCGAGGAAGATAAGCTATTCATAATTGACTGCCATTTCTTGACTAGATAAATTCACTCGATGAGCGTAAAGCATACGCAACCCTAACCATCTTTTTCTCGACCCCATCAGGCACTCGTAAGCTCATTGCCATTGAGCTTAGCTTACCACGGGCTTTACCAGGTTCAAAACCGAAGCGAGTTCTCACACCTCCAGTACATGCCACTAGCAACTGGACCTCACAATTAGCTAAAGCCCATGTCTGCTCTAACGATGTCGGGGTCCACCAGCCACCGTTTATATTATCTGCACATTGGCAATTGAGTGTGATGCACCAAATATATAAGCATTTGGACCCACACTTGAGATATACTCTAGAGATTAACGCCATTGCCCGCTTGAATCTCCTAAATGCTGATGGTGTCATAGAGCAAGGCTTTCCCCTGGAGTGACGATACTTCATGGAACTGATGTTGCCTATAAGCATTGGCACTTCGATTTAGAAGGCCTCCCCGTCGACCTCATAAGAAGGTATAATACTTAAGCTATCCGATCCACACAATTTATCACCTATAATGCTGACCGTGTTTGGTCTCATGATGTTTACAGGGGTATGGCAGTTCCAGGGCCGAGTCAAAGGCACGGAGTAAAGCTTCTAATCGAAGACTACCCATATGCTTCTGATGGGCTAAGGTAATCAATACAAAACTGGGTCCAAACTTACGTAAACCGATACTACCCTGACCCATCACTAGTTTGCAATGACAGAGAGCTCCAAGCCTGATATGCTAAGGTAATCAATGTTGGCCACAAAGATCTGCGCTACGAAAACTGGTGGCCCACATTGGCCAACCTGAAGACCTCACTGCCATCCTAACCACCATCATATGGCTCGCTTCAGCCCAGCATGCAGCACTTAACTTCTGTCAATACCCATACGGTGGTTACTTACCAAATTGGCCACCAAGAACGCATCACCTAATTCCTGACGAAAATGATCCTGCTGAATACACGAACTTCCTTCAAGACCCGCAAAATTACTTTCTTTTGGCATTACCAAGTATGTTACAGTCGACAAAATATATGGCAGTGGTGGATACATTGTCAACTCATTCACCCCACGAGGAATATATTGGCGAAAGACAACAACAATACACGTGGGTGAGGCTGAAATGCTGGAAGCGTTTTACGGATTGGCATCAAAGATTCAAAGGATCGAGAAACGAAACTGTGACATGAGTTTAAAGAATAGGCGTGGTGCAAATGTTTTGCCATATGAACTTCTTGCACCGGAGTTCAGAACCGGGTGTGACATGCCGTGTGATTCCAAATAGTGTATCGATTTGAGCCACGTTCATGAATCCGTGCGTTATGGGTCCGTTCGTAATTAGCTTGTGTTATAAAGGTGCTATTAATTGTAGTGTAGCAGCCTGCGGTATAAAACATAGGAGAAACTCGTGCCCTACGGTATCAGTAGAGTCTCTAATCGAATAACTAGCTCGGGTTTGACTTCCAAAGTCAACCTCGAGCTTTAGATTTCATAAATTGGGTTAGATATTTAACCACTGATAAAACGCGTCTAAAATAGGCCTAAGGACTTCCATAAGGAGCGTATTCGAGCAGAGGTTTGAGTCCGCTTGATTTATAAAAAGATTGTTTGGCTCGGGTTTGACCATAAACGGTTAAATTCGAGGTGATGATGTGTTGGTCATTCTCATCTGAACCATAGTCGCCGTTGCCCCCATCAAAGCCGTTAGCCACAGCTATGTGTATCAACACAATCTTTCTATAACAAGATAAGTAAATTTTTAGAACTTTTAATTTTAGAATATTCCTAAATGATTTATAATACGGTATAAATGACAGAGGATATATGAAATCTAGACGGGAGGTAAAGTAAGCCGAAAATCGTTCCATGCGTAGTCATAACTTGGATGGGTTTATTCTAGGTTATTTTGTATAGGTTGAAACGTACATTGATCATGCGTTTTGTTCAGGTTGAACCATTTAATCCGTATTAATATAAAAAGTAAATTATAACCATTGTTTAAAGTGGTTATACAAACTAAACGAGTTAAACTGGTCGACGTGCTTACTAACTTAACTCGTGTACCACATGTAACCCGTGAACCAATTTAGATAAGCGAGTTAAATGAGACGTGTTTGATTACATGCTGATCAACATGTTATGTTTTGAGAAATCTACGCTGTTTTTCATGAAGTCCAATTAAGGTCGTTCGAGTGGATTAGTAGAAGGTCTAAAAACCGAGAGTTTAGTTAGGAAAAATGGATTGAAGACCATACAGGTGTCGATTATGGTAGATTGAGTTCTGCTATTGGTGGGTATTGCTTTTGTTGTGTTTAGGTGAGGAGTTGTGTAAGAGTTTTTGTGTTAGTGTAGTTTTTCTTGGTTTTGGTTTTGTCAAGCTTCTTGCTTGGCTTTCGTTGTAATTTTGGTGGCCTTTCAAAAAAAAAAGAAAATTACTAATGTATTAAAAACAAAGAAACCAAAGAAACAACCAACCAATTTTAATTATTTCGTTGAGCACCATATTGAATTATTGAATTGAACTTTGAGTTATAAAGACTTCACTATTGTCACTTTATATCCATGTGGGACAAAATGAAATTCAGTCATAAGACATGAAAGCAAATGCGTACATGTAATTCGATTCACTAATATAGCCTCTCGGGAGAATCGATGACTGCATCTTTGATGCACTGCTTCATCGCAATCTGCATCCAAATATTTTGGACCAGATGTACACAAGACCTGGGAAGCACAACACCCATGGTATATGCAAGTTATAATATATGAACCAAACAGTTGTAAACAAGTAAACTTTAAAACTTTCAATCGGAGGGGTGCGCTAAGCCTAGGCAGTAGTGCAACGCCAAGGCGACACATGAAGAACCCCAGCAGCAAGCTACCGTGAAGGGTCCTTCACCCATAAAAAATAAGATCAATATTGACTAAGCCGTGGCTCAGTCATCAGATATTAAACCTACAAGAACAGATACTACACTTGATCTTAGCCAAAAGGCCGAGAAAGGTATGCCTATTACATTCACAGGCCTTTCCTTTTATAGGCAACTCGCACTTGTTTGTTTACTTCACCTAGCCGATGTGGGACACCAAAGGGTTTTTTCAGAAAATTACTAATTGTTCATGCACTTTTATTTCCGCCCTTTTTTTCTCAGACTTTTAGTTTATGAATTGAGAGAAACCAATTCAGTATTCTTAAGATTCGATTACATTAATAGTTAAACAAATCAGCATCATTTTGGACCAAATTAAGAGGGAAAATCATTCATATGAAAGCTTTTTGGGACTTCCTCAAGAACATATATGTTCTTGTATGCAAGTGTAATAAGATGCCTAGTTACTGATGCTTATGTATTACAAAGTTTTAGATCTGCGATCAAGTGCGATGTAGGCTAGCTTTGGTATTCTTGGAAATTAGTTTTCTTTAGATGCAAAAGTTGTGCAAGAAAATATTGTGTTTGCCTCAACTTTGAATGTGGATAGGATCAATAAGAAAACGGTTTAACGAATGTGGATGATATTTACTGAAGGCGACAACTTTGAGAGATAATACTTTTTATGAGGTTAATTTATAAGAAATTAGTATAAATCGCTTATTTTTGGGCCTAACCAAGAAAGACAAACTCAAAGGATAAAAATGAAAAAAAGAAAATAGGTGAGCTCGGATCATGTGACGATCTTACGAGTTTATGTGCGATCCCACGATCCTACATACGATCTCACCTAGATGTGATCACATGCTGATCTTACACGATCTTAGTTAGTAAACATGGAAGCTCATACAATTTTACGAGCTTATTCGTGATCTTGACAACGTTAGTCGGAAGCTCTCTCACAGCCTTTATTGCAAGGGTATGATTAATTTAGGGTTGAGCTGAAAAACCAAAAAAAAATCGAATCAAAGTTACAATTCAATGATTCAGTTTTAAAATTTTCTAAAATCGAAAAGTATGGTACGGTTTTCTTCTAAAAACAAAATTTAAAAATCGGTTATATAAGAATATATACGTATATATGGTAATAAAAGTTTAAGCTGGTTTTAATATATACATACAATTAGCCACAAAACACGTTGTTACTTGGCTACTTGCTAGGCATGAGGGGAATTTATAAGATACTATGAAAAGCGAAAATCAGTTGAAATGACCACTCCAAAGTTCTCAATCAGACGATTAAAGCATTTGGCTCGCCTATTTACCTAAACATGACCTTTATGTGTTGCTATATGCAAAGCCGTGTCCCCAAAACCTCAAAATTACGCCCAAACACCCCTTTAATGACATTTCAGATTGTTATTGCCAACATAACGTAACCAACATTACCAAAAATAACATGGTATTACACTTCTTAGCTATATAATCCGAGTTCTCGTGTACACTGGTTGGAATTGTGATCATTTACCTTTTGCTCTTCATTGACACTGTGACAATCTTTATGTGTCCGACATGCGTGACGACCCTTCAGAAAAACAAAGGAAAAAATATTAAAAATCCAAATCATGTTTACCATAATTAAGCTATAAACTTGTGAAGATCCTGATAAAGATACCTACTGCAAGAACCACCACTCACCTCGTCCTTGTTATCAGTCACCACCACTCGCTTGAAGTTGCGATACTACAGGTCGTATTTCTGAAAATTCGAGACTTAATATGTGTGTTTGTCGACTTTATTCTTCAGAATGATAATAATGCCATTGGTTCTTTATCTTGTTATACGTTCTTCGAGGCAGATGTTTCGACATTTGAGAATAATAATTAATCGGTTATGCTGAATAACATTTATTTAAATAAGCAATTTCAGATATTTTCTAATACGGTAACATTTTTTATAATTTGCAAACTGATTGATAATAAAAAAAAATTATAACAGGTACAAAAGGTTTTGTGTAATATAAATTATTAATATTCAAAAAGATAACCAGAATTGACGCTTTGGCCGAGTGGTTAAGGCGTGTGCCTGCTAAGTACATGGGCTCTGCCCGCGAGAGTTCGAATCTCTCAGGCCTCGCTTTTTGGCTGCCTATTCTTTTTTCATATTCAAACAAGATCTTTTGGGGTCCTCCAAGGACGCGTGCTTGACTATCAACAAGTTACGACAAGTCATGTCCATGTTGTATAACATGATTTTGAGGGTCTCATAGTGAAGGAGAGCTTCTCAAATCAGGCATCCAAGATGATCTCATAAAGAAGCTTCGGTTGCCAAATTTAGTGACGAGACTACATGAGTCTAGCCAAGGTGCTGGTCTTCTCAAGTATCACACCTGTAATTCATTTAGAGATAGCAAATTGGGGTCGCGTTTTATTCTTATATTCTGTATTTTAAATGTGCAGACGGCATTCTCATGGTTGCACGATGATGAATTTGCTCGCCAAGCACTTGCAGGGGTCAACCCCGTCAGCGTAGATAAACTAAAAGTCTTCCCACCCGTGAGTCAACTTGACACTGAAATATATGGTCCAAGAGTGTGTCAAAAAATAAAACGATTTGCATATCTGTTCAACCATACGGTCCACAAAAGTCCGCCCTCAAAGAACATATTTTGGGCTATCTTAACGGCATAACTGTAAAACAGGTAATATTCTTCATGTCAGGCGAGCCTTTAAAAATACGACTTTTGACCCGTTCTTATTTCATTAATATGTTAATCTGTTGGAGATAAATATTGAACCTAGACATGTAACTGAAGAATGGTATATTTTGGTCCATGTTGACAGGCTATCCAGGAAAACAAGCTATTCATAATCAACTACCATGACATATACCTACCATTTCTTGACCGGATAAATGCACTCGCTGAGCGTAAAGCATATGCAACACGGACCATCTTTTTCTTGACCCCATCAGGCACTCTTAAGCCAATTGCAATTGAGCTTAGCTTACCACGGGCTTTAGCAGGCTCACAACCAAAGCTTGTTCTCATGCCACTAGCAATTGGACATGGCAGTTGGCTAAAGCCCATGTCTGCGCTAACGATGCTGGTGTCTACCAGCTTTCACACCACCGGTACGCTGGCGCAAAGTGAGCTCGTCAATATGCTTGCAAAGTTATATTCTTTCATGCTCGGCCCATTCACATATTTGTCGTTTTACTTGTATAGGTTATGAACACATGCAGCCATGGAACCATTTATATTATCGGCACATAGGCAACTGAGGGTGATGCACCCGTATATAAGCTGTTGGACCCGCACATGAGATATACTCTAGAGATTAACACCATTGCCCCCCAGAACCTCCTTAATGCTGATGGTGTCATAGAGCAAGGCTTTACCCCTGGACGCTACTCCATCAAAATAAGCGCTGCTGCTTATAAGCATTGGCACTTTGATTTTAAAGGCCTCCCTGCTGATCTCATTAGAAGGTTTAATACTTAAGCTATCTGACCCACACAGTTTGTCACGTATAATGCTGACCGTGTTTGGTCTTATGATGTTTACGAGGGTATGGCAGTTCCACACCCGAGTCTAAGGCATGGACTAAATCTTCTAGTCGAAGACTACCCATATGCTTCTGATGGACTGATGGGCTTTTAATCTGGGAAGTAATGCAAAAATGGGTCCAAACTACGTAAACCGAGATACTACCCTGACCCGACACTTGTTTGCAATGACAGAGAGCTTCAAGCTTGGTACGTTGAGGTAATCAATGTGGGCCACACAGATATTCACCACGAAAGCTGGTGGCCTGCATTAGCCTATGCTGAAGACCTCACCGCCATCCTAACCACCATCACATGGCTTGCTTCAGCCTAGCATGCAGCACTTAACTTCGGTCAATACCCATACGGTGGCTACATACCAAACCGTCCACCAAGAATGCGTCAGTTAATTTCCGACGAAAATGATCCTGAATACACGAGCTTCCTTGAAAATCCTCAAAATTACTTCATATTGGCATTACCAAGTATGTTACAGTCGACAAAATATATGGCAGTGGTAGATACATTCACCTGATGAGGAACATATTGGCAAAAGACAACAACGAGACACGTGGTCTGGTGATGCTGAAATGGTGGAAGCGTTTTACGGATTTGCATCAGAGATTCAAAGGATCGAAAGGGAGATTGAGAAATGAAACCTGGACATGAGTTTAAAGAATAAGTGTGGTGCAAGTGTTTTGCCATATGAACTTCTTGCAGCGAGTTCAGAACCGGGGGTAACATGCGGTGGGATTCCAAATAGTGTATCGATTTGAGCCACCTTCATGAATCCGTGCGTTATGGGTCCGTTCATAATTTAGCTTATTGTGTTATAAAGGTGTTATTAATTGTAAAGTAGCCTGTTGTATAAAACATAGGATAAACTCGAGCCCTGTGGTATCAATTGAGTCTCTACTCGATTACCTAGCTCGAGTTTGACTTTCTATGTCAAACTTGATCCTTAGATTTCATAAATTCGGTTATCTAATAAAAAGTAAATTATAACCATTGTTTAAAGTGGTAATAGAAACTAAACGAGTTAAGCTGGTCGACGTGCTTACTTAACTCGTGTAACACACGTAACCCGTGAACCAATTAAGATTAGCCGAGTTAAATGAGACGTGTTTGATTACATGCCGGTAAACATGTTATGTTTGAGAAATCTATGCTGTTAAAATAAAACGAAAATTACTGTAGCATTATGCAGGCATTTAATGTCCCAGGGCACCTGATTGAATTATTGAATTGAAATTTGAGTTATAAAGGCTTTGTATCCATGTGGGACAAAATAAAATTCAGTCATAAGACAAGAAAGTAAATGCATACATGTAACTCGATTCACTTATATGTTTGCTCGCGACAATCGTAGCCTCTCCGGAGAATGGATGACTGCATCTTTGATGCACAGCTTCATCATTCGAATCTGCATCCAAATATTTTGGACTAGATGTACACAAGACCCACTTGGGAAGCACAACACCCATGGTATATGCAAGTTATAAATGAGATAGTTAAGTATATGAAAATTCAAGATGTTAGCGGAGAACATGAACAGATCGAAGAAAAAAAAAGCGTAAACACCACCCTCGGATCTAGCAGTTCTACATGCAAACTTGCAGGGGACATAAACCCAAGAGTTTCTGTTCTATGACTCATCAATTCTATACCGTTTGGGCAAGATAGTACGGTTTCATTACATATGTTGTTACACCTGTTCTGTACATAGATGTATTTACATTTTACAAGAAATAATGAAATAGTTATCTAATCCTATACATACTTTGCATACATATTTAGCATGAATAGTAGAGAGAAATGAAGCTGTGCACTTCATCTTCCACGCCTGAGGATCATGCTAACAGCAGACTGCATCCTGCTCGAGTTTGATACTGAGTGACCCATGACATACATACATCGTTGCAATGAAACTATGCACTTCATCTTCCCCACCCGAGTGACCCCACATACATTGAATCTCTTCCCTGTACTCTGTTAGTGACTGGTCGGGTATTAAGGAAAATGGGAATATTGTAAGGAGTAATGATGATAAGAATGGATATAGAAAGGAGACAGAGAGATAGTTGGATACCAGTATTGAGGGTAATGGACTAATGCCTATTGTAGATGTGTTACTAGTACTTATACGTGATGGGCTGTAAATAGGTTCTGGTAGGTCTTTACAATAGGTAAGGTAATCCTCAGTTGGTATACTAAGCTCGTTTGCACATAGATGATGCCTGCCATGGATGCTGGCTTTCTAAAACTGTCTGTGAGGCTGAGCTGCGCGCAGATACTTTTAAAAATGCTACCTTCTTGAAGGAAATGTAGTCTTGGCATGTGAGCTTTAGTAGTAATGAGGCCTTTTAATATTGGACAGAGTGATGTTCTTCATCAGAGTGTCATATCTGTGTAACATTGTAAAAGGAAATGTTTGGGATTGTCCAATACTTCTTTTTTGAATCCTTACGTTTTAATGGTAATATATGCTTCACATTAAAAAACAAGAAATTCTATGATAAGTTCATAGAAGAGAAACGAGACATACTTTAGCATTTTGTATTGGATGCTAAGCTTTTGCGCCGTCCATACAAAACGTGGTAAAGATAGACCCCTCTTGAAGAGATTGCTCCAATTTATCTGAAGCAGATGTCACCATTACCTCATCAAACGACTTCAAAAGTTGAGAAGATAGATCATCGTGTTGCTTGGGGTTAAGGTACTCGAATGAAAGAGTCTCCAATTGCAAACCTCTGTTTCTTAGTCAAAGGCAACGCATCCAACGTCATCATATTATGCAGCCTATCAGCTAATTTTATTAGCACTGCCCTCGCGTCTGCCATTGCAAGAAACATGGTACGCAAACAATCTGCTTTCGTTGTTCTATTAACTGTGTCACTTTAACGAGCAAACTTGCCCAGATGGCTTAGGTTAGTTACCTGTAAATATAAAATCACGTATTCACGTGTTAGCAGCTTTCCATAGTAAAGATCCATGAAACTAATCGTGTTTCCAGTATTCGGGAGTATCATCTTATGAACTCAAACACAATAACTAGACATCTCAACTTTAATACAAGCAAACAGATGACATCATCATTTAACAAACGAGACATCTAATAACAAACTAAAATCTCGTATATTATGAATAACAGAATTAACAAATCGGTACCCCTAAAACAAGATCAGCAACACCAGCCCCAAACGTTTGAAGAATATAGTGATACCTAATAAACGAATCGTCAAGTGTATCATGTAACAACCATGCAGCAACCAGTCACATTAGGCACCTATCGTAACCAACAACACCGCTGTTTCCACGCAATGTTGCAGATATAAACCTTGCCTCAAACACAATATTCACAGGAAAAATTGGGGGCATTTGTTCAAGCTTATATACGGGCTTACCATCCTATCTGATTTTGGCTTATATTTCATTAGCCCACTTGAAGCCATTTGTCTAAGGTCATATTTGTTGGTTTATGAGTTTATTAAAAATTTACTAACCTCATACGCTCAATTTTTTAGCTTATTTTGTGAGTTTATGATCTTATTAAAAAAATAAAAAATTGATAAGCTCATAAGCTCAATTTTTTAAGCTTATTTTTGTGGGGTTATGAGCTTATTAAAAATAATGTTTGTGGGTTTGTGAGCTAATTATAAATAATTTTTGTGGGTTTATGAGCTTTATATAAACTTTATAAGCTCCTAGATCCACAAAATAATCAAAATGCGCTTATGAACTTATCAGATTTTCAATAAGCTTCTAACTTGGGCTGATTGTTAGCTTATTTTCCGGTTTATGAACTTGCTTAAATCATAATAAGCTCATAAGTCTGAAGCTTATTAGTAGATAGTTATAAACTTAAACAAACTAAAATACCTACTACTCTCTAGTTTATTATACCTGTCCCTTTTCGGCCTCGTAAAATGCCTTAACAACCAAACTATAATTTAACATCTTATGTTTGATTTGTGCTTTCATTAACAACTCCTTATAACACGACTCTACACACGACTCACTTAAACCATTATCCATCAGAAACATAAGCTCATTGTTATCATTATAACTCAAAAGCGGCTCATTACAATCCACACCCGTGCTCAACGCATGTGTCACAAATCCTTAGCCTTTTAGTCCCTAAACGAGCCAAACCTCACAAGACGGACTCGAGCTACTCGAGACCGAAACTGGACTCTGAAGCATGACGCTTCAAATACTATCCGGAAGGCGAATACAAAAACGAGCTAGCTAAGTCGTCATTTCCTGTCCTAATCAATAGCACTTCATTTCCTGTCCTAATCGACCTACACAAGTCGAGCCGTCACGAGACAGACTCGAGCTTGTCAAGATCTAAAACGGACTATGAAGCCCATGATCATGCTTAAAATACTATCCAGAAGGCGACGCGAAAGGCAAATACAAAAAGGAGCTAGTTAAGTCGTTGTTTTCTATCCTGATCGACGGCAAATCGTCTCCGGACGACGAAAAGAGCACGAAATGGTATTGTAATGACCGTAAACTAATGCTATTAAGCCAAACAAAAAAACTGAATTAGGGTTTAATTTTAAAATTGGGGGTTTTTTATTTAGGGCAAATTGGTGAAATTGGTTAAAGGGTATTGTAATTGAAGGTAAATTAAGACTGTTGAGCTAAAAAAAACATAAATTCATCTTCAAATTAGGATTTAAAAAAATGAAATGAAAGAAATTACCCATTAGCAAAGTTCCCATCCAGAAATAAAAGTTGTATGTATGGTTGTTTGATTAGTTATAGAGGCGAAGATACCCGTAAAACGTTTTACTAGTACAGATCCATCATATGATCTGGCTACAAACGTTTTGCGGGTATCTTCTCCTCAAAAACTAAAAAAACACGTTCCTGAGAAGATGATGATGCCATTAAAGTAAAGATATGTGGCTACTGCCTTGGAGATGATAGGGTTGAGCATGTGCAGCCAGGACACTTATACAGTATTACAGATGGGTTATTACTTATTAGTAGGGTCAGAAAATCAAATCGGACCGAATCGATTTGAATCGCATCAAATAATTTTGATCTGGTTCTTAGTTTAGGGTTTGAATCATTTTGGTCTTCGGTTGGTTCATTTGGTTTAGTCCGGTTTGATCTTATTAAAAATTCTCGTCGATTATATTTAATAAATTTAGATCCGATCGAGGACCAAATCGGACCAAGCCGGTCCAGTCTATTTCGATATGGCCTCAATCCGAGGTTTCGGTCATCGATTCGATCCGATCTTAACCGATCCAAGACCGATGGTCAGCCTTACTATTAGTAGCATTACAGTTTGTATATTATACCCTAGTGCAACTCATATGGTCCATGAAAGTTATATACACTATAAGGGTCCGTTTGTTTTCTATTTGGGTTTTACTTTGGGGTTAGGGCTTAAAGATGGGTGAGTTAGGAGTTACTTTTTCTTAGAGCATCTTCAATAGGGAGGTTTACACATGACTTTTCACTATTTGAAAAAGCTATTAAAAGACTTTAGGGAGGTTTACAAACAACTTTTTGGAGAAAGACTTTGCATATGCAAAGTGGTTTATAAAAATTCATAAGGTTAGTTGCATTAATTGAAAAAATTTTGTATAACTTTTTAGCATTGAAAAAGATTTTGAAAAAAAACCTTTTTGTAGAAGATAATAATGAACATAATTAATGTATTAAATACATAAAGTCTTTAAAAGGTTTATGCATTGGAGATGCTCTTATTTAGTATACTATTATTGTTTGATTTGCCATTTAATACTGTGAACTTTAACTTTTCAATTTAATGCAATATTATGGTCAAATTTACACATAATAAGTCAATCCCCGTTTATTAGATAAGAATAAAGAAGGCGAGAGTGTCAGTACAACCCTAAGTGTAATCAAACATTTTGGGTGGGTTTATTGGTTTTTATCGCTAAGTTCTAATTTTTAGTGGTATGATAAATGAACAAAGAAAAAATTTCACGTTTGGTCCCTATCGTTTACACCAAACATCAAGTATGGTCCCTATCTCAAACTAAGTCCGCAGATTGTCCCTATCGTTTACACTTTGGATAAAAAATGGTCCCTATCTTGGATGGACGTTAACTTTGCTCGTTAAGTTGTATAAGTGGAGGGGTATTTTGGGGTTTTCCATATTATACACACATACCTTGTCCTTTACCAAACCCAACCCACGTGTTAACCAAAACCCACCACCACCTATACCTCCCACCGTCACCCTCCTATCCACTTTAACAAAAAAACACAGATCTGTTAAAACCCATATCCAAATCAACAAATCTTCATTCACATCTCACACACAAAAACTGGATCCCAAAATGACTTTCACAAATTCATATCTATTTCCTCACCTTCTCAAATCCCTCAAACACTCAAATCCCTCGATTCACCATCTTCAAAAAGATGAAACCCGGATCGAAGAAATCATGATATCACAAATCCAACGAAACAAATCCATCTCACCCACCGATTATTCAAAACCCAACTATGTTCAATCCAAAAAAACAAAGTAGCTTCGATTCTATACCTCCTTGTATATCAACTGTGGCGGAGGAGGACGAGTATCATTTGAAGATAAGTTATACGAAGATGATGAGGACACAGGTGCGGCCGCATTTTTCCTGAAAACTGATAGATGGGGATTTAGCAATACGTCACTTCTTGGATGACAATAATGATGACGATTATATTGAGACTGGGGTCGTGGTAAACAACTCTAAATTGTACAAGAGTGCACGAATCTCAGCTTTATCTTTGACATATTATGGTTGGTGTATGCAAAATGGAAGCTATAAAATATCTTAGGTGATTGTTAACCCGTGTCATATAATCTGACTCACCCATTCCTCTTTTCGATAACTTTTTTCAGTTTGACCTTGAGATAAAAACGACCAATAGATCCATCTACAATCAAATTTTGCGTATTTGTAAAATGATCATTTTCAGTTGGCTTTGGTGGTTTGGGTATGAATGTTTGTTACTGTGGCAGGGCAAGGTGGTGGAAAAGGATTTTGACATTAGTGATGAAGCAGGTGGGGCTGGGAAAGTGATTGTGAAAACTTAT
This sequence comes from Glebionis coronaria, assembly GCA_025667525.1. Lineage (NCBI taxonomy): Eukaryota > Viridiplantae > Streptophyta > Magnoliopsida > Asterales > Asteraceae > Glebionis > Glebionis coronaria. The sequence continues at coordinate 641,103,393 of CM046877.1, forward strand.
ACAGTAAATGTTACGACTACTTTGGAACTTATGCAACTGAAATCCATCTCGTGGCCACAAGAAATGGATTCACCAATATTCGAATCTTTTATTGAGTTGTTGGGTTGTGTGGGATTGTGATGTTGCAAGTTTTGTTGGATTTGTATATGAATCTGGATAGTAAACGTGATAAGAGATTTGTTATCTGGATTTGTTGATGATGATAATTTATGTTTTTGTTGATGATGATAATTTATGGTTTTGAGGTGTGTGACGATGGGAGCACGTGGCATGGTGGGATGTGGATGTGGGGTTTAGGATAAGAGATGAGTGGGTGGGAGTTTAGTGTGGATAAGATATCTGTGGTATTATTTTACCAGGGGGTCAAATGTCTGTGTTTTTTTGTCCCTCAAAAACTGCTACTACTTGTGTAGTATTTGAATAAAATTGAAAAGACACAAATACCCCTCTAATTATTACAATTAACAGAGAAAATTAACTCCCATCCAAGATATGGACCATTTTTGATCCAAAGTGTAAACGATAGGGACGATCTGCGGACTTAGTTTGAGATAGGGACCAGACTTGATGTTTGGTGTAAACGATAGGGGCCAAACATGAAATTTTTTCTTAAACAAACAATGCTTCCTGACTTTAGGGCTTATCCCATGGGTTAAAAAACCTCAAACAAACGGGCCTTATTAGATTGTTGAGGATTCAGTGATCCTTTTTTTTTAATTATTTTTTTAATTTTTTTATAATAATTTATACTACAAATTTAAAAAACTAAAAGTATAAAACAAACTACTACAATACTTCATTTCATAATAAGCTTTCACTTTTTATTTTTAAATTATTTCTTTTGCAAGTTTAAATTTAATTATTTTTGTATGTGTTATATAATAATTGATACAGAATATATAAATGAAACTAGTTTTAAACGTATTTTTCACTAGTATAATTACCAAGTACCAACAGATATATTTACGGTCAACTTTTTGAAAAATAACTTAAAAATTTAAAAACAAACACTTATTTTAGGACGGGAAAAGTAATAATGTTTAACAAATCAAGTATTAAAAAAATTGAATATTACGTACTTGACCCAAATCAACTTAATTTGTCCTGCAGACATCCACCATCTTTTTTCCAAAATAACCTAGTTGTTCACGAGGTAAAATAAATGGAATGGCGAAGGTATAAAATCATTTCAAGCAATTAATTAACACAATTAAACGTTTAGGTCCGAAAAAACATCACATTTTACACTAAGGCCCCGTTTGGTTCACTTAATTGGGTGTAATTTGATGTAATGTAGTCTAAATTCCAATTCCATAAAATGTTTGGTTGCATAATGGGTGTTATTATAATTTTTTAAATTACAATGGACCCACTTTATTGATGTAATGTAAGTTATATAGGCATAATGAAGGAATGATTATAATTACAAAAGAATTCCTCATTTAAATAAATAATCCACTTAACACCATACACTTGTCATATATTTTTAATATAAAATACAATTAATTCATATTACAATTTTTAATTACATTACATTTTCCCAAACACATAACATATTTTTAACAATTTAAATTACAATTCATTCACATTATAAT